>JAAALK010000086.1:19329837-19865643 GCA_019279435.1 Zizania palustris | reverse complement strand
TTATTGCATAAACATGTAGAGAATAATTTATGAATTTTCTAAAATTGGAATGGCAATTTTTAGAGTTCAAATGCATTAGATATGAATTTACAAGTTTAAAAAGCATTTCTGGAATTTATTTTCAAATTTTAAACCTCTCGGGTCCACGGTGAGCCAGGCCCACGGTGAACCCGCGCACTGTGCGCGTGCGCCGGGTCGATCTGGACCGTCGGATCCAGATCCGACGCGCGAGGGCGAGGCGGGACGCGCAAGTGGCTACGGACGGCCAGGATTAAAACGTGCGAACCGGTACCACGTGGACGCACAGGATTAAACGCGGGTTTTAAATACAGATGGACGCACGAGATTAAAACGTACCCCTTCGCCGAGATCTAACGGATCAGATTAATCCGCACGCGGGGATTAAACATCACCGTCGGATCCAGATCGCACGGTCCGTGCGTGAATCCGACACGACACGGGTACTCGACCCGTGCCGGTCGTCTTCTCCGACGACGGCGAGCGGGCTAGCGGCCATGGCAAGCGACGGCGACCTAGTCTAAGGCCTAAAACGGAACGAGGGTACTACGGGGATCACGAGGGTACCTCGGCGGTGAGAAAAGATCGACGGAGTGTGGCCGGCGACGAGTGAAGGCGGCGGAGGCGTTCGGGTCCTTGGCGGCGACGGCGATCCGGCGGGGTTCGACGTCGATGGAGTGGTGGCCGAGGTCGGGGAGGTCCTGGTGGTCACGACGGTGCGGTCGGCGGTGGACGGAGAGGGACTCCGGCGACGGCGAGCGGCGGCTGGAGGACTGGTGGTGGTGGCGCGCTAAAATGTGGAATGCAAGGGCTCTGTTGGATCTCGCAGCGTGTGAGCGTGGGGGGCGCATTGCGGACGGCCGGGGGGTTTATATAGGGTCATCGGCGGGGACAGAGGGGGCGTAGTCTGCGGTGGCCGGGATTAAACGCGTTTAAGCGCCGGCGAGCTCGGGTTGAGCTCGATTCACCGAACCTGGACGCGAATCGGTCGAGTTTAATGGGGGGAAACGGTCAGCGCGACGAGGGGGTTTGATTGCCGGGCTTAATTCGAGGGGAGGGGGTCGGGGGCAAGGATCCGAGGCGAGTAATGGCGTCGGCCGGTGAGGGGGGGGCGATTTGGGGGCGGATCTCGCGGGGACGAAGGGTCTGACAGGCGGGGGCCACAAGCCAGCGAACGCGAGCGAGCGAACGGGCGACTGACGGGTGGGGTCGGGCTCGGGCGCGCAGGGGAGAAAGTTGGCGCCGACAGGTGGGGCCAAGGCGTCGGGTGCGCGCGTGAGAGGAGAGGGCTCACTGACGGGTGGGGCTCCACTGGTCAGAAGGCGCGCGCGGGTGGGGGGTGGGCTGGGCCGGCCGGGAGAGAGAGAAGGGAGGGGGAAACGGCCCAATACTGTTCGAATGTTTTTCTGAATAAAAATAATTCCAGAAATAGATTAAAAGATTAGGGCTACTTCCAAGGCTGGTAAAAATTTATAAAAATTCTCAAAATTATCTTTTGGCCTTAGGATCATATACAAAAAGTTTCACCTCCTAATTTGGTCATCTACTCTATGTTGTAGTTCAAAAGGGTACAAAGAGGTATTTAAGTTATTTTCAGAAATAATAATTCCAAGAAATTGAATTTAATAATATTTTTATTGTTTGAAAAATTGAGGTGTTACAGGATTTGGGTGTTGTGTATCCTTTCTAGGATATTTTGCGTCAGTTTTTTCTTTCTTCTTTACTCTTTTCTTGAGTCTTTTTGTGTGTGTTCATATCATACATATTCACATATCACATTTTTGAGCCTGCTTCTGTTATATGATTAAACTGCTTTACTTATTCTAGCTGGTACATGCTTTTGATTACTCGTCGATGATCATGCTTTGTTTCAGTTCATTTGATATGTCTGATATCTGTCATATGCATGGCTTTTACGCTTTCAACTTGAAAAATGATCACCATTGCTTCTGGTAACTAGCATGTGTAGGCTGAGTGCTTTTGCTATCTGTTACATGCCTTGTAGCTAGTTCATCACATAGATGCAGATATGCAACTTGGACATCTTTATGCTTTAACATGGAAAATATGCTATAAAAATGATAAAAAAATCAAAAAATGAATGAAAATTCCATGCCTTTTTATGCTTGAGTTGAAAAGATCCAAGTGGGTTTGCTTTGTCGCATTGCATTGTTCTGGACTGCTTACCATAGCACTTTGGTATGAACTAGGACAGTGTAGTGTATGCCAAGACCAATGTCTTAAGCTTCCGATGGTCCAATTTTGGCCTAGGCTTGACTTGGTCGGTTAGCATAAGGTTTGACATGCAAATAACCCTTGGCACAAATGAAAAAGGAAAAATGAAAAAGCCTGAACATTTAACAAGATAACCAGTTTGCTGAAGCACTTTGTTTTGAACAATGTTTATCTTGGTAGACATCAGTTAGCTTCTGCATCTCATGCTTTACCTTGCTTATTAACTAGGAAATATGGTGATGTTTTGTTTTGCAAAAACTGAAAAATGCGTGCTAATGACTTTCTTTAGATATCATCTGTTGCACTGATCATGCCATGTGTCTTAAGACAGTATGTCTGTGCTATACTTGTTAGATGTTGTAATTGCAGTCAATCATATCTGAGAAGCATGCTTTCTACACTCCACTACACCCCAGCTGAATTCACTGCATATTTTCAGGGGGAGTTGCTTTTCAGGGGGAGTCTGTGTCTCTTTTGAGTGCTTGATGAGTTTACTTGTCAACAAGGGGGAGAAAATTTGGGATCAGAGTTTAAGGGGGAGTTAGTTCTTACTCTGTCGATATCCTTGTTGTTCTGAAATCACACTCATTTTGAGCTTTTACGTTTTGGTTAACCATAATGACCGTTTCTTGCTTTTGGTTGGCTTTTGGTCATTAGGGTTAAACTTTTACCTCATTTCTTCTTCTTCTTTGTTTTCTTGTGTTTTGTTTTCGTGTTTCCACATTTGTTCACAGGTGTTGAAGAGCTGAGAATTGAGGAGTGTTGACAATGCACTCATCAAGGGGAGATTGAGGAGCCATGCTGAATAGCGTGGGCCTCATGGCTCTAGAAGTGATGAGTCATTGTCAACGATAGTCAAAGAGGACTGAAGAAGAGAGGAGATCTGCTGTTTTATGGGCCGCGTGTGACTCAGGTACACGGGCAGCGAGCGACTGTCGGGCAGAGGAGGCTGCGAAGTCGGGCTGGCCCAATCCGGGTGCATGGGCCAGAAGCAGTAGAAGACCCACTGGGCTGTTGACCAGGACTGACTCAGGTACACGGGCGGTGAGCGATTGCCGGGCTGAGAGAGCTGCGGAGTCGGGCCGGCCCAATCCGGGTACCTGGTGCAAAGCTGGTGGAGGCTTTGTCAGTTTCGGCGTAAAACTGACAACCGTTGATTCTGTATCCGACTGTCCAGAAGAGTAGCTTCCGGATGTGTCATCTGTTACTCTAGGCCCACAGTCAGTCAATTGTGTCTGTAAAAATACCTAAGGGCAGTAGAGTCTTTTTCTGTATTTTTGAGTCTGTAAAAACCCTAAGGGGCTGGTAGAATATTCCTAAGTGTTGGGCTGCCTATAAATAGCACCCCAATCCCTAGGGTTTGGACTACCCTTTGTGCTGAAATCAAATCCACCTTTTTGGGTCACTGTCTTCTCTCTCCTGTGTGCGCCGCCAAGGCTTTCCTCTCCCTGTTCTTGCATTCTTTTGGCTCAAATCTTTTGGATGCATTTAATCTTTGAACTCTGGTGAATTTATTGCTTGCGTTTTGTTCGGTTTGGGGAGTTATTGCCTCACCTACGGGCTGCTGAATTTATTCTTGAAGAGAAGCTTCTTCGGCTGGGTGTGTTCTTCACGGTGGTAGTACTAGTTCTTGCTGTTGCAAGTAGTACTGCTTTACTGTAGCTACAGTGTTCGGCTGCAGCTTTTCACCTTCTATCGCCCAGCTTTTTGATCGAAGCTGACAGTCTCTTTTGCTTTTTCCTGGTGTGTCTGGCGAAGCTCGGTTCCGTGCGAAGCCCCTCAACTCCGTGAGGCAGGCTCCGATCGAACCTCTTTAAAGGCTTCGCTCAGACTTCGAACTTCGGTTTTTGTGTCTGAGTTGCTAGATTCGAAGTTCCTCCTGTATGGACAGCATCGCATACTTCGAACTAGCATACTCCGAATCTATCTGTTCGAAGTGCACACTTCATTAGGTTTCGAAGTTGGGTTCGAAGTTTGTCTGTTCTGATAGACTTCGCTTGAATTTCTTTGTGGCGTGTCTGCCTTCGTTTCTCCTCCGGAAGTTTTCCCTTTTCGAAGATAGAGTGTAGGCTTCGGACTTGATTTTCTGTCACGTGACAGACTTCGCCCCTACGTTCGAAGGTTGTCTGTTTGTGTGTTCGAAGCTTTGTGTTCGAAGTTTCGTGTTCGAAGGTTTAGCTTCGAGGCTTTCGGTTCGAAGTACGTTCGAGGTCTTGTCTTCGAAGTGCATACTTCGAAGCAGGCTCCGGCACTGTTTTACTTCGCTCCGAAGCTCGTGAGTCGAAGCTGTGTGCGGAGACTTGTCTTCGAAGTGCATACTTCGAACCAAGCTCCGGCACTGTTTTTACTTCGCTCCGAAGTACTCTTCGCTTCTTATCACTTCGAACTAGCCTAGACAGTGACACCTTCGGCATTTCGGACAGACTCCGTCACCAACCTCCGAAGCATACCTCGACGTGCGAAGGGGGTTTCGCCAAGTCCCGAACAGGAGACAACTTTGGACAGTAACTTCTCATTTCATTTTTTACATACTTAGATCATTTCATTGAGAAGTGTAGGCCTGTTATAATTTGTTCATCTGCCTAGTTGCACCACTTTAGTTTTACACTGTCTATCATCAGATGCTTCTAGGTTAGAAACCTTTAGACTTAGGCCTTCTGTTTATTTTCTGCTGCGTAGTATTTTTGAGGTGCGTTGGGTATTGGGAACAGGCCATTGATTCGGAAGAATTTTTAAGGCGCCCATTCACCCCCCCTCTGGTCGCTACTTTCGGTCCTACAAATACTAATTAAGATAACTATCGAAGAAAAATAATCTCATCACAATGTAATTAGACGAACTACTTCGGAGGGTACTTCGAAGCAAGTAACACGGAGCCTTTCGGCATAAGCCCCGAAGACCGTTGTGAAGGTATCCTGATGCTCCTGGATGGTCAAAGGATTTCAAAGGGTCCCCAAGCCTTGAAAGGATTTCATCCGAAGGCACATCGCAATTTGTGACAAGACGCTCACTTTACAGTTGTGTTCACATTCGATCTTACTATTCTATTTCTACAGAGTTTTATGAATAGAGTCCATAATGACGATTATAATTAGATGACGGAATAATACTTTCCTATTATATCTTTACCTATAAATACCTACCTTTTTCTACTGTAATAGAGACCCAAAACTCAGCCTGAGAATACACTTTGAACTGAACGCAAGATTTTATCCTTTCCGGAGGCCTAAACTAGTGCAAACTTGAGCTTTGTCACTAAGCTAGTCCTTCAAGGCTATTTGAACATGTAGGCGTAATCTTTTACACTAACAATAGTGAATAATGTTATGGTTATTAGCCCACGGTCCCTAGTGGTTTATCAATTATAAAGGAATTTAATTGAGTAGTTAAAGCCTAAAAAGTAACCCCCAACTTCCGAGATACATAAAAGGGTCAGGTACCTTCTTCAAACTACCTCTTTCTTACAATTGACACATGCAAGACCCTTGAAATCAAACTCCTCAACACATATTCCACCACACATAATCAAGGTTATTATCCTCAGTGATGCTTGAACTTTGTGACTAAGATCCTAATGCTCCTAGATGGTCAAAGGATTTCGAAGGGTCCCCAACCCCAAAAGGACTTCATCCCGAAAGCACATCGCAATTTGTGATAAGACGCCCACTTTACAATTGTGTTCACATTCGATCTTACTATTATATTTTTATGGAGTCTTATAAATAGAGTCTATAATGACAATTGTAACTAAAGGACGAAATAATAGTTTCCTATTATATCTTTGCCTATAAATATATGCCTTTTTTCCTACTGTAATAGGGACCAAAAACTCAGCTTGAGTATACACTTTGAACTGAACGTAAGGTCGTTATTCTTTTTGGAGGCCTAAACCAGTGTAAACTTGGGCTTTCTCACTAAGCTAACTCTTCAAAGCTATTTGAATCTGTAGGCGTAATCTTTTATACTAACAATAGTGAATAATGTTATGGTTATTAGCCCACGGTCTCTAGTGATTTATCCATTATAAAGGAATTTAATTGAGTAGTTAAAGCCTAAAAAGTAACCCCCGACTTCCGAGATACATAAAGGGGTCAGGTACCTTCTTCAAACTACCTCTTTCTTACAATTGACACATGCAAGGCCCTTGAAATCAAACTCCTCGAGGCATATTCCACCACACATAATCAAGGTTATTTTCCTCGGTGATGCTCGAACTTGTCTAAATTTTTGTATGTCTCATAGTTCTCGAGATACATAAAATTAAGAACATAGAAACAACTCCAAACCAAATCAAACCATATCTGTGGCTAAGCCATCAGATTACTGCAGTACCAAACCAAGTAACGACAATTTCTATAAAATTAGTCCTTTTTAATAGTGTTGTATAGCTATTTCAATGTCTAATGCATTCCGGCAACTTAGTTTAGTGCCCAATAGGATACCTAACTCTAAACTGGCGGTGTTGACTTCTCTACCTTTTGAATAGAGTATTTCAAAGATTTTTTTGAGAAGGATTTAATTTACCAATGAGCTAAACTAATGCTTATAACGCTAAGGTAGTAAGTGGTTTTTACCAAAAGAAGTGAGTCGTCAACCGGATAATTCTCACTAGAAAATAAAGGGATGAACAACAGAACAAGCAGAGAGCAAATTAAAGCAGGGTCACGAATCCCTTCCTCTACCGGGTTACCAACAGTTCCCGACAGAAACAACTACAGGATCTCCTCGACGCTAACTGGAAAACTAGTCGTGCTACAATGCTACAGTTCATCTATCTCACCCTCTCTTAACACAGGTACTTAGCAGCTGCCCTTGCTTGACAGTGTACTTTGCAGAGCTACCGATACCCATCCAACGTGCTGCTCTTGCAGAGGAGTGAAGCTGAGAGCTTTTCTGAAAAAAAAAAAGAGACACAAGGGCACCATGAATTACTTACTAGGGTCAACCCACTAGATTCAGAAGTAATAAAGTTGTAACTCAAATGTAAAAGGAGAAAGGTGGATATCACTCATGCTGCAAGTGGACATGTACATCTTGGAAGCAGTGGAAGGAACATGAACTAGAGAAGACGCAAACATTATGAAAAGCAAAGGAAGATACTAAGAGAGAAATTACTTTGTCGCTTCCTATTTGCGAGACTCCATCAGTATATAAACTGGTATTCCATTGAGCTTGTAGAAATTCTGTATCAAATATGCAACACCAGTTAGCAACCTTTGCAGAACAACCCTACCATGCTTGTCTTGAGGATCAATATATCAAGGGCCAAAGGGGACAAGCAAAAACTGAAATCTCTCACCTTCCCCTTCAGCATTAGCCTTTGTATACGTACAAGTGTGTGGCTTAGTTGATTTACAGATAAAAGTGGGATGTGATTCTCAATTTACGTAAAATAAATCAAGTGTTCAGCGCAGAGTATGGCGTGTACCTTATACTTAGGAAGGCCAATGAGGCATGCACACTCAACCACATCAGCCCCAGCACGTTCTGGAATTAATGCAAATAGTTTCAGTAATAAGCACATAAGATAATTTTGTATCCTAGACCTAAGATTGTACATCTGTACTTGAAAAAGATGGCCAGCCTAGGCCCCGGGCCTCGCTAGCACGGAGGAGCCATTGGCACTGCATGCCAGCAAGAGGGGAAGGGAACCAATCTGGCTAATTGACAATAAACTAGATGCTTTATTACATTTAGCCTGAAATCATATTTATATTATATCCATATAACTAATCCTACTAGGACTTTTCTTGACATAATATCTAAAGATAACAATATAATCTAAACCGAACTCTTTTAATACCTCGCCGAATCCTAACAGAAATATACTTGTATATTTACTCATCTCCTAATTCTTACCACAGTACCTATGGGTACTGTTCACACTATATTATCCGCGCAGGTACTATTCCCATAGCTGCTGGGACCTAGCCCAATACCCATGACATAAGATGTAAACACTAGAAGAGTAAGCTCCTCTCAAAAAAAGGACAGTAAGTTGTTTTAGTGTCAAAGGGAAAATGGAGGGTCATGAATGCTTGATTCTTATCCACAAACATTTCGCTTGTAACATCAAAGATCAAAATTATGCCTGCAGTCTTATCATGCATGTAGGCGATTAGCTGCCCCGTAGGACATATCTTCCGGACAGGATTTTGTCCCATGAATAAACAGTTTGTCCCGCTGACTCGCTGAGGGACACACTTTCTTAAGGTCAACAGAACATGATGCCCCTCAGCTCTACTTGTCACTAAGTTGTTTAGATGCTTGACAATATCACATGATACTCACCAAGAAGTTTTATGGCAGCTGAAAGTGTTCCACCAGTTGCAACCAAATCATCCACCACAACTACGCGCTCACCGGGTTCAGTAGCTCCAACATGCATCTCCAAACAATCAGTCCCATACTCAAGTATATAGGTCTCGGAAATCACCTCACCTTTAAGATTTGTAGAAGCAACTGTTAGAGCATTCTAAAAAAGTAAAACTGCAGCAAATCTACATTCCACAGTGAAAGTAACAACGTTCTTTTAGAGCCAAACTACAAGATGGAGATCTCAAATAGTCAAATGCACACAGCAACTCTATAATATGGTTGTTGAGCACTCCCTCTGGTGATTAACTTAGTACTAAAAACATTATGCATCAATGGCCAGAGGTAATACTGTAATATATAGGGTTATGCCGATATATTTTTAACCGTACTGTTTAAATGATCCGGTAACAACATTTATTGAGCTTGCTCAACCTAGACATGATGAGTGGTTGATGTGCTCACAGGTTCAACAGGTAGTAGTAGAACCTATAGAGTTTCCATAATACTTCGTGGGAAACAAAATGTACAGTATGCAGGTAAACAAATTGTAAGTGATCTTCGATGAGCAAATGATGTAGTGTACAAATCACCTGGGAGCTTCTTAGGTTTGCGCAGCGGTATGAATTTTGCTCCAATGGCTAATGCGATAGCTGGGCCAAATATGAATCCTCTGGCTTCAATACCTAGCATAAGTTGTAGAGTTCACCATGTTCATAAGTTAGACAGATAAAGAGGGTTAGATTTAGGGCAAATTAAAAAAATGACACTACAAATTTAAGCTGCAACATACCAAAGTACATATTTAATGCCGAATTTGTTATAAAAGTACAAATTTATCACCAAATTTACCAGAAAACTGCAATTTTAGAGTTTCCATCCTCAACATTGGAATTATCCTGATACCTCAACTGATACAGTGATGGATGTTTAAGGGGTGGTTGGATACTTGGGTTAAAGTTTAGCCCTTATCACATCGGATGTTCGGATGCTAATTAAAAAGATTAAATATGAACTAATTATAAAATTAGTTACAGAAGCTCCGGACTAATTCGTGAGACAAATATATTAATCCTAATTAATCCATCATTAACACATGTTCACTGCAGCACTACATTGTCAAAACATGCACTAATTAGATTTAATAAATTCTTCTCGTGAATTAGGCTACGATTTCTGCAATTAGTTTTATAATTAGCTCATATTTAGTACTTCTAATTAGCATCCGAACATCCGATATCACTAAATTTTATCCCTCGAATGCCAAACTGCCTTAAACATGAGCGGTCCAGAAATCAGATATCTGTTCTCGCAGACTGCATGTGGAACAAAAACACGAGGATGTTCACATGCAGGGATGCACCGAGCGCAAGTCTGCGTATATAGGACCAAACCATCATGCGATGCTCGAAAGAAGAAGACCACCAGACCACCAGTCCGTCTCTCCCGCGTCATGGCGAGTGGGCCGACACCGCATGTGCGCAATCATGGCCGTCCGATGAGAGCGTCCCCGGCGAAGTCCCGGTCCCCGCGCGCGCTGCCGAGAGGCCAAACCGCCTGGCCCGCGCTGCCGCCGTGTCGTGTCATGGCAAGAGAGCCGCAAGCGCGAGCGAGCTCTCCTCGCCCAATCACCATGCGTCTACATGCCCATCCGATCCGCTGCTACTGAGGGCCCGAGATTCCGCTGGCCCAGCCGAGAGAGAGGGAGAGGGAGAGAGAGAGACTGAGACTGAGAGAGCCCGGCGCGACGAGACGTACGTACATTCTGGCGATCTGGCCGCACGCACGGCGGTGGGAGCGAAGCCGGCCGGGCTCGGGCGCAGCAGGCGTGGACCACGCCGCGCGCGCACGGACGCACGCATGCACATGAGCACATCCCCCCACATGCTCGAGCGCGCGCGCGCGCATTTCGTGCAGAAAAGCTATCGGCTTCTCCGCCTCCGGCTGCTCCTCCTCCTCCCTCCCCCACGGTGGGGGCATTGGACGGCCCCTGCATTTAATGCGATGGACCAGACGACGAGGAGGACATACTATCATATACTCTGTGTACTACTCCCGGACATACGTGCGGCCGTCGACAGTTCAGCACGCCTAGTACCTACCACTGTGCCCGCCACTCCGCCAGTCCGCCACCGCGACTGATTCTGGGAGGTAATCGGAATTGCTTATTGGGAACAGGAGAGATGCAGGTAGAGGGGAAATTGGTGCACTCCGCATGGTGCTGAGGCCGGCGAGACGATGACCTGATCAAACGACAAAGCGTGGGGGGGACAAAAGGTGCACGAAGATCTCCCCTAAAGATATTACGGAATCTCAGAATAGCGCCGCACCGGCGCCGAGCCACTTCTCTGCTCGGCGCCGCGCCGCGCCGCCGATCGTGAGCGCGCGTGCGACGTACATGGGCAGGCACACGAGAGGGCGTGGTTGACCCTTTGATTAGGAGTGCTTGACAGTTTGTGCTTACCTGCGACGGCCGCGATGCCCATGCCGCGGTAGCGCTCGACGAACATGTCCACGGCGTCCTTGAACACGCTGGGCCGCAGCAGCAGCGGCGTGATGTCGTTGAACATGATCCCTGCATGCATGCACCGAGCAGCGGCCGCGCCGTGCGCGCGAGCAAGAGGGGTCAGGAGGCCGGGTTCACGCGCATGGTCAACCGAACCGATTGGTCGAACAGTTCATATCGGGTCAAGCGGAGCGGAGCGGACCTGGCTTGGGAAAGTGCGGGACGACGCGGATGGCGTCGGAGATCGCCTGGAGGCGCGGGTCCGCGGCGCGTCCGTTCTCCTTCGCCGGACCCTCCACCATGTCCTCCACGCCGCCGCCGCCGCCGCTCTCGCTGTTGTTGCTCTCCTGCTCCCCCATAAGACGTGGATGCCGCCGAATTGACACCTCCTCCTCCCTCTCTCTCTCTCAAGTCTCAATCTCTGCACTGCCCCAGTTGCTTGTTGCTCGCCCGGTTGGCTCCTTTCGCTGCCGGCGGCCGCTCCTTCCTTCTTCGGCTATCGCTTTGAGAGCGGTAGCTGGGAGCGTATAAATATAATCACGCGACGGTGTCCGTAGCAGCGGGCGGAGAGGTAGGAGGTACTTCCCAAGACTCCGTTTTTATATGTAATCCAATTTCTTTTATTTTTTTTATCTTATCTACTTATTTAGGTGAGGTGTTTGATTTTCTGGACTAAAGTTTTGTTCGTGTCACATAGATGTTTAAATATCAATTTAAAGATTAAACTTAAACTGATTATAAAAATAATTATATAATTGGAGAATTATTCACAAGACAAATTTTTTAAGTCTAATTAATCCATGATTAGTAAATGTTTATTGTAGCATCACATTATCAAATCATGACGTAATTAGGTTCATTAGATTCGTCTCGCGAATAATCTACCGATTATGAAATGAGTTTTATAAATAGTCTACATTTAATACTCGAAAATAACATCCAAATATCCGATGTGACGGGACTGAAATTTAGGACTAAAGACCCAAACAGAGCCTTATTATTGATTTCTAAACTAAGAAGTTTATTATTTTAGCGTCTTTCTGTATACGGAGAATTTTAAGTTACAACCAAATAATTCTGTATCGTTAGTTATTTTGATCTAATGATTTAGATATAAATAAGATGATCTATTACAATGTACGTCTTAGAATAATGACTAAACGATTATGATTAATTAGAAGTATTATCTCTAAAATGTTGTATTGGATTGTGGATGCTCTATTTTATTTTTAAGATAGAATTAATAAATTAGTGTTAAGAGTAAATAAATAAAATAACCCTCTATTACTAATTCCGTCTTAAAAGAGTCCATTTACGGTACCACATTACCTCCCAGGAATTAATAGTTAAAACTAATTTAGACCGTTAATTAAGTGTGTTTAAAATAAATAATTAAAAAAAATAGCTAACCAACTTAATTATAGAAAGAAATCTGCATGCGTGTTACCCATACACAGGAAATTTGTTGATTATTTTTTCTTTTTATATTAATGCAATAATTAATACGCTAACATGCAAAGAAATTAATTAATTGACTCATGTATATGACACACTCATATTAAAGGAATGTTACATGATCTATTAAAGGTAATAGGTTACCGATATTAAATCTGAGGTGTTGGATGTGTACACCATAATCCTCTTAAAATTAAAAAATTCATGGATGAATAGGTATGTTTTTATTATCCTTGTAAACCAGGCAGGACCACCATTCCGCTGTGCGCCTGTGTATAGAGAAGGCCAGGGTAGGGCCAGCTAAGTATGAGGCTAAATTTTACTCATGTCAGATATTTAGACATTAATTTAAAAGATTAATTGTGAATTAATTATAAAAATAATTTTATAATTGGAGAATAATTTGTGAGACGATTTTATTGAGTCTAATCAATCCATGATTAGCAAATATTTACTGTAGCGTCACATTATCAAATTATGACGTAATTAGACTCATCAGATTCGCCTCACAAATAATTCTCCGATTATAAATAAATTTTATAATTAGTTTATATTTAATACTTCAAAATAATATTTAAACAATTTTAGCTCTTAATCCAAACAACCCCTCCCTCGCTCGCTCACTCACCTGCTCTCGCTAGTCGCTGCCCAGTTGCCAACCTCTCCCTCTCGGTCTCGCGTGTGTTGTGCACATATGTCTCTCCGGTATGGACGAATCATGGATGGATAGATCAGCGACACTGTGTCTTCAAGGTAGCCGTTTCAGCGGAGGAGATTTCCCTGGACGAGTTGGCAGCCGGATTTTTGCTGTTGTTCAGAGAGCCAGATTCTGCGTCGAGGAGCAGCGGCTGTTGCCGCTACAACAGTTACAGTGCTAGTATCCGCCATAGGGCTCCTCGCTTCGCTAGTCGCTTCCCGGTTCATCTTTCCACGGCGCCCTCGGCCGCTGCCACGCTTGGCTCGCTGCTGTGGTGCAGGGGGAGGGGGGCGAGCTGGAGCGAGGATCCGATGCTCTCCCTGCTTGCATCTTTTCTGTACGGATTGACTTGCGCCAAGTATTTTACCCCCCTTCAGATATCAACCCTCCAATTAATTAGTGTGTTTTTCATATTTGTTTTAGTAGATACAACATGGGAAACGATAAAGAAGGAGTGCCGGAGATATGGTTGTCTAAAATACACAATGAAATACAAAACATCTTTGCTTTAGGTAACTCTTGATACAATCCGAAGATGAATTTTTTTTTTGAACCGGAGAGAGTGCTAGTAGTCGGTTGAATCCGTTTGTTTTGCTCGGGGAGATTTTTAGGAGCTAACTAGTACGGTATCTAATTGATTGATCCGATTGGCTAAATAGTCTAACTATTTAGCCGATGTTTTCGTTTCTGAAATCTAGTTTATTCTGATATTTTATAGCTACCGAAAGACTGTTTGGATGATTGGGGTTAAAGTTTAGCCCTTATTACATTGGATGTTCGAATGCTAATTAGAAGGAGTAAACATTAGTTGATTAAAAAACTAATTGCAGAACCTCTAGGTTAATTCGCGGGACGAATTTACTAAGCCTAATTAATCCATCATTAGCACATTGTTACTGTAGCACCACATTGCCAAATAATGGATTAATTAGGCTTAATAGATTCATCTCGCAAATTAGCTTAGGGGTTGTGCAATTAGTTTTTAATTAACTCATTTTTAATCCTTCCGATCAGTGTCCGAACATTTGATGTGCCAGGGGCTAAAGTTTAGCACGTGGTTGCTCATAATTTGTAACATAATTTGTATCATTTATTTTAGATCTAGATTATAGAAGTGACTACAACTACCAAAAACTGAAACTGATGTGACATCTGTGTCTGTATTTGACAAAACCGGTTTATATGGTTGGAATCAGGTAGAACGAAAGAATGGAAATGATAAATATTCTTTATTTCTTAGGCTATTCACAATGAAGATTTTATGGGGTGTTTCATGGTATTAATTACCATGTCACATCAGATTTTTTGTTGACATGACATTCAATTAATGAGGAAAAAAGGAAAGTGGTGTCATCACCATGACATAATGCTAACTCATTTTTCAAGACAGATGAAACGAAATGAAACGTTCACTGAGAGCCAAATCGTTTCATCAGAGAGAGAGTATTTCATGAGAGCTAGTTGCATTTAATTACACTGGTTAGTTTAGAAAATAATGAAATGAAACTCTCTATTGAAATTGAAAGATGGTATTTCATTCAGTTACAAAGCTGATGTAGATTTTTAGAAAAACAATATTATGAAATCCATCGATGTAAATAGCTTTATGACAAGCACCTAGGCTAATAGTTCAGCTAGCTATTTAATGCCTAGGAGCTGCTTTTCAAGCCCTAAGCACACGCATCAAATCGGACGGCCGCGTGCATTCACAAATGTAGAAATTGCCGAATCCTGACCGGACCCAAATTCGCCCAAAAACAGCTCTCCAGCCGTCCAGCGAAAAGTATGCGCAGCAGAGAAGGTCCAGTACCAAGATGCATGTAGCCTTTAGCTTTTTCAAAACCCCTTTTTCTTTTCTACCTTTTCGGGCAACGCAATTAGTAGTTCATTATATCGAATAATTAGCTGTGTAGATTTCAGTTTGATTATCTAGCACCCTTGTTTAATTATCCGGCAACACTCTGTGATTGTTAGCTTCCACGGAGCAAGCTCCGCCGGTGGCTGTCGAAATTAACCACAAGAAAGCAACCAGCAACAAGTGGAAGCAGCTCCAGAGTGCATGCCTGATTCAGTTCTCCAACCAATTTTCCAACCATACAGTTCCAGATTAACCAGATTTTACAAAAACACATCTTCTGATTGTGTCAAGAGTTGCATAGAAAAAAGATGATTGATTCAGTTTTCCAACCAATTTTCTCATAAACCAAACAGTTCCAGGTTAACCAGGTTGTACAAAAACAACAGCTTTTTTGTAATTCAAACCGGAAAACTAGGGTATCCTAGCTTCTCGGTTCAACTTTGAACTGAAATTACTCAGCGTACAATTACAACGTATCGGTTAATGTAAAATTTGAAAAGATAAAATTTTATAAAATGTATAATTTAGTGTAATTCAAAAATATATAATTTTAGTATAAATATTAAAAATTTCATGATTATAATTATTTACGTGCAAAAATACATATTAATAATATAACCAAATATCATGAGCTATCAAAACATAAATCCAAAGCTATTCCAACAAAATAGTTTGAGCTTTTTTACAGCTTACAGTTCATATCAGCTTTTACACGGTTTACATGTCACAATAGAATATACAACTAAACCCAAGGCACTCTAAGTGCTCACAACATCCCAATTTGAACAAAGTAAAAGACTACTCTAAAAAGCTAGAAGCCATATCAAACAGGTTTTAGGTTAACCAACATTTTCAAAAGCTTTTTTCGTAATACAAACTAAAAGCTGGGTTCCTCAATTTTCATATCTTCTCAGTTCAAATTTGAATGAAAATTACCCACGGTACCATTACAATTTACCGGTTCATATAAAATTTGAAAAGATGAATTTTAATAAAATATATTATTTTAATGTAAATCAAAATTCTATAATTTTAGTATAAACATTACAAAATGTATTACAAAATGTATAACTATAATGATCTACGATGCAAAATTATATATTAATAATTTAACCAGACATCATAAGCTACTGAAACATAAATTAACACAACTATTCCAACCAAACAATTTCTTACTTTTTTTTTCCGGCTCGTAATAGCTTTTTAGATGTAGCTCAACCAAACGCACCGGGCACCCTAGTGCTGAGAACATCCCATATTTCAACAAAGTAAAAGACTACTCTTTTGAAAGAAAAATCTCCACGTACGGTTGTTGCTGCAATACAATGGCTTATCCGCTTATGGCTCATGTAGCTTCGTAGTAGCTAGTACCGCTACTCATGCGTACGGTGCTGGGGCGCCTGCAGGCCAGCAGGTACCAGATATGCCGACACGAATACGGAGAGCTAGATTTCCCAACACTCGTAGGCTCGTAGCAGCATGGCGCCACAGCACCCCGGCCGGCGAGCGGATCGGAGGAGTAGGTAGGCTGTACAGGTACCACCAGATCTCCCGACCGGCTGGATCCCATCCCAGCCATGATGGCGCGCGCCTCGCACCCAGCAGCAGCGCCGACGCGCGCACCGCGGAGGTTTTGCACGCCTCGCCGGCTCTCCGGCCAGAGCTACGCTACGCCCGACGTCTTTTCCTGCATGCTGCGTCCAACTATGACCACGTGATCGACCGATCTCCCGACGCGGAGGCGGCCCTGCCTCTGTCTGGGTGGCCGCCCTGGCGCTGGCGTGCGTGCGTGCGTATAATATGCACCGGGTCATGCAACGAGACGAGACGAGACCGTGAGCGCGAGCGCGAGCGAGCGAGGAGGATATGGATATGGATGGATAGCGGCCATCGGAGGTCGGAGCTACACAGTTGCAGAGAGGATTTTTGGGTCGGCGAGCCACGGCGTATCCATCGGCAGTGAGATCCCGGATATCGCGCTAGGCCCGCGCTTCCTCCGTGGCTCGTGCCCTTCCGGATGCTGTTGTTCCGCGCCATACCGTCGGCACTCTTTTTTTTAATAGGTCACACGACCTTCTTTGAGGGTAAATCTATCTAACCACATTTAATACTGGAGTTTTAGCGAGATTCGGTGTCAGCTAATTCACATCCCTCTATCACGGTCTGCGCATGACTGTTTTACTGTTGCTGCACCTCGTTCTCGTTTGGTTGTGCTCTTTTAAAAGCTATGGGTAAAAATATTGAAATTTTTTTGTAAGATGCTTCCCCCAAATCTTATATCTATTATTTTTGCATCAAAATAGGAAAAAATAAATTTATCATAATACATTAAATAATACTACTATTGCATTAAATTTCTCGTATATATTCATCGTGATGCATTAAATAGTACTACTATTGCATGGATGAAACCACGTGGTTAGCACCATAAATACATTTTATTTAATACTTGAGTCTATGTAAACTAAAATAGGTAGATGATTTTTACGAAAAAATTAAAAATGTAATAGGTATAAGATTTCTGGATGGAGAGAGTAGTTCATACTTTTATTCTTGGTGATATACTTGTTAGGGGAAATAATCCCATCAGCATAAGTAATTAAAGTTGAATCCCGAAGACTTGTAATAGGTATAAGATTTCTGGATGGAGAGAGTAGTTCATACTTTTATTCTTGGTGATATACTTGTTAGGGGAAATAATCCCATCAGCATAAGTAATTAAAGTTGAATCCCGAAGACTGCTTCAGAATCTGCATATAGGAAGCCTTCCAGTGCTCCTACGACGCTTTGAAGCGCGGGTTCCGAAGTGCGCAGCGCTCCCCCTCCTGAGCAAAGACCCTCTTAGAGGTTCGAAGCCTTCGCTGATGCTCAGATTCCAGCCGCCTTCTCGAAGACCTCCAGAACTTCGTCTCAAAGGTGCGCCGCCAAACGAGGCATGATGATTACCTTACATTGTCGGGCGCCTTATCATGACATGACGTCTTCATAAAGCAAGTGTATTGTCCGACAGATAACGCCTGGCACTGTTAGGGGAAATAATCTCATCGACATAAGTAATTAAAGTTGAATCTCGAAGACTGCCTCATAATCTATGTATAGGAAGCCTTCAAGTGCTCCTACGACGCTCTGAAGCGCGGGTTCCGAAGTGTGCAATGCTCCCCCTCCCAAGCGAAGACCCTCTGAGAGGTTCGAAGCCTTCGTTGATGCTTCGATTCCGACCGCAGATGGAGGCCTTCTCAAGACCTCAAGAACTTTTGTTTCAAAGGTGCGCCACTAAACGAGGCATGATGATTACCTTACATTGTCGAGCGCCTTATCATGACATGACGTCTTCACAAAGCTCATGAACCTTATCAACGATATCCTTCCTATGAATCATAAGATGCCGAAAGACATATACCAGTAAAAAAATACCTTTTGCTCTCGGTATGGAGTATGAGAAGATTGGTGTGTGTCAAGATAATTGCATGCTTTCTAAAAAGACCATAAGAATGAGATGAAGTGCTAAAAATATGGTAAACTGAGGTTCATTGAGGTCGTAAATGAAGATGGTTAAAATGTGACGACGAAGGTTGCTCATAAGCAACTTCGTTACATGCCTCTTATACCTCAGGTGAAATGATTGTTTCTCTCAAAGAAAACTGTTAGATATATGATATGGCATAAGGAAGGTGTACGTGAAAACGACTAAGTAATGGTGCACACGTCTGACGGTGAGGTATGAAAGACTTTAGATGATTTTAACGTAGACTTCGCTAGGGATGTGAGGAATGTTCACACCGGGTTGTCAACATATCATATAGATTCACGCCTTTCAATGTAATCACATCATCGTATTTTTGTTGACACGTCTTTGCTATTCCGTACAATATTCCACCTTCACTTTGTATGAAATATGAAATTATGTTCACGTGTCTCATTATATATGGTCCAGAGCATCCTGAAACACGCCTCAACGTGATACTAAAGTTCTTAATTAAAGAGTTGAAACAATTGTGGAAATGAGTCAAAGCATATGACTATGACTCAAAAGCAAAAATTTAATTTTCGAGTTGCGTATCTGTGGTTGATCCATGATTTTAAGGCACACAAAATTTTTCTGTTGGAGTTGTCATGGAAAGCTGACATATCTGATATATGGTAAGGACACATATTGTTTTCGTCTTAACTTCGGGGGGAATATCTGTTACTTTAATTGTCATAGATGTTTTTTTCCCATGAATTACCCATTTAAGTTACAAATGAACACTTTCAATAAGAACAATGTTGTCGTAAAGGGATCACCAATGCGTTTTTTCATGCGGAAGTTCGCTTCTTTCGTTAGATTTTGCTTTGGCCAGATTTGTTGTAGTGTAGACACTAAACTTCACTCTCAAGGGGCCTTGTGGGAACTTTGAAAGCGATGAATATGATCGTTTGATTAAATATATCTATATGATTTAAATGAACAAAATTAATACCAAAAGATTATTTTAAAAAAAAATCATATATAATGTTTTAAAATTAATTCACAAAACATATAGTGTGATAATTTGAACTATAAGGGTATGCTTGTTTCTGACTTTAAATTGTTAAGTTTGTAAATGCGAATGGTTAAGTTTGCGGTTTGTGAATGTGAGTGGTTTATGAATGTGGAGGTGAATGGTTAAGTTTGTGGTTTGTGAATGTGGAGATGAATGGTTAAGTTTGTGGTTTGTAAATGTGCATGGTTTGTGAATGTGGAGGTGAATGGTTTGTGAAAATAGAGAATGTGAATGTGTTTATGGATGTGAATGCGTGATTATGTTTTGGATATGTGAATATGAATTTGTGAATTTGTTGTTGAATATGAATGTGAATGGGGAACCAGGAAAAATAAATAAAAAATTTCAGGTAACTTCTGTCGACTATGGTCAGCCGACGAAAATTAGTGGGCATTAACTTCCGTCGGCTGGGCCCAGGTCGATGGAAGTTACCTGTTTTTGTGGATGTGGCCGAAGGTCCGGAGTAACTTCCGTCGGCCACGTCTAACTGACGAAAGTTAGCTAACTTCCGTCGAAACGTCTTCGTCGGCCAAATGCCGACAGAAATTAGGATTTTGCCGACGGAAGATAGCTTCTTTCATTGGTATTGACCTAACTTCCGTCGGCTTTGGCCGACAGAAGTTGTCTGTTTTCTTATAGTGTAGAGATTCTCAATAGCTAGCTAGTAGAATCTGAAGAATCTCGTGTTTTCAAGTTTTTGGATTCTAGTTAATTTGCATATTCCGCGGCCACTGATTCTCACAATTTGAATCTAGAATCTGATCTATTTATTTTAGGTTTAGATTTTAGAAATAACTGTAGCCACTAAATACTGAAACAAACATACTCTACGACTCTCGGGCTGACCGGGCCGGTCTTTACAATACTCAGCTTAGGATATATATATATAAAACCAATGGAGCCAAGTAGCAGCATTATTGTATGTGAGATTACGAAGGCCATCGAGAGCGGAGTGTGAAGGCTGCAATGACCTGTGCATGTGTGGTTGCACTAAATCGGCTGCTGCTCACCGGCCGAAAGGGACCTTGTCGACATGCGCGCGCGTGCCCGTCTCACTTAACGGCGCATCACAATAAGAAACTAAGTAACTAACTGCCGTTAGGTTAGAGCCTCTGTAATGTATTGTACAGTTAAACTAATATTATACGGATACGTAGATAAACTTATTTTTTTTGAAAAATATTATAATATATAGTACTATAGGCAAAATTCTTACCAACATAAAAATATATATAAAATGATGAGTATTATTTTAAAATAAACATGTTCTATGTGATAAGTGCCAAACTAAAAGCGGTATTATTTAATTTATGAAACTAGTATCCCCATGTAGAATTAGTTTATTATCTTAGTTTGCTTAGCACTATCCTCCCAATATATAACACTAGTACCTGACAAAAAGATTCTATTAACTCTGGCCCTTAAAACAAGTATAATAAGCTGATGTAAGCGGGCTACAAGATTTGCCATATCAGATTAGTATTAAGGTAGAGGAGAAAGAGAGGGAGAGAAAAGAAAAATGAGCTACTAGCTAACAACCTGTTGATACACGAGTTCCAATGAACTTTGTGAGAGTATCTCGAAGCTCGAGACCCTCTAAATTTTATTCCCTAAATCACATATAAGGATTGTCCTAAACTTTATCTCTTCTTAAAAATTAATCAATCGACAACCGTTTCCTTATAACCTTGATCCCTATTTTTTAAATCCTACAAATGCAGTCTATAATATATAATAATTTCGTGTAAAACTTTGATACATTTAAATATATGTATCGTCTAACCTATATAACAACACGTAGGGGAGAAAACAATACACATTCAAGAGAAAAATATGTGCAAACGAAAATAGGGACTCACTAAACTAATCCTATATTTGAGAGAGATGAATGGTGATTTAGGAAATGGATTAGGAAAGGGACACATTTATTGGGACTCTTGGAGTTTTTTTATCAAAATATATAAATTCAAAATTAAGTAGTCATATAGATAATCTCTTTGAGATGCTCTGAGACAGTGGTTACATATTAAATATATAGAATATATAGCTAACTAATAATTATATGAGTGAACTATTAGATTAACTACATAGAAAAAATTACTCATGTGCTATTATACTTTTCAAGAATTGCTTACATATCACTGTCAGTGACTATGATGACCCTCGTTTATCGTTGACATACCGATGACATATTAGCAAACCGTAAAAATTATAATAGCTTAGAAGAAATTAACCTAACTACAAATGATAGGATACAGGTATAAAATTAATAACTAACAAAATCATTAACCTTCCTCGCTTTGAAACACGCTACGATCATGTCGTACTCGTTGATGCGGTGTACATCCATAGATCGATAGCCACACGTCAGGGTGAGAATGTGAGATCGATGGATCGGTAGCGGCGCCGCCGGCGAATGCTTTCGTTTCGTGGAGCATCTGCATCTCCCAGAAAACGAACGAGAGTGCAACAGTCGGGGGCTAGCTCAGCTCAGCTCATCGGTCTCGTGACGTCTGTCCGAACCAGCTCCAATATTTACCGTTCCTGTCGCGGTCATGGAGTATTGGAGTATGTGGTTACTTTCTACCGCTCCGTCTCAGGAATGGATGGTAACTGGCAAAAGTCGTATTTCCAATAATCTAACAACACGTCCTGCTAGTAGTCCGGTACCAAACAAGTTTGGGAAGAACTTTCAGCACTAACCAAAGCTCTCCACCAAAATTTTAACCCTTTTTAGACTAGAAGAACAGTGGTTTACTATCTCTTCTTTAAACATCAATTATGGGCTTAAGGAAGAAGATGAACTAAATCCTTTGAAATTCCTTTAAAAAAACCGCATTCCAAATGAGCCCTAAAGACTTGAAGCGTGAGGAATGATAAAGCATCTCTAATCGAACTATTTACAAAGCTTCTGCACGGTAGTTCAACTCTCTGGTTTTTCGCGATTGTCTTGGGACGCGTCTCGAAGCAATCTTCGACCTTACTCACACCGGTCAACATATTTTCAACCTTATCATCCAACTGATGACTGCAGATCCAACGATGGATATCAAGTCACGAATTGACGCTTGTAGTTTATTAAATTAATCTCGCGTCTGAAAGATGGTCTTGAGAATCGCATCGAAACTGTCAAAACCTGATAGGCGCCAGTCTATAGGAGCAGACGCCTTTTAGCCCGACGGGGCCCACAGTCCCTCCATTGCGTCGAACTTCTACAACTAACATATTTTCTCCAAAAGCCACTCAATTGGACTACTAGTCATTAAGTCTCAATACGTCACAATTATTAGCGCCATAATCGTTGAACCGCTGCCCATGAACTAACCGTTAATCTTTTAATTGGTCATTAATAGGACACTTTAATCACCACTAGTTAGAGGCCTGTGCTTTGCAACAAATTTTTTTTTATTTTCGCGCAAAATACATAAATTAAAAGACTGAAATATAAATATAATTTTATTTTTTTCTTTTTTTTCTTTTTTTTTCTTTTCCTCTTTTCTTCTTTCTTTCTCAAAAGCGCATGCATGCACAGGGCGGGCGGTTGCACAGGGGCGCATGGGCGGGGCAGTTGAGCGCGCAACTGCGCTTGCGCTTTGACCGGGCCGGTTGCCCCGGTTTTATTAGCCGGTTTTATTAGGGCAGTTGCATCGGTTTTTTTAAGGTATAAGTTTTGATTGGTTTTTTTAGAGAAGTGAGAGGCGTGGACGGAGCGGACGGACGACCACTGTCCGCTTTAGATTAGTTAAGATTTGTAACCCCTGACCCCTCTCATATAAAGGAATCGGAGGAGCATGTAAAAGCAAGATTTTCAGGAATATTTTCATACTCTCTTGAGTACGTTTAAGATCATTTCACATCTTAAAGTTTATACTACACACAGAAGTACAGTTATTATTTTTCGAGAGATCCGAATCTATCTAAAACTCTCTCTTTGTCTCCTACCTAGAGATAACCATCAAATTCATCCGTAGAGCCCCCAATACCTAAACAAATACACACCTCGTATACCCCCGTGGCGTTCTGTCGCTCAACAAACAACGATATACAGTTTCTTAAAAATAAATTTGTATCTAATTATCCATTTTCTCTCTTTTCTCTTTTAATCAATTTCTTGGCTTCCTTCTATATATCTTATATATCGAGCTATTTTCTTAGCTGTGACATCAAGTTCGATAAATCATCTGCCATTGTTTAAATTTCAACTGATATGATAACATGTTGACACTGCGTTCAAAGCCATCCTACCTTCGCCGTAACGCTGCAATTAGTCTCCCATAGAATGGTCCAAAGCCATCGCCCACCGGTGATATCCGCGCACATCTCGCGCATGCACCGATCCGTCAAAAAGCCTCGAATGGCCAGCATGATTGCTCGCATTGGCTGCACTACACGAATCGCCTCTGCCCAAAACCGAGTGAGTGGTCTGGTCGCTCTCCGGCCTCAAATGGCTGGCTGGCAGGCAGCACCCATCGAGCCATTTGACTAACAGCGACTAGCCCCGCACCCCCCGGAGATCGAAGCGCGCGGCCGTGCCGACGACGACGACGACGTCCATCGTCGCCGGCTCGCCGCCGCCCGGACCTACGCCGTAGTGTGGCGCTAGCGTTTTTCTCTGTCGATGCGACACGACACGACACGACACGCGCGGCGTCGCGGCGAGAGATAATGCACGCACTCGGCGGTCGAGGTAGATAACAATCTCGGGGAAAGCGAGAGCGACGGCGAGTGAGTGAGTCGGTGAGTGGCAACGCCATTCGCCACTCGCCACCGAGCCCATGACATGTTATTATTAGCAACTGACAGCAGCGGCGAACGCTTTTGGGATCTCCTTGTCGAGCTCTGGAGCTCTGGAGTTTAGCCGAATCGATCGATCGGGCGACAGGCGAGGCGAGACGCCTCCTGATTAATCTGTGGCGTCAAGGCCACGTAACTCGTAGCTTGGGTTGTCGTCGCTGATGATAGGTGATTAGCTAGGTGAGTGATTAGGTCGCCTAGGAACTCATCCTCTGATTGACCTGACCTAGTAGCCCCAACCCCCAACTCGAGAGAGACTTGAGGTTTGTGATTACCACCACTGACGAACTTGATAAGTTGGTCAGTCAGACGATGCGTGCTCCCAGAATATCTCCCAAGATCTTCTTCTCCAATCACCTGTCCTGTCCACGACTGATGTAGGCCGTACGCACCAGCACAGCACAGCACAGCAGAGCGCACGCCATCGCTGTTGATGTTATCAGATTACTGTTCAGTGGTAAGCTAGATGAAAGTTGGAAACAGCTAAGTGATGGTGTGACATGTTCGAGACGCCTTTGCATGTCCACTCTTGACGAACTGAACTGGACGAGATTGGTCAAGGCCGGCGACTGGCAGAAAAGGGGTGGCAAAAAGAACCGATCGGTGGCTTACACTGCTCACATCTGGGGCCTTTTTCCTTCAAGTGGAGCAGGGATGACAAAATCTTTATGAAGTTGAACCGATGGCTTGTGGAGCTCGGATACCCTTGCACAGAACAAAAGATTCACATGGCGTATCGTCCTGTAATCTTTCTGCATAATGCATACATGTCAAATGAATAAATGATGCATCTCTAGTAAGAGGCAAATATCTTACCAACTAATACAAAAGGGAAGGGTGTGATAGGTAAAAGACATGAGATCAATTCAGCGAGTTGATGTTATACCGTGAAAGCGAAATGGTGCGTCTCTACAGATTTTCCCTGTACAGCAGAAAATGTGTGTAAATTGGAGTCATGATTCATGAGCACGTTGAAAGCAAAATAAATTTTCAGCATTTCTGAGGAGTCTGAACAATGACAGGAAAAGTTAATGGAGGCTGGTAAAGCTAAAATAGAGTGTTTTGCCTTCTCCCTGCGTGCTTCTACATTAGCTGTGAAGATTATGGAACCTCCAAGCGTACCCTACAGATGCTTCCTTGCAAGAGCCCTGACCTTGGTATCAAAATGAGAGGATGTGATGCGAGAGCCAGGCAGATATAGAGGATTGAGGAATATCTGCAGAACAAGACATCTGTAATGAAATTTCTATAACTATGCAAGCTGCAAAATTCAAAAGTAACCCATGTAATTTTGAACCCCTAAACGCATACTCCCTCCGGTGTACAAATAATAGTCGTTTTGGTTCTTATTGAGAGTGTACAAATATTAGTCATCCCGTTAATCGAAGCATTGCTGCCAAATGAGATGTGGGCATTGGGAGTTGAACTTGGGTAGCACCACTAAAATCTAGGCTCCATAACCAATTGAGACAACTCTTGTAACTTTATTTAATATCACCTTGGTATGTGTAATTTTGTCTAAACGACTAATATTTGTACACCGGAGGGAGTACACATTATTTTCTTAATTCCAAGACAGGGCCATTTGAGAGCTAAGTACAAACTTTTGTTGAAAACTATGCCCATCCAGAGAACATGATACACTGAGGCGTCAGAATTTAATTTCCCAATATCAC
The DNA here is from genome assembly GCA_019279435.1 of Zizania palustris. Lineage (NCBI taxonomy): Eukaryota > Viridiplantae > Streptophyta > Magnoliopsida > Poales > Poaceae > Zizania > Zizania palustris. Next base: position 19,839,566 of record JAAALK010000086.1, on the reverse strand, counting down.
ATGTCTGACATTGGAATGTATAGCTGATTCAGCATTTAGAATTAAAATGCATTGAAATAATTCTTTTTATTGTGAACATTTTTGCGAACCTCGTAATTGGACAGATAATTGTCTTACCTTGATGTAAAGTTCATGGACCTCTTGAAAAAAGCTTTTTATTCCATCCTCATTACGTGAATCATGAAGCAACATGAATCTAGCATGTGTCATACACTCATACTAGTTAAAGAAAACAATATTCTTGTAAAGGTAAACTTAACGAGTATCATGATATATAGTCACTGTCATGTTAAACAAAAGAAAAAAGATGTCACCATTGCTTTAAGGGTGTGTTTGGTTCTGCTGTGAGCTGTGAAAAAGCTGCTGTGAGTTGTCTGCTGTGAAAAAGCTGCTGTGAGCTGCCTGCTGTGAAAAAGCTAAAAGTCGTTTGGTTGAAGCTGCTGTGAAAAAACTGCTGTGAGCTGACTGTTTTTTATAAATTACGTAATTTTCATCATTATAATATTATATACATATATATATAAATAGGAAACACTCAACATTGATGCAACTGAATAACTAAAAAATATATTAGATAAATAAAAAAGTGCATAGTTTATTTTATAAAGTAACCGAAAACCACATATTATCTCATGAAATTGTGCAAAGCAATACAAACCATAATAATGTTAAATCAATTAAGACACCTTGAATTCATACTTTTTAATCTGAACTAAAAATCAGAAAAACAGAAAAGCAAAAGCAGAAAAGCAGGGTCCAGGCTGCTTCCAAATTTTTACTAGAAAAAAGCTGCTTTTTCACAGCAGAAGCAGTTTTGGTAAACCCGTTTGGTTCAGCTTCTGCTTTTTCACAGCAGAAGCAGATTTGAAAAGCAGAACCAAACGCACCCTAAAGGATATGGCCAGCAGTTACATAAACAGATACAACAAGGTCACTGAATCTATCAACAGATTTCAGGAACCTGAATAAAAAAATGTAGAAAGAATTAAGCAATATAACATATAGAAAATGTTAGAAGGGTATCTTTTGCTTGTGATATGTATGTAACCACATTACAATAGACATTGGCTGTATCCTGAAGAAACTTATATAACCAATAATACTAACATTGTATTTGTGGTCCATGCTAGGTCCTGAACAACATCTAATGCAGCATGCAGAATGAACTGGTGCTGGTAAGCCAGATCTTCTTTCTGCCGTTGAATGCAAATGGCAGAAGATTAGACATGCACGTTCGTAATTCAGTATAATGTTGCTTCAGGAAAAAATATTCTTGTGTGAATAGCAGCTTGTATTCAATAGAGGCTGTAGGCCAGAATATATACACATGTAAAATATGCACAAAACCCCTTATATTCTGAAAATATTACACAAGACAAACATTTCTAACACCCCCCTCAAACTCATGGAGGATCAACCACACTGAGTTTAGAGAGATAGAACTTGTACTCATTGGTAGTCTGTGACTTCGTGAAGAAATCAACCAACTGAAGCTCAGAAGGAACGTAGTGAAGAGCAATCACCGCATCTTATACTTAGGTTCGTGTGTAAGAAGCATCAACCCGAATATACTTAGTGAGCTCATACTTCACCGGATCCCGAGCAATACTAATAGCATCTGTATTGTCTGAGTAAAGAGGAGTAGGTGCAGGAGAAGAAACACCAAAATCCTCAAGTAACCATCGTAACCAACTGAGCTCTCGTGTCAAAATTCAGCTGCATAGGCTTCGTCGGAGGCTCCAAGGAAGACGGACAAGGAACATCACCACAAAGAACACCCCAAAGGCGAAGGCCGCGCATGTGAACGCGCATATGTTGCATGAAGTCCTAGTAGTTGGCACCATCAAAGATCATCGAGCATCGAGGAACTGAAACATTGCTCAAAGACATCCTGAAGAGATGTGAAACAACTACAAGAGCGCAAAGGAAGCGACTAGCTGCTGCAATTTTTTTTGCCCAGCAACAACTCTCTCTACCTCTAGTCACGAATAGGCTGGCTGTGGGAGGCAGCAGTGGCCGACACAGGCGAGGCCGGCGGTGGAGCAGGCAAGGTCTGCAGTGGAGCAAGTGAGGGATGGGGGCGTCCGGTCACCACACTCGGAGAGGCGGTTCTCGGGAAGGCGAAGGGAGAGAGGTGGACGGTGGAAGAACAGGTGGTCGGTGGGTCCGAGCACCGGTCTGGAGGAGCAAGCATGGGACCCGGCGGCGGGAGGTAGCGTCGGCACAGGAAGATCCAGATCGGATCAGGTAGAGGCCAAATCGACGAAGAAGCCAGATTAGAGCCAATTCGATGGGAAGGAGCTGGATCCGGTGGAGGGGAGCTAGATCCAAGCAACGACACCACTAGGAGCGGTGAGGAAGAGGCCGATCCGACGGGGAGAAGCCGGATCCAGCCAAGAACACTGATGAGCCGTCACGAGCAGGAAAACGGGTAGAGGAAACCTTTCTCTAATACCATGTGTGAATAGCAACTTGTTTTCAATAGAGGTCATGTCAAGGGCGTCGGTCCCTAGGGTTTGGGGCCCTCGACTGCGTAGATCGTAATGGTAGGATAGGTTGGCATAGGGTTGATCCCCTTGCCGAGCTATGTTAGAGAACGGGGGAGACTTTAGTGAACAGGGAAGACTTCAAAGAACTAGGGTAAAAACAATAGATTGATCTTTCTTTCTTGCTTGCCTAATTACAAATTATGGATCCCTTTATATAGAGTAGGGATCCCCTATATTTCTAACCAACTCTAACTATAATCGGATAAGTAAACTAATAAGACTCTAACTAACCCTAACTAACTCATGGCCTACCACATGGGTACTGTTCACATGAACAGTACCGCACGATACTGTTCACAGGCCCAAGGCCCATATCACATGACATCTCCCCCTCCCTTGAAGATCAGCTCGTCCTTGAGCTGGTAGAACGGGGGTGGAACTGTCAGCGTATTCCTATGCGACGGGCAGGTGAGGCCACGCCAGCAAACCCTGTGATCCTTGCACCATAAGTCAGCCTTCAACTCTTCCTGGCCGAGCTGGAACGGCGTGTTGCGGTACATGCCCGGGAAGGAGAGATGCTCGCCATTGGCCACCGAGACTAGCATCTTCCCGTGCGAACACAGGGGCAGAGTGGTCTGGCCCTCCGCTTCCTCAGCGATGAAGTTGTGGGTGGAGTCAGAGTCAGGGAGGACTAGCAAGGAGATGCCACCTAGCTGGAGGAGGACTTGCATCGTCTCGCTTGTATGTACACCTGCTATGGCGTGCAAGGAAATCTGTGGGTCGGCCTCCTGCTGCTCAACTGGCTCGGTGATGTTGTCATCGTCGTCGTCGAAGGCAAGATCAATGAAGAGACCTTGGTAGACCTGATTATGGTTGGGGCCTAATTTCTCACCATAGTTGCAGCAGAGTTTGAGGCGATGGTGTTCCTCCATCTCTAACTAGGACATCTATTTGATCGATCGACCCTCCACCATGACCGGTGTTGTCGTAGAGGTCGGTGGTGGGGGTGTCGGTAGTATCAACCAGGCTGGAGACGAGGGCACAAGTGCCCTAGTGCCCAAGGTAAAGTCCCCAAGTTGCAGCAATGGCTGGCGACCATGGTCCAAGCGCTGGATCGCTAGAGAGTAGCTGACAGTGGTGGTGGATAGGATGGTGACGGCAGCAGTGAGGTCCTTGATCTAAGCCATCATCTTGGACAGGGTAGGTTGAGGATCTTCGAAGCTTGTCATGATGGGGGCGGTGGTGTGTGGTCCTGCTGATTGGTCGAGGCCGTGGTGGAGGATCGTTTGGATGCTGATACCAAGTTGTCAAGGGCGTCGGTCCCTAGGGTTGGGTGCCCTCAACTGCGTAGATCGTAACGGTAGGATAGGTTGGTGTAGGGTTGATCCCCTTGCCGAGCTATGTTGGAGAATGGGGAGACTTTAGAGAACAGGGGAGACTTCAGAGAACTAGGGTAAAAACTATAGATTGATCTTTCTTTCTTGCTTACCTAATTACAAATTATGGACCCTTTTATATAGAGTAGGGATCCACTTTATTTCTAACCAACTCTAACTATAATTGGATATGTAAACTAATAAGACTCTAACTAACCCTAACTAACTCATGGCCTACCACGTGGGTACTGTTCACAGGCCCAAAGCCCATAGCACATGACAGGCCATATGCCAGAATATATACACATGTACAATATGCACAAAACCCCTTATACTTTGAGGATATTACACAAGACATACATCTCTAACAATTCTCATGCCAAAGGCTCCATTGTCCATTGAATATCGATCAACAGTTTAGCACTATTACACGGGAATCCTTGAATGTCCAAGGAACAAATAGTCCAGGAAGGGGGGAATACAATGGCTACAACAAAATCATGAAACTGTAAAGTCTAAACGGTAGCAAACCATCTATGTTCAGTTTTACACAAACATGAAATTGATTTTAAGTTTTAACTCTTATAATAAATTTCACACAACCCCACAATTCCATTGATCATCTTCATAAAAACCAAGTTTGATTCAATGATCAACATATTTATGTTCAACCCACACATATTTCCACATTAGAGACAGTTTAATATATTGTATCAAAAAAACCGAAAGGTCAACTTTGTTTTTTACTAAGGTTGACATTGTGACATGATTACATGAATGCAATGCATTGCATATAGTTAAACATAATGCAAATCATTAAATTAATAGAAGTAACGAGGTGTGGGAGACATACTTTTGGTGTCGATCCAACTTCTGCCTCATAGATTGGAATGCCATTCTTACTAACAATCACGAAGCATGCTGTACTTGCCATTTCCACCAACACTTGGAGACTAGTTTTACTCTCACAACAATCTTTATAAGTTTGTTATCTGGGAGGAGTATGATCAACATAAAAAAACATTGTTAAGTAACATTGAAAAATCATATTGTCCTAGCATTATGCATTCAAAACCAAGAACAAATGCTAAAGTCTGTGTGAATTTGTGACAGTGTTCTAAAAATCGGATCTAGGCGGGCGCCTAGGCGGCAAAAGGCGCAGGGCGCCACCCCAGCGCCGCGCGGAGGCCGGCTGGGCGGGCAGGGCGCCTAGGCGGGTTAACCGCGGCCTGGGCGGTTGACCGCGGCGCCTAGGCGGCCCAGAACCGTCAGCGGGAGGGGGCTAGGCGGCTAGTTCCGGCGGCGGGAGAGGAGAAGGCAGCCAGATCCGGCGATGGGAGGGAGGCAGGCGGCTAGTTCCGGCGGCGAGAGAGGAGAAGGTGGCCAGATCCGGCGGCGGGGGGGAGGTAGGCGGCTAGTTGCGGCGGCGGGAGAGGAGAAGGCAGCCAGATCCGACGGCGGGAGGGAGGCAGGCGGCTAGATCCGGCTGTAGGAGGGGAGAAGGCGGCCAGATCCGGCGGCGGGAGGAGGGTAGGCGGCCAGATCCGGCGGCGGTAGGGGAGTAGGCGGCCAGATCCAGCGGCTGCTCTCTCCTCGCAGCGGGCTCTGCACATCCTGCACTGCCTCCTCCTCCTTCTCCTCTTGCTTCTTCAGTTGTTCACCACCATGCAGCCAGATCCGGTTATGGCTTGACCGGAGGGGAAGAGAAGGGAGGGGAAATGGCTTCGGGTGGGAGAAAAGAAAAAAACTTTGCCTGGAATGGATGGTTGGAACTAGCAAAATGAAGAAAAATGAGTTGGACCTAGGCGCCGCCTAGGCGCCGCCTAGGCGCTCCTAGGCGCTAGGCGCTGGGTCGCCGCCCGACTAGCGCCTAGCGCCTTTTAGAACACTGATTTGTGATGGGATGTGGAGCCCTGGCTAAACCAAGTCTAGTGAAGGGGAGACGTAAGCTTCTACCTGTTATAGTGTTAGGATCCCGGCCATTGGGCATTGCTAGCCACCTTTAGTTTCACCTCGCCAACGGAAGGGGGCTACGAGCCTGTTATAAAGGAGAGTAGTCATCCTCCCTTCAAGCCAATCTTTTGGGATGGAGAGAGCTCGTGTGATAAGTTGAAAGGCCTAGAACGCTAACAATTGGTATCAGAGTCGACATCGGCATACCTACCTAGGGGGCTTCCTAAGGGGATGGGATGTTAGGATCCTAGCCATTGGGCATTGCTAGCCACCTTTAGCCCACCTCGCCCAAAGAAGGGGGCTACGAACCCCTTATAAGGAAGAGTAGTCATCCTCCCTTCAGGACGGTCTTTTGGGATGGAGAGGGCTCTCCATTTGTAAGGGTGCGTAGGATGCGCCTAATGCCCGGATGTGGGCCGTGTGGTGAGCTGAAAGGCCTGGGACGCTAACATATAGGTTGTAGAAATTGGTGCTAGTAAGATAGCAAATTTTCAATTGGAGGTATTCCACAACCAAAGTTCTTTCATGCAGTGTTCTAATAGGCGCTAGGCGTTAGTCGGGCGTTGCCCGAGCGTCTAGTGCCTAGGGGCGCCTGGTCAGCAGGGTCTCAACATACAAGACAACACTACATGTTTTACTAAAACAGCGATCAAAACATAAGTTTTAGCTAAGTTTGAGCATGCCAACATGTATGATGTATACATATGAACGATTTAATGTACTAAATAGTAAATACTAATACTATCATTCATTCATTTGAGCATCCCCCTCACCTTCATCCTCTTCATCACTTTCAATTGTCATGCTATCTCTAATCTCCTATCGATGTTCTAACTTGACTCTTTTCTTCACTTTCACACTATCAATGTTATTCTTACATTTCTCTTGTTCTTCTTTTGTTGATTTAGGTCAAGTCTTCACATTGCCCCTAATGTGAGCAATATGCTCTTTAATCCTACGTACACCTCCGGACATTCTATGACCACATAGCAAGCATTCAACCTTATCTTTGTTATTTGGGTCATATGTCTTGCCGAAATCCCATCCCAAATCATCGGAATTTCTCTTATGAAGAAGTACATCACTTGTTTAAGAAATTAGGCATAGACAATTTGTATTAACTCTTAATAAAATAATTGATACTTCACAAAAGCAACAATTTTGCATTTACAAGTATATAACATCACATGATGACAACATCCACCCCCAATCAACCATCCAATAACCAATTAACCATTGACCAAAGTACCAAACAACCACCACATACAACATCATTTCAACAACCATCCACCAACAACAAAGTATCAAACCACCACCATATACAAGATCAAAAATTATAGGACAAATGAAATGATTAGCACAACTTAAGGTTATAATGTATATCAATTTCAACATGAAACATAAAACTTTAGTCACTTACTTGCTTGATGTTCCTAGGTTGGACAACATGGTTAAAATTGCTAGAGCCTAGAAGCTGAAAGCTGCAACAAGATTGGACGACATGGTTAAAAACTTAAAATTGTTCTACATGTACTGAATGTCTAAATGTACAATTAATAATAACAATTTAACCAGGTACTGAAAATCTGAAATATACAATAGCAATTGCCATTGCCAATTAGTATTTAGTAGGCAGCAGGCAGCAAAGTGCAAACCGTGCGAGAGGTATGGTGCACGAGGCCGAACAGTGGCGCACAAGGCCGGACCGTGGCGCGTGAGGCCGGAACGCCGGAGCGCGGTGATTGGCGGCGATGTGCGGGTGCTAGGAGTATCGGCGACGACGTCGACTGGAATACTAGGCAGCTCAAAAACCCTAAATACAGCGGCATTTTTGCTTTTTTCCCCATGAATACGGGTTATATAGTCTAGTCGTCATCGCCGCCTAGGGCACCTAGGCACCGCGGTTGACTCACCTATGCGCCCTGGCTGGCCAGCCGGCCGTCCAGGTACTCTGTGCGGCGTTGGGGTAGCGCCCAACGTCTAATCACACCTAGGCGGGCACCTAGTGCCGCCGTTTCGAACATTGCTTTCATGGATGTGAGAAGTGATCTATGGTAGTCTCAAGATAACAAAATAATATAACATCAAAGATCACAGTTCGAACAATTCAATACAAATATCAATTTGACATTGCCAATTTATCTCTTTCACATCAGATACCTCCACAACATTGTTCCTGTGCCTTTGCCAGATCAAGGGCCAAGCTAAACTAGCATGTATCCATGCTCCTATCAACGCATTTATTCTTACTCATCTTATACTCGCATTAGATCATGTACCTAAACAACAAGCTACACCCCCTTTATCACTCCTTTGGAGTCAGTAGATCCAGCAACTTAGGTTGCTCCTTCTTTATCCCCCATGGGCCACGCCAAGCATGGTTCCATGGCCTCTTCTTAGTGACAAGCCCTTGCATCAACACTCCAACGACGTAATCATAACGAAAATCGTATAGAAAACTCAAATTCAAGCTTCTTATCACGGCTGGATTCTACCCACAAACGGCAATCCAACTAAACATCCATGAGATGGGGTGAAGGACAGTAGGGGCTCACCGTTGGACCAGTGCACGGCTGCAGAGTTTCGGCGTGGAAGGTCAGCGGATCCGTCCGCCGGCGTCTTCGTGCTCGGGGATCGGCGTCAGATTCACAGACTCGCCCTGCTCTCTAGTCTCTTCCCTGTTCGCGAGGAACCGGACGGATGCTGGGTTGGGCCGGGGGGTTGAGCCATGTTCGTCGGCCCGGGCTAATGGCCAGCCTAGCCCGAGGCCTGCGCGCTCCGGCCAGAGCCCAATTTTTTTGAAATGATACATTTTCTAAAATAAATTTTAAATATATGTTTTTTTGAAAAACTGTGAAACTAATTTTTTGTCGGCATTTCAAACGCCAATCTAAAGATTTATGCCCTAGCTTGACACTTAGGTAGTGTTTGGTTCCGAGGGTTCCTCCTGAATACGAGGTAATATTACTGTTTGGTTCGAGAGATGAGATAGAATCAAGTGGAACTGAATTGTTCCTAGAAACAGAATATTTTAGTTAACGGCATGGGCAATCTCACTCTGTTTGATGATAGAAGAATCTGACTTCCAATTCTAGAAGTTGTTGAAATAAACAGAACCTAAAAATTGTAGAATTTGAGAGAGGTGCAGCCTGCAAGAGCCTTTTGTTCTAAAGTGCAGCCACATGCCAGACACATCAAGCTGTCGACGTACAGGCTCACAGGTGAGATCGCCATCGCTTTTGGAAACCTCGTTGATCTTGACACCTTGACTCGTCCCAGATTTTTTCCAATGGAGTAAACTCCTTCAATTTTCTAGTTTTTTCAAGCATGGCTGCATGGGAGCATGGCTCTTCATCGACTTTGATGCCATGATTGGGGAAACAGACCTGGGAGAGGCTGTCCGGACTTCGAATCATCTCGTGCATAGAACTAGATAAAATTGATGAAACCTGGATGCAACAGATGAACAGAAGCATAAGTTTGAAACTAAATGTTAGAAAAAAACACACACAATCACAGCCCATATATTGCCAACATAGCATCCCAAACGGCATAGCTACAAGAGAGTAACACCTCGCATCATGAGCAACACTTAACATGACACAAAGAACAGCTGCACCACTAAGAGAACCAGAAAAATATACACAAGGAAGATCTGTAGGAAGGACTGCTCAAAGAAAAGCATTGAGATGGCCAAAGGCTATATGGTGAAACTTCAATTTGCAGGTTGGTGCACATCACATTGATCCTTCAGTCATACAAAGTCGATGTACAGCGAGCACAGCAATCCTGGAAACCTGTACAGATTTCAGTTGTCCCTTTTGTGTGGGTTTTTGCTGGACATTGGTGAGTTTGCCAATGTTCTCTCGAGCAAAAACCGAAGCCAGGCTTAGATAGTTTACCGTGCCATTTCTGCTCTGCGTTGGGTTTTTGCATAATCCCTTCTGATCTTCCACAGCCTCTCTACAACTTCTTTCATTTCTGGCCTGTCAGCACGAGTAGGAGCAACGCATTGGAATGCCACATCAAAAGTCTTATTCAGTATATCCTCATTTACTGATTCGGTCAACATTGGATCCAATATTCCCTTAACATCACCCTTGTTAAATTTCTCAAAGGCCTGTGTCAAAATTCAAAAGCAATACAGAGCCTCAGATGTCTTAATAATATGATGTAAATGACAACAGCCATGACTAAGAGACTAACTACTATCAAAACTTATCAAGCTTATTATTGCTTTCTTCCCAGGCAAATGGAACCTTTTGAACTGCTTCTACGATGAAGTCGAAAACAAACTTCTAATATCAATGAAAATGTTATATTTTTGTTTTGTTTGTGCATGCACAGTGGGAGTTTCCGCATTGTATGGTTTGACTTGTTATGGGATATCAAATTGTCAACTAAACAAATAAATTCATGTACAGATTACTGCCTGTGAAAAAACAAGAGGGAAGGCATGAGCAAGAGGGGGGTGAGGTGCAAGAACTGACTAGAAGGAAATTACTAAATAGTGGTCAATACAAACATTGGTAAGGACTTAGAAGACTGAACCAATGTAAATACAAAGTAGGGTAGTGAAGACGTACCCATCTCACAGTGATCCTTTCTCTTGCACCTCTCATCACCTCAATAGGACGACGGCCAGAAAGAATTTCCAGGAGCAAAACACCATAAGAGAATACATCACTCTTGATTGTCAGTTGGTTTGTCCTGAGATACTCTGGATCTAAATAGCCAGCAGTTCCTCTCACGCCAGTCTCAATCTGTGACTGGTCTGGTTCAGTAGGACCGGTCCTTGCAAATCCAAAGTCAGCCACTTTGGCCCTGAAGCTTTTAGTTAGTAAAATATTTGATGACTTCACATCCCTGTGTATTATGGGCTTCTCTAAAAGCATGAAATTACAGAATATATCAATAAAATGTACATGCAAATTGTCAATACGAACAATTACACAAGAATATCTCCGTAATCTATGGATGCATGCTATTACGATGCTTGAATATCAAAGAATTTAAATGTGTATTATACGAGCTGATCTCTGTTGAAAATTTGGTTGCTTATCAGGTATGTCAAATCTTGAATCATTTGGAAGATAAACAAAATAAACTTGGGTTAGATACACATCTGATTACATGGCAGATTCTCATGGCTTATTAAACTTGGATGTTAGGCTCATTTAATGTATAATATGGAGGTACGTAATACATATCATTTTATTGATGCACAACCACAAACAAATTTCCACACAACAGAACAGTGCAATCAGGATATCTGGTCGTTAGCAGATTAGATGCAATTCATAAACCTTTGCAGGGGAAAATGCAATTAAAACACTAGTTTACTGTTCATTCATTACTTCAGTGACAAAAGTGCCACAGCACATGACCTGGAACACAACAATAAAAATACTCCATCCGTATGTAAAGTATTTTAGTTTTGTACTAAGTCAAACTTCAGTAACGGTGACTAAGTTTATAGAAAAAAGGCACAAATATCTACAACATCAAATTAATTTTATTAAATCCACCATGAAATATATCTCGATAGTGTATTTATTTGGTTTCGTAGATGTTAACATATATATATATATATATAGAGAGAGAGAGAGAGAGTTAAAGTGTGATGTATGGGATCCCCTTTGGCCGGCGCAAGAGGCACCAGGAGGCCTAGGGCTAAGAGATAAGTTTTGAGATTAATTTTGTTAGAGATAAGATTTTGTTAGAGATAAGTTTGTTAGTAATCTGTTTTGATTAAGAGATAAGTTTTGTTAGAGATAAGATGGGTTTGTTAGGGATTAGTTGTAAATCAGCATTATATAAGCTGATCAAGTAGAGAGGGGAGAATAAGCTTCAGATTGTAATCCACCAAAGCCGGACCTGCCCTTCTGGTGCGCCGTCGCAACCATTGTGACTCCAGCGCGCCAGCGGGGTCCAGGGCCACGGCCTACTACTTCTTTTGAATACAATCTGCGGCAAATTCCTAGTTCCAATCTGTCCCAACCCCCTGCCCATAACAACTTGGTATCAGGTAAGCCCTATTCCGTGTCCATGGGTAGCAGCGACGGCATGAAGGAGCTGATCGAGAAACTCGCCGCCAAGATCGACGACTTGAAGACATCCCTCGACAAGCTGGCACCCCTTGCGCCGGTGGCGGACCAGCTCGCAACGCTTCCATCCAAGGTGGTGGCGCTGCAGTCCTCCGCCTTCGAGATCCAGGAGCAGGTGCGGGACCTCAACCTCGTGCTCCTCCGCGCAGAAAATGCGCAGCGCGAGGGCAAGACCCACGCCGAGGACCACGGCGACGCCACCGGCGACGACTCCATCAACCGATCCAGGCAGGGCCCGGTCCCGCCGCCGGAGAACGACCGCCCGCCTCCCAGGGATCGGTTCCGCCAACTACCGCCGGAGCACGTACGCGGGCAGTACGACGAGGAGGAAGATGCCCCCGACAGCAGATTCCACCCTCGCGTCCGCCTGGAGTTTCCGTCCTTCGACGGGAAGGAGGACCTCCTACCGTGGCTGAACCGCTGCGAAACTTTTTTCCACGGTCAGAGCACGCCGGAGCGCCGCCGCGTCTGGTACGCTACCATGCACCTCACCGGAGCGGCCCAGCTATGGTATGCACGGCTGGAGCTCACCTCCGGCACGCCATCGTGGTGCCATTTCGCGCAACTAGTGCTGCAACGATTCGGTCCGCCCATGACAGACAGCCCGGTCGGCGAAATAATGCTGCTATGTCGCACAGGTTCTGTGGAGGATTACACCGACCGATTCTATTCCTTCGCGTGCCGCGACGCTGACCTCACCGAGCAACAATTGATACAAATTTACACAGCGGGCCTAGTGAACCCTTTGAAGACAGACATGGCCCTCCGCCAACCAGCAACACTGGACGACGCCATCATGCTTGCTCGCGCCTACGAACAGCGCATGACCTTGGAGTCCTCCATTCCAACGAGCAACCGCGGGGAGCGATCAGCGGGCCATTCCTTAGGGGCCGCCACCACGGCCAGGAGCACCACTACAGGCCCGATGGCGGCGTCTGCATCTTCGGTCGCGCCAAGGCCGGCCAAAACCTCTGCCCTGTCGTCCACGCTTCCTCGCTGCCGTCTGTCACCAGGGGAACTCGCTCAACGTCGGGCCGATGGTCCATGCTTCAATTGTGACGAGAAGTACGCGCCCGGCCACCGCTGCAAGAAGCTCTTCGTCCTCAAGATTCTCCAGGCCGACGAATCAGAGGAGGAGATTGATGAGGAGACAGAGTGCCACGCCATGACAGGCCACCCTACTGCGCCGAGCATCTCTCTGCACGCAATCACGGGTATTCGTGCCAAGGACTTCCAGACCATGAAGATTGTCATCTCCATCGGGGACGCGGTGGCGGTGGCGCTACTCGACTCCAAATCATCACATAATTTCATCGACGTACAAATGGTGGCATGAGCGGGCATTGTTCTACAGGCGGTACCAAGTCTATCGGTCACAATAGCCAATGGCGAACGCGTCACATCGCCGGGGCGCATCAAACAACAGTTGATGCGTATAGACGGGGAGGAGTTCCACGTCAACCTGTACGCCCTCGCCCTCGGTGACTACGACATGGTCCTTGGCGTCCAGTGGCTCAGGACGCTAGGGCCCATCTTGTGGGATTTCGCACGTCACACCATGGCGTTCAAGCTCGGCGACAAACGCATCCGGTGGCATGGAGTCGACGCCACTCCTGGCCCAGCCATGGCAGCTATCTCGGGCAGGGACGACAACCTCATGACCGCCTTGCTCGAGGAGTTCATCGGGTTGTTCAAGGAGCCCCAAGGACTACCACCGCGGAGACATATTTGCCACCACATTCGCCTCAAACCAGGCGATGGCGCGGTAGCAGTGCATCCCTACCGCTACGCCCACGCCCAGAAGGATGAACTAGAGCGCCAATGCGACGACATGCTTCGCCTCGGCGTCATACGACCAAGCACGTCCGCATTCTCCTCCCCGGCGCTATTGATCCGCAAGCAAGACGGCACCTGGAGATTCTACGTCGACTATCGCGCCCTCAATGACGCCACGATCAAAGACAAGTTCCCCATTCCGATGATGATGGAGGAACTCCTTGACGAACTGCGCGGCGCCAAGTACTTCACCAAGCTCGACATGAGATCCGGATACCACTAGGTGTTGATGCACGAGGAAGATATAGAAAAGACGGCGTTCCGCACACATCAAGGGTTGTTCGAGTTCTTGGTGATGCTGTTCGGTCTCACGAACGCCCCCGCCACATTTCAAGCACTGATGAACACCATACTGTTGTCATTCCTTCGTCGGTTTATCCTCGTTTTTTTTGACGATATTTTGATTTACAGTTCCTCATGGGCGGATCACCTCCGCCATGTATGTGTTGTTTTTCGCACTCTCCAGGAACATCAGCTTCGTCTAAAGCAATCCAAGTGCGCATTCGGGCAATCGTCAGTGGCCTATCTTGGCCATGTCATCTCGGAGACAGGTGTGGCCATGGATCGCCAAAAGGTCCAAGCTGTACTGGACTGGCCAACACCCAGGTCGGCACGAGCGGTACGGGGATTCTTGGGCCTGGCGGGGTACTATCGCCGGTTCATCAAGGATTCCGGTATCATCGCTGCCCCGCTGACGGCTCTACTAAAGAAAGAGGATTTTCGCTGGGGGACCGAGGCAGAAGGGGCATTCCACAAGCTGCAGAGAGCGCTCACAGAAGCCCCATATTGCAGCTGCCGGATTTTGACAAAGACTTCATCATGGAGTGTGATGCATCCGGCTTAGGATTTGGAGCAGTGCTACATCAGGGCGCAGGAGCAGTAGCATACTACAGCCGGCCAATCGCCCCAAGACACGCCAAGCTCGCAGCATACGAACGCGAACTCATCAGACTCGTACTGGCGGTGCGACATTGGCGGCCATATCTCTGGGGTCGACGTTTCCTAGTCCGCACCGACCATCGGAGCCTCCGGTTCCTCCTCGACCAGCGCCTCACGACGATTCCACAACACCAATGGGTGAGCAAACTGCTGGGTTTTGATTTTGTGGTGGAATACAAGCCGGGCAGCTTAAATGTCGCCGCAGATGCCCTATCTCGCCGCGACGAGCATGAGGCTGAAGCAATGGCGCTGTCGGCACCTCAGTTCAAGCTGTTTGATACAATTAGGCAGGAGATCAATGAGTCGACATCTCTGTCTACTCTTCGGGAGGCAATCCGAGGAGGGACAAAACCAGTAGCATGGTCCGTGGTGGACGACTTGATCTTATACAAGGGTCGAATATTCATCGACGCCTCGTCGAGCTTGCAGGCACCTATTCTGGAGATGGTGCACAATACTGGTCATGAAGGCGTCCACAAGACACTGCATCGCCTACGCGCTGATTTTCACCTTCCCAGGGATCGGGCGGTAGTGCAGGAGTTTGTGCGCGCCTGTGAGGTGTGCCAACGCAATAAGACAGAACATTTGAGGGCTGGGGGGCTGCTTCAACCCTTGGGGGTGCCGACCTCAGTGTGGGCGGATATAGCGATGGATTTTGTGGAGGCCCTTCCACGGGTTAGCGGCAAATCAGCCATCCTAACAGTGGTGGATAGGTTTTCCGAAGCAACCCACTTCATTCCCTTGGCCCATCCGTACACGGCGACATCTGTGGCTCAGGCATTCTTCTCAGAGATAGTACGCCTGCACGGGATGCCTTCTTCCATTGTCAGTGATCGCGATCCGGTCTTTACAAGTAACTTTTGGCGTGAGCTGTTCCGATTGGCAGGGGTGAAGCTTCAGCTTACTTCAGCATTTCATCCCCAGTCCGACAGCCAATCAGAAGCAACTAACAAGATCATCGCGATGTATTTGAGGTGTCTGACAGGTGATCGTCCCAAGAACTGGTTGGAGTGGTTGCCGTGGGCAGAATTTTGTTATAACTCCTCCTACCAGCAGGCGCTACAGACTTCCCCATTTCAGGTGGTCTACGGCCGGGCTCCACCATCCATCCGTTCTTATGCTCCAGGTGATGCCCGCTTGCCGACAGTAGATAAAGCAATGAGGGACAGATATGAGTTCCTAGCAGAGGTACGAGACCGACTTGACCAAGCCCAGCAGCATTACAAGGCTGTTTATGACAAGAGCCATCGATAGTTGGAGTTCCTGCCTGGCCAATGGGTTTGGCTTCGTCTGTTGCACCGGGCACCGGCCTTCCTGCAGGTTCGTGGTCACAGTAAGTTGGGACCAAAGTTCTTTGGGCCATACAAGGTGGTTGCACGCGTAGGAGAAGTGGCCTACAAGCTTGAGCTGCCAGTAGGTGCCCGCATTCATGACGTGTTTCATGTGGGATTGCTCAAGCCATTTCATGGGACACCTCCTGCTCACCCACCGGTGTTGCCACCAGTGCAGCATGGCAAAGTTATGGTGGAACCAGAGAAGGTGCTAAAAGGAAGATTGGCCCGGGGTAAAAGAGAGCTACTGGTGTCCTGGAAGGGCGCGCCGGCTTCAGAAACAGCATGGGTGGCATTGGAGGATTTCCGTGAACAATTCCCTGAATTCCAGCTCGAGGACGAGCTGCTTGTCCAGGGGGGAGAGATGTGATGTATGGGATCCCCTTTGGCCGGCGCAAGAGGCACCAGGAGGCCTAGGGCTAAGAGATAAGTTTTGAGATTAATTTTGTTAGAGATAAGATTTTGTTAGAGATAAGTTTGTTAGTAATCTGTTTTGATTAAGAGATAAGTTTTGTTAGAGATAAGATGGGTTTGTTAGGGATTAGTTGTAAATCAGCATTATATAAGCTGATCAAGTAGAGAGGGGAGAATAAGCTTCAGATTGTAATCCACCAAAGCCGGACCTGCCCTTCTGGTGCGCCGTCGCAACCATTGCGACTCCAGCGCGCCGGCGGGGTCCAGGGCCACGGCCTACTACTTCTTTTGAATACAATCTGCGGCAAATTCCTAGTTCCAATCTGTCCCAACCCCCTGCCCATAACATAAAGTTAGAGAAGTTCGACTTATGACAAAACTAAAATACCTTATATTATAGAATGGAAGAGTGACAATCAATTGATTTTGTCTTAAACTGTATTTATGCTCAACAAAGGAAGGTGTACCTGCATATAGATGCAAATAAGTTAAGCCATGAGCAACATCTATGGCTATTTCAAGCCGCTGACTAAAGCCCAAAATAATCCCACGTTGACCTGAAAGATAATTTAAAAATAACTTATTGTTCTATATGGATTCAACAAAAGAGAATCTTAGTTTGCAGCTTACCATCCAAATGATTCCTAAGAGTGCCATTTGAAACATACTCAGTTATGACAATTCGTTCATTTCTTTTGTCGATATAACCAAGTAGCTGGACCAAATTCATGTGTTCAATTTTTTTCAGTAGTGCAATCTCATTACTGAATTCAGCACGTAAAGAAACAAAATGTTCCTGCAAAAAGAAACCACGTGAAAAACTGCAATTCATACTGGAACGTTAGAAGACAATCAGAGGTCGGACGAACAATTTTTTCCTCAAGATTTATCTGGATAATTTTTTACATTTTGTCAGGACCTTTAAAAGAGATATATATTGGAAAAGAAATTCAACTGAACTTTCAACAAGATCAAGAGGTGAAAACACCAAAAATATAATAACTATCTACAATTACTGGTGCAAAGAATGCAACATGATACATGCTTTACTACTGCTTTACCCTTTTATAAATGCACTGACTTATCCACAAATGGATTAACAAGCAAGACTACCTATTATAACATCTCAGTCACATTAAATAATGAAATCTCTAGTATAGCTGCTAAAAAAAGAAACCTACTTTTTTTGCCCTTTTAATTGCCACAATATGGCCATCTTGCAGCAGTGCTTTGTAGACCTTTCCAAAATAACCTTCACCAATCATCTGGTCTGGTGCAAAGTTACGTGTCAGTTTAATAACTTCTTCAAGACTGAGGTTCAATGGCTCATTTCTACTTGCTGGTGAAGACAATGAAAATCTAGATGGACTTGGATGTACTCGAAGAGGGCTTGAGGGAATTCTATCAGACATTGACCTCAGCTCAGAAGAATTCACTGAAAAAAGGCAATATGTCGCAGTTTAGGACAATCATTTATACTTCCAAAAGTAACTTCTATCATGTGTGTTAGTATGCAATTTCATCCCAACAAACAGGTTAGATATAGGTTCACTGTGTTAACAGATTACATCACCAATAGATGAAAGGGTACTATTTAACATACACGAGTTTGCATCCCTTCCAAGAACAGGATCTTCGCTTCCATCCCTTTTTGAGCCAAAACAGGGGCACAGAGCATCAAAACACACGAGAAACATCCCTGCATGTGTAGGGCATACCACAATGCTATCTGACTTCAGTTCTCCAACAGACTTTGGTATGCCTCATTTGAATGTGATGATGTCCTATTAGCACATTGTGGACAAAAAAGATTGTACAGGGACCTATCTGATTGTCATTAGCCCTTTCCCTCAGAAAAGTGCAATCCAAACTGCAAAAAGACAGTAGCATTCAGTTTAGCAGTTTGGAAACAGTGACACTGAATATATATGATGAGTAATAGCATGAGTATAGATGGCAGTACAAAAGTAGAATATGAATATCAATTGACATATTTGTCATCAAAGTATGCACCAATTGGCCAGGAGGAAAACTTCCCATATTCTCCTCGTGTAATCATAAGATTCAAACTGGGCAACAATTTACACTATCTAGTTGAAGAACTGCACTATTAGTTCAACAATTTAAGCCTTTAGGATGAATGAACACTATCTCCCTAACCATAGTTTCACCTCTTTTTGCCATATGCCTCACACAAATACACAATGCATTTCAGAGTGCAAGACCTACACATTTATAGTGAGTACCTTGCTGAGTAATGCATGCAACAAGAAACGGAGATTACAAAACAAAATCATGTTATGTAGTCTGTATAGCACTCCTACTACATCCATCACGGATAATTCCCAACTTAATGAACTTGTTGAACTGTATAAGAAATCAAATTGTTAGAACTTAGGCTCACAAATTTGTACACAGGTAGCAGGCAATCAAACTAGCAAAGAAATGAGCAACAAATTTAGCCATCTGTTCACTCAAAGTTAACTTTGCGCTCTCCCTCAAAACACCAAAATTAGAGCTTCAGGTAGTCTAACCCGCAATTTCAGAAACAACGCCGCTGACTGCCCAGTAACCAAAAAAATGAAAAAGACATACACGATGCCACAGGTGAAGCATCAGGCAGGCCAATCGCACAGAGACCCCCCACAGAAGATGTTGAAGAACACAACTCTAGAATCATCGCGGTCACTGATGCGACAAAGCCGTAGAAGCAGCTTAGTAGCGAGTTAGCCGCCTGTAGTTTGCCATCCACCATCAAGCAAGAAAGCAATCTAACAACGCACCATCCAATCACGATTGCCCCCAAAACACAGAAACATGCGGCGGCGGCGGCGAGGAAGCCAGGACTCACCGGAGAGGAAGGAGCACGAGCGCCGGTCTCTGGCGCCAGCCGATTGCTTCTGCTCCTCAGAATCCGCGTAAAGTTTTCTGGAAGAAATGGTAAAGATGTTTTTTCCTAGGAAAAAAAGGGTTTCTTCGATTTTAATCGGATCTTTGCGTGGGCGGACGGCTGAACGCTCTAGCCTCTAGTGGAAACCGTGTGCCAGGAGGGAGGAAGAGACAGCGGAGACCGACGACCGGGACACCGAGCGGGCGACTGGTAAACGACGCCGACGCGCGGAGTATTTTTATCGCTGGCGGCTCGGCGCCACCGGCTGCTGCGGGCCCCGTTGTGTCAGCGGCGGTGCGGTGGGTTGGTGCGGACAACAGGAGATGCGTGTCGCTGCTCGGGCGCCGGGCGCGGCGGAGGTTTGACCGGGTGGCCGGTCCGCCGAGTCGCGGCGCGGAGCTCGGAATCGACCGCCGGTCGCCGGAGACCGGGTTGTTCCGGTCATCGCCTACCTCAGAGTCTCAGAAGGTGATCGGTACGAGGGAGACTCGACATTTTCAGGCCCTCGATCAACTCAACTAGGATCCAACTCTACCGACAAGTGATCTCGCCGACTTCACCGGGAAAGAAGCCCAAGAAGGGAGACGGGATAAACATTCTGTTCTCCTATGGTCACAATGGCATTAGAGCATCGAGAGAAATACCCTAAATTTTATTCTCTAAATCAGTATAGAAATCATTCTAAATTCTATCTTTTCTTAAAAATTAATCTTTTCTTATAATCTCGATCTCTATTTTTTAAATCCTATAAATAGATTCTTGATGAATATGGAATGGGAGAAATTATTTCTTTTAGCAAAAGTGATTCATATGGAAAGGATTCTTTATGATCATGTTCCTTTGTTGGTAGAGTTTGGTAAAAAATATGCAAAAAATGTTGTCTTCATATTTGAAAACAGCTGGATGCTGAGAGTAGACTTACAAGATGTGGTTGCTGAAACTTGAAATGATGGCAGATTTAACAAAAGCAAACCTATTCACAGATCGCAGGCTAAATTAGTTGCTTTGAGGAAAAAGCTTAAGGGGTGGAATGTTAATTGGATAGGCTTATATAATAGATCCAAAGAAGAAATCCTGAATAAAATTGATGAGTCCTCTATGGGCGGGCGGTCTCCTTCTGGGAGGATGGATGGTGTGGCCCTCCCCTTCGCCTTGCCCTCCCCCACCTGTTCTCCTTCGCCAAATCCCACCTCTGTTCTGTCCACTCCTTCCTTTCTCTTTTTGATCCTGCCGATAATTTCCACCTTCCGCTTTCCCTGGAAGCCATGCTTGAATTCACCCACCTTCAGCAGCTTTTGGCTAACATCACCCTCCAAGATGGCATCCCTGACAACTGGTCCTTTATTTGGAATTCCTCTACCTACAGCCCTAGACTCCTCTACGGCTATCAGTTTAAGTTTATGCAGCCCCACGCCTCCTTCAAATGGGTTTGGCGATCCAAATGCTCTAGCAACCTTAAGGTTTTCTTCTGGCTCCTCCTGGTGGATCGTCTAAACACGAAACAAGTCCTCCACTGTAGGACCGAAAGTAGCGACCATAGGGGGGTGAATGGGCGCCTTAAAAAATTCTTTCGAATCAATGGCCTGTTCCCAATACCCAACGCACCTCAAAAGACTACGCAGCAGAAAATAAACAGAAGGCCTAAGTCTAAAGGTTTCTAACCTAGAAGCAACTGATAATAAACAGTGTAAATCTAAAGTAGTGCAACTAGGCAGATGAACAAGTTGTAATAGGCCTAAACTTCTCAATGAAATGATCTAAGTATGTGTAAGATAAGAAGAGAAGTTACTGTCCAAATTTGTCTCCTGTTCGGAACTTGGCGAAGCCCCCTTCGCACGTCGAGGTCTGCTTCGGAGGTTGGTGATGGAGCCTGTCCGAGATGCCGAAGGTGTTACGGTCTAGCCTAGTTCGAAGTGGCAAGATGCGAAGTGTACTTCGGAGCGAAGTGAGACAATGCCGGAGCCTGGTTCGAAGTATGTACTTCGAAGTCAAGGCTTCGAACACAGCTTCGAACCAAGAGCTTCGGAGCAAAGTGACAGAGTCGGAGCCTGCTTCGAAGTGTGCACTTCGAAGACAGAACTTCGAACACAGCTTTGAACCGAATGCTTCGAAGCAAAACCTTCGAACAGAAAGCTTCGAACACAACACACAAACGAACAACCTTCGAACAAAGAAGCGAAGCCTGTCACACGACAGAAAACCAAGTCCGAAGCCAATGCTCTACCTCCGAAAAGAGTAAGCTCCGAAAAGAGAGGCGAAGGGTGACACGCTACACAGAAGTCAGTGCGAGGCCTAACGGAGCTACAGGCTTCGAACCCAACTTCGAAACTTGTCGAAGTATGGACTTCGAACCGATAGGGCCGAAGCCCCTTTGCACTATTGTTCGAAGTATGCGCTACTGACGTTCAGAAAAATGCTTCGAAGCTTAGCAACACAGAACGCAAACCAAAGACCGAAGATCGACCGAAGCCTTCGAAGGAGATAGATCGAAGCCTGCCTCGCGAAACTGAGGGGCTTCGAACAGAGAGTAGCTTCGCTCGAAACACAGCCAAAAAGGTGACAGAGCCTGTCAGCCTTGATCAAAAAAACAGTGCAATAGAAGGTGAAAAGCTGCACAGACTACTGTAGCTACAGGAAAGTAGTACTACTTGCAACAGCAAGAACTAGTACTCAATTTGTGAAGAACAGAAGCAACAGAAGAAGCTTCTCCTCACGAAATAAATTCAGCAGCCCGTAGCCAAAGCAATAACTCCCCAAACCGAACAATATGCAACAAATAAAATCAGCAGGGACCAAGGCTTTAATGCATCCAAGAGATTAGAGCAAAAGTAATGCACAAACAGGAAGGAGCAAAGCCTGGCGGCGCACACAGGAGAGAGAAACGGGAGACAAAATGACCCAAAGAGTCGATGTGATTTCAGCCAAAAGGGTAGTCCAAACCCTAGGGATTGGGGTCCTATTTATAGGCTCCCAACACTAGGAATATTCTACCAGCCCCTTAGGGTTTTTACAGACTCAAGAATAAAGGAAAAGACTCTACTGCCCTTAGGTATTTTTACAGACATGACTGACTGACTGTGGGCCTAGAGTTACAGATGACTTATCCAGAAGCTAAGTTTTCGTAGCGACTACGGCTTCTCTTCTGGACAGTCGGATACAGAATCAATGGTTGTCAGTTTTACGCCGAAACTGACAAAGCCTCCACCAGCTTTGCACCAGGTACCCGGATTGGGCCGGCCCGACTCCGCAGCTCTCTCAGCCCGGCAATCGCTCACCGCCCGTGTACCTGAGTTAGTCCTGGTCAACAGCCCAGTGGGTCTTCTACTGCTTCTGGCCCATGCACCCGGATTGGGCCAGCCCGACTTCGCAGCCTCCTCTGCCCGACAGTCGCTCGCTGCCCGTGTACCTGAGTCACACGCGGCCCATGAAACAGCAGATCTCCTCTTCTTCAGTCCTCTTTGACTATCGTTGACAATGACTCATCACTTCTGGAGCCATGAGGCCCATGCTATTCAGCATGGCTCCTCAATCTCCCCCTTGATGAGTGCATTGTCAACACTCCTCTTTTCTCCGCTCTTCAGCACCTGCGAACAAATGTGGAAACACGAAAACAAAATACAAGAAAACAAAGAAGAAGAAAAAATAAGGTAAAAGTTTAACCCTAATGACCAAAAGCAAAAAAAAAGCAAGAAACGGTCATTACGGTTAACCAAAACGTAAAAGCTCAAAATGAGTGCGATTTCAGAATAACAAGGATATCAACAGAGTAAGAACTCCCCCTTAAACTCTGATCCCAAATTTTCTCCCCCTTGTTGACAAGTGAACTCATCAAGCACTCAAAAGAGACACAGACTCCCCCTGAAATGCAACTCCCCCTCAAAATATGTAGTGAATGCAACTGGAGTGCAGAAGGAGTGTAGAGAACATGCTTCTCAGATATGATTGACTGCAATTACAACATCTAACAGATACAGCAAAAGAGATACTGTCGAAGACACATGGCATGATCTGTGCAATAGATGATATCTAAAGAAAATCATTTAGCACGCATTTTTCAGTTTTTGCAAATAAAAGTATCACCACTTGTTCTAGGAACCAAGCAAGGCAAAACATGAGATGCAGAAGCTAACTGATATCTACCAAGATAAGCATTGTCCAAAACAAAGTGCTTCAGCAAACTTGTTATCTTTTAAATGTTCAGGCTTTTTCAATTTTCCTTTTTCATTTATGCCAAGGGTTATTTGCGTGTCAAACCTTATGCTAACCGACCAAGTCAAGCCTAGACCAGAGCTGGACCATCAAAAGCTTAAGACATTGGTCTTGGCAAACACTACACTGTCCTAGTTCATACCAAAGTGTTATGGTAAGCAGTCCAGAACAATGCAATGCGACAAGGCAAACCCACTTGGATCTTTTCAACTTAAGCATAAAAAGGCATGGAATTTTCATTGTACTTGAATTTTATCATTTTTATAGCTCATTTTCCATGTGAAAGCATAAAGATGTCCAAGTTGCATATCTGCATCTATGTGATGAACTAGCTACAAGGCATGTAACAGATAGTAAAAACACACAGCCTACACATGCATATGACAAAGGTGATCATTTTTGAAGTTGAATGCGTAAAAGCCATGCATATGACAAATATCAGATATATCAAGTGAACTGAACCAAAGCATGATCATCGACAAGTAATCAAAAGCATGTACCAGCTAGAATAAGTAAAGCTGTTCAATCATATAACAGAAGCATCTCTAAAGTGTGATATGTGAATATGCAAGATATGAACACACACAAAAAAACTCAAGAAAAGAGTAAAGAAGAGAGAAAACTGACG
Source organism: Zizania palustris (assembly GCA_019279435.1). Lineage (NCBI taxonomy): Eukaryota > Viridiplantae > Streptophyta > Magnoliopsida > Poales > Poaceae > Zizania > Zizania palustris. Next base: position 19,815,394 of record JAAALK010000086.1, on the reverse strand, counting down.
CAAAATATCCTAGAAAGGATACACAACACCCAAATCCCCTCGTAAACGCTCAAAAGTAGACTGATCTAGGGGTTTGGTGAAAATGTCAGCCAACTGATGATGGGTATCAACATGAATAAGGTCAATGACACCTTTCTCATATTGATCCTGCAAGAAGTGAAAGCGCACATCAATATGTTTGGTTTTTGAATGGAGACACGGGTTTTTCCCTACACTAATAGCACTGGTGCTGTCGCAAAACAATGGAACTCTGGTAGAAAAGAACAACCCAAAATCTCGTAGAGTGGAAATCATCCAAACCAATTGTGAGCAGCAGCTAGCAGCAGCTACGTACTCAGCCTCTGTGGTCGAAAGAGCAACTCCAGATTGCTTTCGAGAAGACCAAGATACAAGGGAAGAACCAAGAAACTGGCAAGTACCGGAAGTCGACTTGAGATCCAACCGGCACCCACCAAAGTCAGCGTCCGAAAAGCCAGATAAATCAAGAGATGATGATGCTGAATAGTAAAGACCGAGATCGGGCGCATAAGTGAGATACCTGAAAATGCGCTTGACAGCCTGCCGGTGAGACGCGTGTGGTGAAGATTGAAAACGCGCGCAAAGTCCTACAGCGAACTGTATGTCTGGTCTTGTTGCTGTTAAGTACAACAGCGAACCAATCATCACTCGAAACTCTCTCTCATTGACCTTGACACCGCTCTCATCCTTGTCCAGACCCCCAGAAGTGCCCATCGGGGTCATCTACGGCTTCAATTCACCACCAAAGTCAAATTTCTTAAGCATATCACGAGTGTACTTACCTTGGTGGATGAAGGTGCCGTCCTTGGTCTGCTTGATCTGGAGCCCTAAGAAGTACTTGAGCTCACCCATGAGGCTCATCTCAAACTCACTGTGCATCTGCTCAGAAAACTTGGACACAAGAGAATCAGTAGTACCGCCAAAGATAATATCGTCCACATAAATCTGAGCGACTAAGAAGTCTGAAGCAACTCTGAGTAAAAAGAGAGTTTTGTCCACAGAACCCATCACAAAGCCCTTTCCCAACAAAAATTGCTTCAACCGGTCATACCAAGCCCTGGGGGCTTGCTTCAACCCGTATAAAGCTTTGTGCAACTTAAAAACATGTCGAGGAAACTTAGGGTTCTCAAAGCCCGGGGGTTGCTGTGACGCCCCGATTTAAACAAATCGAGACATTATTGAATTTCATAAGAAAAACAATAATACAAGAGGTTCATCATGCGACAACGTACATACGACATAATTCATGGTACGCAGACCATATTTATTACAACATTGTTTCAATAAAACAGTAGAGTGAAATATTTAGAAAACGGCATGACGAACTTCTTCTTCGGGATTTTTCTTCTTGACTGGGTTGCTACTCCAGACCGTCTTCAAGATACGCATCCTCTGTGGGGTCCAACGGGTATGAGTACAAAAAGTACTCAACAAGCCACCGCAAATGCAAATAATAATGCAGGATAATAAACAAGGAAGGATAAAGGCTAACAATGCGAAATAAAGCAATTGCAGTTATGGCATTTAGTGTAATCATATTTTAATCATGCGGAAAATAAACATGAACATCATCAACATCAACTAACTCGAGGAGTACGTTTTACCTCCTCGCACAACGGTCCTTACATGTCAATCCATCGTGCACATTCATATTCAAGTAATCTAACTGGGGGATGTCACGCAACCCGCCCTTGACCGTGGGCTCGGCTTTTCTAAAAGATTTAAGACTCTGATCAGAGATGTACTACTGTACCCACAAGGCACGCACTCATCTCAACGAGATGACCCATTTCACGGGAACTCGTGCCAAAACCTCAATATGAGATGTTCCAAGCGATAACCACCCGCTCTAGGTTTCGCCGGCGCGCCGGGCCGCATCCCGGCTAACGTCGCACCCCCTTTTGCGCCACATTGGTACAAGTCACCCGCAGGTGCAACTTGACCCATCTCCAAGTGGTGGCCTCGGTTTGGAACAACCCATACCTTAGTTAGGACTTACCCACTAGACTTGTGGTTAGTACGTAAGTGTATTGCAACGGATCCCTCAGACCGGTCCTTATAGTGCCCCGGGTGCGACTGACCAATGCCCTAGCTTGCACCCGGAACCCACCATGCATACACTCACAACCATGACTCATCACCAACAGAATTTCCAAGGATAAGAAGCAACGGGGATCATATAATAGAACCATTTTGCTACGACTCATTTTTATCCTATAGCGGCCGTGTCAATACATTGGACACTAGCTAATATCATTGATCATATGGTGACAAGGAGGTTAGGCGAGATAGCATGGCTTGGGTTGCACATCAAGGTCGGGGGATCCTAAATAAATATACTGTAAGGGTTCATTTGACTAATGCATATACATAACCTATGTGTTTTAGCGATAGTCAATTCAAACATGGGTTCAATATGTTCAAGAGAATTGTTTGGTGACTTGCCTTGTTCAGCAAAAGGAGAGGGAGGGACTTCGGGGAAGTACTCCGGCTCCTCGGCGACGTCGTAGTCTTTTTAATATAAAGTAAAATAAAAAGAACACAACATCCAATCAAACAGTATAACATTACATTATAACCACGTAAGTTTAAGTTGGTTTGATTATAAATAAAATAAATTCAAAGATTAAAGTTCTGCAATTTATTTCTCCATTAATTTAAAGTGAATCTAAATGAATTATTGTTTTTCATCAAAAGGGTTTTTAAGTGTGTAATATACTACATTAAGTTTTCTAATCAATTTAATATAAATGATTCAGGGAAAACTCAGTGGTTTTAGTGTTTAAACAGAAAGGGACAATTATATAAGTTTTCTGGAATTTAAATATTTAAATTTTATTTAAATCCTAAGGGCATTTGAATATTTATTTAAATAAACATGAAAATGTCCAAGTAAACCTACTGTTTTTATTGCATAAATATGTAGAGAATAATTTTTTGAATTTTCTGAAAGTGGAATGGTAATTTTTAGAGTTCAAATGCATTAGATATGAATTTTACAAGTTTAAAAGCATTTCTGGAATTTATTTTCAAATTTTAAACCCCTCGGGTCCACGGTGAGCCAGGCCCACGGTGAACCCGCGCACTGTGCGCGTGCGCCGGGTCGATCTGGACCGTCGGATCCAGATCCGACGCGCGAGGGCGAGGCGGGACGCGCAAGTGGCAACGGACGGCCAGGATTAAAACGTTCGAACCGGTACCACGTGGACGCACAGGATTAAACGCGGGGTTTTAAAACAAACGGACGCACGTGATCGCACCGTACCGCTTCACTCAGATCCGACGGCCAGGATTAAACCGAACAGGCGATTTAATCCAAGCGTTGGATCTGGATCGCACGGCCAGGATTGAATCCGGCACAGTGCGTGTCGGGGGGGTAAAGTACCCCTTCTTCCCCGACTCCGGTGGTACGACGGCGAGCGATTCCGGCGAGGTCGAGGGCTATCTAGCCTAGCTAGGGCTAAAAACGGAAAGGGGGTACCGAGGGGAACAAAAGGGTACCGTTGCGGTGGTCCGGGGTCGACGGAGCGAGGCCGGCGACGAGCGGAGGCGGTGGAGGCGTTCGGGTCCTTGACGGCGACGGCGATCCGGCGGGGTTCGACGTCGGCGGAGGGGTGGCCGAGGTCGGGGTCGTTCTCGCGGTCACGTTGGTGGTTGAGGCACGGGCGGAGGTGGTCCGGTGCGACGGCGAGCGGTGGCCGGAGGTCGGGCGGTGGCGTTGCGCTAGGAACCGAAAGGAGGGCGCTCTGTTTGGTATGGGGGCACTTGAACGCGTGAACCGAACGCGGTGGAGGGCAGGGGTTTAAATAGGGTCGTCGGCGAGGGCAGAGGGGGCGTGATTGGCGGTGGCCGGAGATAAATGCGATTTGACGCCGGCGAGCTCGGGTTGAACGCGGTTCAACGCACCTGGACGCGAATCGAGCGAAATTAATAGGGGGAAACGGTCGGCGCGTTGAGGGGAATTCATTGCCGGCGACGAATTTAAGGGAGGGGGCCGGCGGGGGCGGATCCGAGGCGGGATTAGGGCTTCGGCCGGCGAGGGGGGGGATTTGGGGGCGGATCCCGCGGGGAAGACGGGTCCGACAGGTGGGCCAAGGTGGTCAGCGGGTGCGAGCGCGCGAGAGAGGGGACTGACAGGCGGGGCCGGGTTGTCGGGTGCGCGCGCGAGGGAAAAGGTTTCGGCGCCGACAGGTGGGGTCCATGTGTCAGTCTAAGGCGAGCGCGGTAACGGGCTGGGCCGGCCGGGAGAGAGAGAAGGGAGGGAGAGGAGCCCATTACTGTTCCAATGCTTTTCCGAATAAAATTAATTCCAGAAAATAGATTATAATATTAGGGCTACTTCCAAGGCTGGTAAAGATTTATAAAAATTCTCAAAATTATATTTTGGCCTTAGGATCATATACAAAAAGTTTCACCCCCTAATTTGGTCATCTACCCTATGTTGTAGTTCAAAAGGGTATAAAAGGGATTTAAAGGTATTTTCTGAAATAATAATTCCAATAAATTGAATTTAATAATATTTTTATTGTTTTGAAAATTTGGGGTGTTACAGTTGCCTAACATAAACCTCCTCTTCTATGTACCCGTTCAGAAAAGCACTCTTAACATCCATTTGAAAAAGCTTAAAACCCTTCGAAATGGCAAAAGCTAGAAGAATACGAATGGACTCAAGACGGGCAACAGGAGCGAAGGTTTCTTCAAAGTCAATACCTTCCTTCTGGCAATAACCCTGGGCAACTAGTCGAGCTTTGTTGCGCACCACAACCCCATCCTCACCTTGTTTGTTCTTGAATACCCACTTGGTTCCTATGGGGTTGCATCCTGGTGGTGGCTCAACTAGTTTCCAAACCCGATTGCGGACAAAGTTCTCAAGCTCTTCTTGCATAGCATTAATCCAATTAGAATCAGAAAGAGCATGAGAAATGTCTCTGGGCTCAAAAGATGCAACAAACGCAGATTCAGCAAACACAGCGAGAGAGGCAGAAGAACGCAAAGTCCTCTCAGACAAATCACCTATGATGAGCTCTGAGGGATGGTCACGCTGAGCTGCTCGGGTTCCCTGGTGATCTGAAGTCACCTCACCGAAGTCAGCAGCTGGCACCTCTGGACTCAACTGAGGGGGCTCGATCGAAGTGGAAGAAGTGATCAGAGGTCCGCCCTCATCATCAGTCGAAGTCTCAGAAAGTGTGGGCTCTGCGGGGGATGCAGAAGGCCCACCCTCATCAGCAGCTGGAGTATCCTCATCTTACTCGAAGATGGACTCTCCGAGCTCATCATCACCAGAAAGCTCAAAAGAAGGAGTCAAAGAAGGCAAGGACTCATCAAAAGAAACCTCACAAGTCTCGACAAGCAGCTGGGATTCGAGGTTCCAAACACGGAAGCCTCGAGAATGCAATGCATAACCAAGAAAAACACCATCCCAGCAACGAGACTCAAACTTGTCCAAATGCCCTCCCTTCTTGAGCACAAAGCACTTGCAGCCAAACGCTCGCAAGTGGCTCACCTTGGGCTGTCTGCCAAACCGCAACTCATATGATGACTTACCAAGGTAAGCTCTAAGAAAAATGCGGTTGGCCAGATAGCAAGCCGTGTTCATGGCTTCAGCCCAAAAACGCCTAGGAGTCCTGTGCTCATAGAGCATCATCCTGGCCATCTCAACTAGCGTGCGGTTCTTTCGTTCCACAACGCCGTTCTGTGGGGGAGTGTAAGGAGAAGAAAACTGATGGTCCAGACCCTGATCACTACAGAAGCTGACGAACTGAGAGTTCTTGAACTCAGAGCCGTTGTCAGAGCGAATTGCTCGCATCCGACCATTGTTCTCATTCTTCAGCTTCAAAATCAGGTCATGGACAAATTGAAAAGTTTCATCCTTAGACTCCAAAAAGAAAATCCACGAGAATCGAGAAAAGTCGTCAACAATCACAAGTGCATACCACTTCCCACCGACCGAGCGTACCCGAGCTGGACCTACAATGTCCAAATGTAAAAGCTCGCCTGGATACGAAGTCATCACCTAAGTCACAGGTGAGTGAGAAGCGGCAACCATTTTCCCATGACGACAGGGATGACAAACTAGATCCTTCTCCATTTTAAGCTTGGGCAATCCTCAGATGAGGTCCATAGAGCTTAACCTGACTAGCAGATCAAAACTCAAGTGACCTAACCTCCTATGCCACTTCCAGAGCTCAGAAGAAGATCCAGCAATCAAACAACGAGAAGGGCCAAAAGAACTAGAGAAGTCAATTCGAAAAACTTTACCGAAGGGTAAAATCTGACAAACCAAAGACCCTCTAGCATCAACCACAGAAGAATTGCCCTTCTTAAAACGCACTTCCAAACCATCCTCAAGAAGTTGCGAAACAGAGATTAAATTAAAGTTCAGATTTTTGACCAAAGCAACATTCTTTAAAGAGAAATGATCTAAAATGCGAATTGAGCCTATGCCACTTACTTTCCCCTGACCGCTGTTCCCGAATGTGATGTACTCTTTGGAGCTCGGGGGAGTGAGACTGGAGAACCATCTACGATGTCCCGTCATGTGGCGAGAGCATCCTGAGTCCATGATCCAAACATCCTCCAGTCCCCGGTCCTGCACAATCAGTGTCTGTAAGTGGGAGCAAATGGTCCGGCACCAGGTTTAGCAAAAGAGCTAAACCAGTGTCGAGCCATCTGCTCAAAAGATGGAAAGCGAAAACCATTAAAAGAGTTTGGACCAAAACGCGGCTCAAAGCGCGGTCCTCGGTTCTGCCTAACCCTACGGCCATGAGGTCCAGAACCGTAGCCAACTCGGTCTGGAACTCTGCCGGAACGAACACCACCAACTGGAGCACGGGCAAGAAAACCGTCTCCTCTACCACCACCTACACGACGTGGCCTGGCCTCCAGCCTCTCCCCGCGCCGAGGAACACGCAGCCTACCACCCTACTGGTAGAACTGCTCCTGATCACTACGAGCCCTCTCTGCTCTCTCAACCCGCTTCCTCCTGAAGCAGAACTCCGCAAGATGCCCGTCTCTCTGACAGTACTCACAATGATAGGTAGGCTTCTTGGGATGTGGTTGAGGTTTAGGATTCTTGGGCTTGGTAGTGTTTGGAGTGGTCTTCTTGGGCTTAGAGGGTACAGGAAGAGAGTCAAGAGAAGTGTGGAGATTTTTGGGCTTTGGAACCCAGATAGGTTTCTTGGGTGGAGCTTTAGGTGGTTCATGGATCACTCCATCCTTGGGCTGACAAGCCTGGGAAGACTCAGTGGAGTGAGTCTTGGGATACCTCTGCTCTGGAGTCATTTTACTCCACTCCACTGCCCGGCTAATGGCACTCTCAAAGTCAGCCTTGGTGTAGGTGTAACCTAACCCAAACCCATCCTGCCTCTTGAACTGCTGGATCATCATGCCAAGCTGTGGCTCTCTGGCACTGATCCAACTCAGGATAGAACGGAGGTAAAAGTTCTCATTCTGAGAATCTGCTAGCTCCTCTCTCAAGGAAGCTAGAACCTCCACCTGAGACAAGCAGGTCTCACACTCACTCTCTACTTGGACAGACTTCTCGGCTTTCAGCTTAATTAATTCCATTCTAAGAGACAGGCAGTTCTCACAAACAGTGGGTGGAACTGACAGTGTCTCAAGCTCTAGCCTAGTCTGGGCAAGCTCAGCTCTCAACCTCTCCAAGTCACCCAAATGTTCATTACCCTTGGATTTCAGCTCAGCTAAGGCAGCTAGATGAGATGGGCAATCAACACAGGGTGCGACGACAGTGGCTTGAGCATCTTTCAGCTCCAGCTGAGCGCTTTCAAGCTCAGTGGCCAAAGCGTCCCTCTCATCAACCCTTTCTGTGTACCTGGACTTCAGAGTCGACAGGTCACACAGAAGCACCTCACACTTCGGGCACTCACTGCTATCACCCAAGCAAGGGGAAGAAGATAGACTCTCAATTCTGCCGTTGGCCACGGCAAGCTCACTAGCTAACTCGTCTATCCTTTTCTTAGCCCCCCTAAGCAGTTTTTCCCGATATTTCAACTCCTGACGATTGCTCTCAAGTAAATCAACAATTTCACGCTCATAGGATGATACCTTGCTGTCGTCGTCGTCGGAGTCGTCGGAGGAGGTCTTTTCTTCTCTATCCCCAAGAGTCATTGAACAGAAGCTCTTGCGGGATCTTCGGCGCTGGTGTGAGCGGCTCTTCGGCTTGTCCCCAAAAGCCATGAAGCAGAGGCCCGCCAGATCGTCCTTGTCCTTCCCCTTCCTGATGACGATCTCCTCATCGCTTGAGCTCGATGAAGAGGAAGAAGACGTGGATCTCTTGGAGTAACTCTTCTCCATTTCGGCGAAGAAGGCCTTGTCGCGCTTCTTGTTCTCTCGCCGGTAGTCCTTCAGGCCCTTCTTGAAGAAACGGGTCTTCGGCTTGCCCTTGTTGAAGGAGGGGCTCTCATGCTTGCCGGAGTCGTGGAAGCTGCTGCCGGTGCCCTTCTTGTATCCATTGCGCTTGGGGCAGTCGGCGATGAAGTGTCCTGGATCACCACATTCAAAGCATCCGGATTTTGTGCCGTGTCTTTTGAACATTCTCTTATCATAGACACGACGCACCCGGTTGTTAAAGAGACACAAATCATCATCTCCCAACAACTCAAGCTGGTCCTCAGTGATAGACATCAAAGAGAACCCAGCACAGCTCACAGCAGAGGGAACAACTGAAGGTGTAGCAAGGGCCAGGGATTTTGATCCAGAACCAGTGAGATTTGATCTCAGCTGGATATCTACCTCAGTGGCCTTCAGCTTGCTAAACAACTCAGAAATGGTCAAGGTATCGTAAGAAGTGCTCTCAACGATAGAGGATACCTTGATCTCCCAGATCTTTGGGTCCAAGGTATGGAGAACCTTGAGCGCCTGCTCGTGATCTGAGACCAACTGAGCACCCTCAGCCTTGTTGTCCCGAAGCTTGTTAATGATCGATTGAAAACGACCAAACAAAGCCTCAACAGATTCACCCGGCTTCTGTGTGAAATTCTCATATTCACGCCGGTAGGTCTGATAGAGCCGAGCCTTGACCTGTGCTGTTCCCTCATGGTGTGCCTTGAGGGTAGCCCAGATCTCTCTCGCAGTGGAGAGATGACTCACACGCTCAAACTCAGTGGGACCTAAACCAGAAAATAAAATGTTCACAACCTTACTGTTACTCAGATGCTGAGCAATGATTCCAGCAGTACCTTGCTCAGTAACTGGCAAAACGACAAACGTGGTGTGAACGCAAATGTCCCATATGTCCGAACCCTGGCTCATGAGATAGGCTCGCATGCGAGTCTTCCAATAATTATAGCCATAGGCTTCCAAGGACGGGACCTTGCCAGGAGACGTCATGGTCACTACCGGGGTTTAGAACCGGTTAAGGTATAGAAAAACCCTAACCAAGCTCTGATACCACTTGTAGGACCGAAAGTAGCGACCAGAGAGGGGGGGGTGAATGGGCGCCTTAAAAAATTCTTTCGAATCAATGACTTGTTCCCAATACCCAACGCACCTCAAAAGACTACGCAGCAGAAAATAAACAGAAGGCCTAAGTCTAAAGGTTTCTAACCTAGAAGCAACTGATAATAAACAGTGTAAATCTAAAGTAGTGCAACTAGGCAGATGAACAAGTTGTAATAGGCCTAAACTTCTCAATGAAATGATCTAAGTATGTGTAAGATAAGAAGAGAAGTTACTGTCCAAATTTGTCTCCTGTTCGGAACTTGGCGAAGCCCCCTTCGCACGTCGAGGTCTGCTTCGGAGGTTGGTGATGGAGCCTGTCCGAGATGCCGAAGGTGTTACGGTCTAGCCTAGTTCGAAGTGGCAAGATGCGAAGTGTACTTCGGAGCGAAGTGAGACAATGCTGGAGCCTGGTTCGAAGTATGTACTTCGAAGTCAAGGCTTCGAACACAGCTTCGAACCAAGAGCTTCGGAGCAAAGTGACAGAGTCGGAGCCTGCTTCGAAGTGTGCACTTCGAAGACAGAACTTCGAACACAGCTTTGAACCGAATGCTTCGAAGCAAAACCTTCGAACAGAAAGCTTCGAACACAACACACAAACGAACAACCTTCGAACAAAGAAGCGAAGCCTGTCACACGACAGAAAACCAAGTCCGAAGCCAATGCTCTACCTCCGAAAAGAGTAAGCTCCGAAAAGAGAGGCGAAGGGTGACACGCTACACAGAAGTCAGTGCGAGGCCTAACGGAGCTACAGGCTTCGAACCCAACTTCGAAACTTGTCGAAGTATGGACTTCGAACCGATAGGGCCGAAGCCCCTTTGCACTATTGTTCGAAGTATGCGTTACTGACGTTCAGAAAAATGCTTCGAAGCTTAGCAACACAGAACGCAAACCAAAGACCGAAGATCGACCGAAGCCTTCAAAGGAGATAGATCGAAGCCTGCCTCGCGAAACTGAGGGGCTTCGAACAGAGAGTAGCTTCGCTCGAAACACAGCCAAAAAGGTGACAGAGCCTGTCAGCCTCGATCAAAAAAACAGTGCAATAGAAGGTGAAAAGCTGCACAGACTACTGTAGCTACAGGAAAGTAGTACTACTTGCAACAGCAAGAACTAGTACTCAGTTTGTGAAGAACAGAAGCAACAGAAGAAGCTTCTCCTCACGAAATAAATTCAGCAGCCCGTAGCCAAAGCAATAACTCCCCAAACCGAACAATATGCAACAAATAAAATCAGCAGGGACCAAGGCTTTAATGCATCCAAGAGATTAGAGCAAAAGTAATGCACAAACAGGAAGGAGCAAAGCCTGGCGGCGCACACAGGAGAGAGAAACGGGAGACAAAATGACCCAAAGAGTCGATGTGATTTCAGCCAAAAGGGTAGTCCAAACCCTAGGGATTGGGGTCCTATTTATAGGCTCCCAACACTAGGAATATTCTACCAGCCCCTTAGGGTTTTTACAGACTCAAGAATAAAGGAAAAGACTCTACTGCCCTTAGGTATTTTTACAGACATGACTGACTGACTGTGGGCCTAGAGTTACAGATGACTTATCCGGAAGCTAAGTTTTCGTAGCAACTACGGCTTCTCTTCTGGACAGTCGGATACAGAATCAATGGTTGTCAGTTTTACGCCGAAACTGACAAAGCCTCCACCAGCTTTGCACCAGGTACCCGGATTGGGCCGGCCCGACTCCGCAGCTCTCTCAGCCCGGCAATCGCTCACCGCCCGTGTACCTGAGTCAGTCCTGGTCAACAGCCCAGTGGGTCTTTTACTGCTTCTGGCCCATGCACCCGGATTGGGCCAGCCCGACTTCGCAGCCTCCTCTGCCCGACAGTCGCTCGCTGCCCGTGTACCTGAGTCACACGCGGCCCATGAAACATCAGATCTCCTCTTCTTCAGTCCTCTTTGACTATCGTTGACAATGACTCATCACTTCTGGAGCCATGAGGCCCATGCTATTCAGCATGGCTCCTCATCCACCGAAAGCGCATCCTCACCATGACTGATGACTCAACCTGCTGCCTCTACTACTCGGCTGTTGAAGAGACGGTGACCCATTTATTTTTTGATTGCACCTTCAGTTGTCATTGCTGGAACCTGCTGGACCTCCACTGGCAGCCCGACTCTCCTGTTCAGGACAAGCTCACGAAGGCTAGAAGAAGGTTTGGTAAACCTTTTTGCATGGAAGTTGTGATCATGTCCACTTGGTCCCTCTGGTTAGTCAGGAATAGTCGCATCTTCAATGCCTTGGCTCCCACTGTTGGGGGTTGGTTAGGCTTGTTCATCACTTTGTTCTCTGCTCAGTCCGAGTGGTTCCCGCCCTGGCTTAAGGAGGCTATTAGGAATTGGCTGGGCACCTGTAATCTCCCCCTGTAACCTCCCTCTTCTTCCCTTCCCCTCTTGTTCTGTTTGCTTGGATTCTTTTTTCTCAATTTAATATTAAAATCTGGGTAGGAGCCTCTCCTACTGATTTGCCTCAAAAAATTGATGAGCTGGATAGACATTGTGAGAAATGGGGGATGAGCTGGGATATGAGAAATGAAAAGAATAACCTTGAAATAAGACTAAAAGATATGATGGGAGAGGATTATCTGAAGTGGGTTCAAAGGAGCAAGAAAAAAGATGTACTTGAAGGGAATGGGAATACTAAATATTTTCATGGTAAAGCTAATGGTAGGAGAAGAAAGAATTTTATCCCTTTACTGAAAAATGGTGATGAGATTATTTATGATCAAAAAGATATGTTGAAACATGTTACTGACTTTTATAGAGATTTGTTTGGAGAAGGTGAGAGAGTTAGTATAAAGATGGAAAGTGGTGAGATAATTTCTGTGAAAGAAGAAGATAAATGTGAACTTTTGAAACATTTTTCAGAAAAAAGTTAAAATTGCTATTGATGGTATGGATAATAATAAATCTCTTGGTCCTAATGGTTTCCCTGTTGAGTTTTATAAGAAGTTTTGGAATATTATTAAAACATATTTGCTGGGGATTTATGATAGCTTTTATTTGGGGAATGGGGATATTGACAGACTTAACTGTGGTATGGTTACTTTGGTTCCTAAAACTGCTGGTGTTGATAACATTAAGAACTTTAGACCTATATGTTTACTCAATGTTAGTTTTAAGATTTTAAATAAGGTCCTGATGCATAGGCTAGAGAAGGTGATTGGTTACTTGATTGCAAAAAATCAAACTGCTTTTATTAAAAAATGTTTATTCTAGATGGAGTGGTAATCTTGCATGAAATTCTTAACTCTTTGCATAATAGGAAAAAATCTGGCTTGCTTTTCAAAGTAGATTTTGAGAAAGCTTATGATAAAGTTAAATGACCTTTTATATTGCAATTGTTAGAGTTAAGAAATTTTCCACATAAATGGAATGATTGGATCATGAGGGTGATTATAGGAGACAAAGTGAATGTGAAAGTAAATGATCAGATTGGAGTGTACTTTAAAACTCACAAAGGGTTGAGACAGGGGATCCTCTTTCACCCTTTCTTTTTGAATTTGTTGTTGATGCTATGACTTTTATGATAAAAAAAGTTGTGCAACATAAAATTATCTCTGGATTAGGGGGTGATTTGCTCCCTAGAGGTGTAACTATATTGCAATATGTTGATGACACTAACTTCTTGTTACAAGATGATTTGAAAAATGCAGAGCACCTGAAGTTTATTTTGTGCTTGTTTGAACAAATGTCTGGGCTGAAAATTAATTTTCATAAAAGTGAGGTGTTCTGCATTGGTATGGATGAAGAGAGAGAGAGAGAGGGGAGTTTTGCAACATTCTAACTTGAAAAATGGGGACTCTGCCTATTAACAAAACAAGAATCTTGAACAAAGACCGGAAGAGTTGTGAAAATAAAATGGAATCCAAATTAAGCTGCTGGAAAGGGAAACTTTTGGATATTGGAGGTAGAACTATTCTCCTTAATTCATGTTTGAGCAGCATTCCACTTTATTTTCTCTCTTTTTATCCTCTACCAAAGGGGGTGAAGAAAAAAATGGATTATTTTAGAGCTAGATTATTGTGGCAAGAAGATCAAGGTATGAAAAAATATCATTTGGAAAAATGATCTATGATTTGTAGACCAAAAGATTATGGGACTGTGGGTGCTAGATTTGGAAGTGATGAATTTGGCATTATTAGGAAATTGGCTTTGGAAAATAGATACTGAATCAGGAATATAGCAAGAGCTTTTGAGGAATAAATATTTGAAAGACAAAAATCTGACTCAATGTAAAAAAAATTGGGAGATTCTCAGTTCTGGACTGCTTTGTTAAGTGTTAAACCTCTATATCTGCAATTTTGTAAGAAAAAGATTGGAAAGGGTGTTACTACTTTGTTTTGGGAAGATAATTGGATTGGTGATAGACCTCTTGCTGAGAAATTTCCTGATCTCTTTGGGATTACTTTGACAAAAATTATTCTGTTGCTGATGTTTTGGGGAGTAATTGGTTGAGTCTGAAATTTAGAAGAAGTTTGGTTGGTGACAAAAGACAATCCTGGCAAAGATTGAAAAATCTATGTAATAAGATAGTTCTCACAGATGGAGCTGATTCTATGCACTAGAAGCTTTCTAGTAAGGGTGTGTTCACTATAAGTTCATTTTATAAGGCTATGAAAACTCAAGGTTTGGTGATGGGTAAAAATGTGATCTGAGATTTGAAAATTCCACTTAAAATTAAAATTTTTATGTGGCTCGCTAGGAAAAATAATATCTTAACCAGAGAAAATCTTGTTAAGAGAGGTTGGAAAGGTGGGACTAGTAAATGCATTTACTGTAATGGTACTGAAATGACTTCCCACCTTTTCTTTGAATGTGTTGTGGCCAAAATGATTTGGAGGCTTATCAAAATTTGCTTTGGTATTGGCACGTTTGGCGATTTTGAACATGTATGGCAAAGGTGGTTTGGTGGCTTGAATAAGCATTCCAAAGGTTTGGTTGGGGTGGGTTTATCTGCGGTGTTCTGGAGTTTATGGAAAATCGGGAATGGTGCCTGTTTTAAGGGGATTATACCAAGTGATCCACTGAGCTTTATAAGTATTATCTGTTATTGGATTTCACTATGGTCTGTCCTGCAAAAGTCTGTGGCAAAGGCAAGAAAACTAGAGGAGGGGGCGCGTCTACTCGCACGTCTAGCAAATAAAATTTTCTCCCAGAATCATGGTTGGGGTGTGCTGAGGAAGCGGTTGGGAGTGGGCTAACAACTAGTTTTGGCAGTAGAATGTGTCTGCTGGTTTTTTTGTAGTTTCTTGTCAGTATACTTTGTGCTGGGTACATCTATTGTCGTGTTGGCTTTGGAGAGATTATGACTGTCTATTATGATGTAATAAGCGATAGGTGGTACGAACGCTTGTTTCTGGGGGTGTGTTTCGACCGTGCGGTATGGTTATGTGGTGAAAAGGTTAGAAACTTGTAATGGAACTAGTATGTTGGTGCATTTCTATAATAGAAATGGGAGAGGCTTAGGCTTTCTCTGTCTCAAAAAAATATGTAATAATTTTGTATAAAACTTTGATACATTTAAATATGTGTATCGTCAAACCTATAACAACGTGTAATGGATAAAACAATGTGCATGCAAGAGAAAAAATATGTGCAAATGAAAATAGAGATTTGCTAAACTAATCCTATATTTGAGAGAGATGAATGATGGTTTAGAGAATAGATTAGGAAAGAGACTCATTTAGGGGAATTTTTGGAGCTTTATTTTTCACCAAAATACCTAAATTCAAATTTAAGTAATCACATAGGTAATCTTTTGGAGATGCTCTTAGATCTTCTAATTATGTACAATAACTACAATAATTAGACCTAAACTTTATGTATACACAAAACAAATGATATGAGAGTGAAAATAAATGAGTTGTATGCTACTTACATTATATTAGGGTTGCAACGAATGATCTTTGATTAGCTTAGAGATAGCAACCCACAAAAAATCCATCAGTTCCATAAAAAACTATTGCCTTGAGTTAAAAGAAAAAATTGATCATAGGATGTTAATTCTTTTAGGGAAGAGAATTGAGGAGGGTTGACAGGTATTGAAGAAGATTTATACTTCCATCCTCTCACAATTTCTTCCGATCTCCTTCTAACCGAACAGACCCTAAAGGATAAATTCTAAATTTCCATCTATAGCGAGTATATATGGTATATGATTAAATCTCCATAGAGTGCTACTGATTAGGCCTAGTTTTAGGGGGGCGAAGAAAATTTAATTAATTGAATAAACACATGGTTGCCCACATATTTAAAATTAAAATCGTATCTAACCTAACTCTAACGGGGTAATCAAACGTGGAGTGCTACTGATTAGGCCGAGTTTCAAGAAAAAATTAATTAATTGAGTAAACACATGGGGGGTGCCCACATATTTTAAATCAAATTTGTATCTAACCTAACTCTAACAAGATAATCAAACCCACCAACCTCTAGTAGGCATAAATTTTAACACCAACACATCTGCTAGGTCGAGTACCCATTGGCACCGTGAGCAAAATTGTTGCCCTTTGATTTGATCAAGCGCATGTAATAACAAACAAGGATTATTCACTTGATAGTCGAGTGGCATTTATACTTTTTTTCATACATCCCGAACGTATGATAATAGAACCTAGAAGTTATATTCATATATACGACAAATGAGTAAATGTACCAACTTAATGTGTGACATGGGAGCTAAAAAGAAGTGGTCGCACGCCACTTACATTATATTAACGATGTTATAGATGACCTCGCATTAGAGGGATGATAATGAACAGAGAACTTGTGGGTTCAATAAAAGTTGTCCGTGGAGTAAATCTGCGACGAAATAGACATCCACAGAAATTGTGCATTTCAAACTAAACATGCGCCCGGATTTATCAATCCTCAAAATTCAACACAATAGTATAAGTGTTGACGTAAAAGATTACGCTAACAGGTTTAAGAAATTAAGTATTTAACAAACAAAGTGTTTGTTTGAGTAAACTATTCTAAGCCTCCAAGATGGATAATAACTTGAGATAATTCGAAGTGTATATTGCATATCTGAGTATTTGATGCCTATTACAAGGCGAGAAAGGGGTATTTATAGTTAAAATCTCTAGAGAAAAGACCTTTTTACCTCTCAATTACAATCGACATAGTTGAAACTATTTCGGTATCCCTTATAGGGTTAATACAGGAAAACATGCTCAAAGTATGTTGATAAGGTAGACGTCTCATCCTTCTATTTGTTTTCCACTTCAGAGGGAAAACCTTTCAGAGGGTTTCTTTGGACTGGCGGCTGAACGGACCCTTCGGTTTCGAGCCCTTCTATCCGAAGGCAAGTCTTTGACTCTGAGATTAAGACTTGCATTTATCTTGGAATCTTAAGAATCATGAGGATGCAGTATTTTCCCCCAACAATAAGTATAAGCAACTTAGAGTTAGAAATAGTACCAGCAAGTTATGAGTTAGTGTGTTGTTACTAACTATACCTAATTTTAAGAAAAAACAAAGTAGGATTTATTAATCGAGTAAACTTGCGAGTGTCCACACATTTTAAACTGAACATGTGCTTGCACTAGCTCTAATAGAATAATTAAACCCATGAACAAGTTTAAGGGTTAGTTGAATCTGTGCCCTTGTTATTGGAGATATGATATTATTATTTGTCTATTCAATGTCACGTCATTATAATTTTCACATACTTCAAAACCATATCATTTTGTATGCATTTTTTTATTTTGGCTCCAGCTATAGTGATGGGGGAGTGGTCCCGATCTTCCGCTAGGTAAAGGATAAACTTGGGTTGGTGGAGAATCTCGACGTTGGCGATCCAAGGCTCCGGTCCGGCGGATCAAAACCTTGCAATCGTTACACCACTGTCTCCGTTGGTTATCAACCACACAGAACGCGATTGACCTCGCCACGAAGGCTAATTCCTGCAAGCGAACCCAAGAACACAAGCAAGAACAGGAAGGATACTGTCGCGCCCCGATTTAATAAATCAGGACTTTATTGAAATTCCATAGAAAATCAATAACACAAGACGTTCATCATGCGACCACGTACAATACGGGCAATCATTCACGGTTCGTAGACCGCATTAATACAAAAGTGAATAAAGATGAAGAGAAACTAATAAAACAAGGGTCCTAGATGAACGCCTCCTTCCAGTCTCGCCTTGACTGGGTCGCTACTCCAGACCTTCATCCTCCTCGTAGTAGACTGGCTCTGATGTTGTAAGTCAACGGGGTGAGTACAGATGTACTCAGCAAGCCACCGAATGCAAATATAATGCAGGATAATAACAAGGGGGATAGTGGCTAATTTTGCGGAAGCAGCATAATTGTAAAGCTTTAAATGTGAGCAATTTATTAGTATGGAAAAATAAACATGTGCATGTGTATCATCATCTTCTAACTCGAGGGGTACAGTCAGCCCCACCTCGCTCAACAGTCCTTACGTGCCATGAATAACTTGATCATTCAAACAATTGTAAACTAACTGCGAGTAGTCACACAACCCGCCCTTGACCGTGGGCTCGGCTTTTCGAAAAGATTAAATTACTCTGATCAGAGATGTACCACTGTACCCACAAGGCACGCACTCATCACCTACACCGAAGTGTAACGAGATGACCCATCACACGGGAACTCGTGCCAAAACCTTCCATATAGTCCTCCCCGACTCAATAGCACCCTCTTATGGGTTTCATATGGTGTCCCGACGCATCGGAGCCCCACCATACCCCCCCTTGAGCCTCGTCGGTACAAGTCGCCCGCAGGCTAGCCCCTTGCCCCCTCCTCTATGGTGCATCAAGCCGGGGTATTCCATACTTCCAGTTAGGACTTACCCATTAGACTTGTGGTTGGTACGGAAGTGCTTTGCAACAGATCCCGCAGACCGGTCCTTATAGTGCCCCGGGTGCGACAAACCAGTGCCCGAGCTTGCACCCGGAACCCACCATACTTATAACCTAGCCAACTCCAACAGAGTCCAGAGACGAGAATAACAGGGAAATTCATATACAGAATCCAGCTATCTACGACTCGTTCTTTTTATCCTATAGCAGTTGTGCCGGTACATTGGGCACTAGCTAATATTTTTATAGTAGAGTGACAAGGAGTTAAGGCTCAATAAGCATGGCTTGGGTTTGCACACAAGGACGGGGATCTAATAAATATAAGTGTAAGGCTTGAATATTTGACTAATGCAATATTAACCTATGGGTTATAGCGATAATTTATTGAAACATGGGCTCAATATGATCAACTGTTTCCACAGAGATGGTCGATGACTTGCCTTGCTCAGCAAATGGGGATGGAGGAACCTCGGGGTAGAACTCCTGCTCCTCGACGAACTCGTAGTCTTCTCGATACGGAAAATAAACAATACTTTTAATAAACAGATAAAATTCACCAAATATTAAACATACACATTTGTAGGTTTTATTATGTGAAGTAATATTTCTAATATTTCAAGGTTTTGTTCAAAACAGTAAAGTTTAATATTTTAGAATTTTCCCAATTTATTTTCTGTATTTTTAATTTTAACCCTAAGGGATTTTTATTCATTTATTTATTAATAATATTTTAAGTAACAGAAACATACTGTTTTTATTGTATTAATGTGTAGAGAATAATATTCTGGTTCTAACAAAATTTGAATAGTGAAATTTGGAGTTAAAATGAGCAAGATATGAATTTTTGAAGTTTAAACAATTTTCTGGAATTTTATTTAAACCAAAAACAGTCTCTGGTCCACGGTGAACCAGGTTCACCGTGAACCCGTGACTATGCGCGTGGACCCGAGCGATCTGGATCGTTGGATCTGGATCCAGCGGCCAGATGCGAGGCGGGGGTTTTAAATGAATTTCAACGGCTCAGATTAAAACGTGACGAAGGGTTACACGTGGACGCCTGAGATCGCTCGGAGGCTTTAAGTGGCGATCGACGGTCGTGATCGCCCGATACCCCTTCGATCAGATCCGAGGGCTCGGATTAAATCCCGAAGGGATTTAATCGTAGCCCTCCGATCGGGATCGGACGGCCACGATCGCGTCCGGCACGGCACGACGTAAGGGGGCGCGTACCCCCTTCGTCTCCGGCGACGGCGGGTTCGGGCGCGGTGGCAGCGGCGGCGGCGAGCGCCTACGTGCCTAGCTAAGGCCAAAAATGGACTGCGGAGGTGATGGGGATCACGATGGTACCTCGGGTGGCGACGGAGGGCGACGGACGGTGGCCGGCGGCGAGGGTAGACGAAGAAGGGTCCTCGGGAGCTCGACGGCGACGGCGTTCCAGTGGGTTCTACGGCCAACGGAGGGGTGGACGAGGACGGGCGATGGTCGACGATCAATCCGGTGGCGGTGGCTAGGGCGAAGGGGGCCGGAGGCGGCGGCGATCGCTCGCCGGAGGTGGAGCAGAACCGAAATTCGAAGGGAGGGCGATGGCGCTCTGTTTTCGCTCGAGGAGGGCTCTGCTGGCGTGGGCTGAGGGCGGTGGTCTCAGGCGGTTTAAATAGGGGGTCGCCGTGGTCAGGATGGCAGCAAACCGAGGGGATCCCGAGGGCTCCGGCGATCCCTTACCAAAGCTCCGGGTAGCTTTCCTAAAGCGTAAAAACGCGTTGCTATGGATGGTAAGGTGGCGGCGGCATGCGGGGGAAGTGATCCGAGACGATCCGGGCGATCGCGGGCTGCCGGTGGTGAGAAGCAGAAGGTGATCGCCGGGAGAAAGGAAGGGGGCGATCCCCTTCCATCGGAGACGAAGCACCTGACAGGTGGGCTCCACCTGTCAGTGGGCGAACGGGAAAGGAAAGGGCCGACAGGCGGGGCCGAGCGGTCAGAGGCGTGGCGGGGCTGACTGGTGGGACCAGGCGGGGCGCGGGCGGGAGGAGAGAGGGGAGGGCGGCGCCGACAGGCGGGACCCACGGGTCAGTGAGGGAGTGGCGATGGGCTGGGCCAAAAAGGCCGTCGGGGAAGGTTTCTGGGTTGAGGCCCGTTAAGCTTTTTAATTCTTTTCTGATTTAAAATAATTCCAGTAATTCATTTATTTGATTAAGGGTTGAATCACTGTTGATAAAAATTTGTAAAAATTCCTAAGATTATATCCTGATCTCTAGTTCATCTCATAAAATTTTCAAGTCCAGATTTTAAGTATTTCTCCCTGTTTGGCTTTATTTGGGTTCTTTTGGGATTTTTCCTTTATTAATAAATCCAGAAATGATTTACATATTATTTTCTTTTTACTTTATTCCTTTTTAATTTCTGGGGTGTTACAATCCTATCCCCCTTACAGAGAATCTCGTCCTCGAGATTCGGATCAATCCTCGAATAGCTCAGGATGCTGTGCCTTGAGTTCATCTTCTTTTTCCCATGTAGCTTCCTCTACTGGGTGATTGCTCCACTGCACTTTGCAGAAACGGATGACTCGACTTCTGGTGGTCCTTTCTTTGACTTCCAATATCTTGACCGGTTTCTCCACATAAGTCAGATCCTCTTGGACATCCAACTGCTGAAGATCTACTTGCTCCGTGGGGACGCGGAGACACTTTTTGAGTTGAGAAACATGAAACACGTCATGTACTCCAGCCAATGAAGGTGGTAATTCCAACTGATATGCGACTTCGCCTTGGCGTCGGATAATGGGAAATGGTCCAACATATCGAGGGGCCAACTT
The DNA here is from genome assembly GCA_019279435.1 of Zizania palustris. Classification (NCBI taxonomy): domain Eukaryota; kingdom Viridiplantae; phylum Streptophyta; class Magnoliopsida; order Poales; family Poaceae; genus Zizania; species Zizania palustris. The sequence goes on along the minus strand of JAAALK010000086.1, from coordinate 19,794,269 downwards.
TCCTCTCATGTTAAACCGTTGAGTCCCACGAAGAGGCGTAACTCGAAGATAGACATGTTCTCCTTCTTCAAAGGCTAAGTCCCGGCGGCGATTGTCTGCGTAGCTCTTCTGTCGTGATTGGGCTGTCTTGAGTCGGTCTCTGATGATCCGTACTTTCTCTTCAGCTTCTCGAAGAATGTCTGTTCCGAATACTTGGGATTCACCCGTTTGGTCCCAAAGTAGAGGCGTTCTGCACTTACGTCCATATAGGGCTTCAAAAGGAGACATCTGAAGGCTGGCTTGGTAGCTATTGTTGTATGAAAATTCTGCATAAGGCAAGCTCTTGTCCCAAGTGGCTCCAAAATCCAAAACACGTGCTCGGAGCATATCCTCTAGTATCTGATTTACCCTTTCTGTTTGTCCATCTGTCTGAGGATGGTAAGCTGTACTGAAATTCAATCTCGTGCCCATCTCCTCTTGGAGGTTCTTCCAAAAACGAGAGGTAAACTGACTTCCTCGGTCAGACACTATCTTCTTGGGCACTCCATGGAGACATACTATCCGGGCCATATATAGCTCTGCTAGCTTAGGGCCACTGAAGGTCGTCTTGACGGCTATGAAATGAGCCACTTTCGTAAGCCGATCAATGATCACCCAAATAGAATCATATCCAAGTTGGGTCTTTGGTAATCCGGTGATGAAATCCATACCGATCTCTTCCCACTTCCATTCCGGTACTTTAAGTGGCTGTAACAATCCTGCAGGTCTCTGATGTTCGGCTTTTACTCTTCTGCAGGTGTCACATTCGGCGACGAACTGGGCAATCTCTCTTTTCATGCTAACCCACCAATATCGTTCCTTCAGATCTTGGTACATCTTGGTACTGCCGGGATGAATGGAGTACAACGTCTCGTGGGCTTCTCTTAGGATAAGAGTCTTTATTTCAGGTTTATCCGGCACACATATCCGAGTTCCAAACCATATGGTGCCATTCTCGTCTTCTGAAAATCCGGGGGCCTTTCCTTGTCTCATATTCTTCTTAATGGCAGCTATATCCGGGTCCTCTGACTGAGCTTCACGAATCTGCTCAAACAATACCGGTTGGGTCTCCAAGGTGGTTAGATAAGCTCTGGTGGTAAATCCGAGATTTAAGTTTTCCATCTCCTTACATAACAAGGGTGCGTGTTCTTGAATCATCATGGCGGTGCAATATCCTTTGCGGCTCAAGGCGTCAGCTACCACATTGGCTTTTCCTGGGTGGTAGTGAATACCCAAGTCATAGTCCTTAATCAATTCCAGCCATCGTCTTTGCCTCAAGTTCAGATCTGGCTGTGTGAAGATATACTTCAAGCTCTTGTGATCCGTAAAGATCTCACAGCGATTTCCAACTAGATAGTGCCTCCAAATCTTAAGGGCGTGCACTATGGCGGCTAATTCCAAATCATGGGTCGGATAATTCAACTCATGGGGTCTCAATTGTCTGGAGGCATAAGAGATGACTTTTCCATCTTGCATAAGTACACATCCCAATCCCTGGCGAGATGCGTCGCAATAGACATGGAAGTCTTTGCGGATATCCGGTAGGGTCAGTATAGGTGCAGACACCAAACGAGTCTTGAGGGTGCGGAAACTTTCCTCGCATTCAGGAGTCCATTCGAACTTTTCTCCTTTCTGCAACAATCTGGTCATTGGCTTGGCTATCTTAGAAAAATTCTCAATGAACCTTCGGTAATATCCGGCCAATCCCAGAAAACTTCGTATCTCAGATACGTTCGTGGGTGGCAACCAATCCGTAACTGCTTCTACGGTGGCAGGGTCTACTGCGATTCCTTGTGCAGAGATGATGTGTCCAAGGAACTTTACTTCTGCCGTCCAAAACTTGCATTTGCTGTACTTGGCATATAATTGGTGTTCCCTTAACTTTCCTAGGGTTAACCGAAGGTGAGTCTCGTGCTCCTTCTGGTCCTTGGAATAAATAAGGATGTCGTCTATGAAGACCACGATGAACTTGTCCAGATATTCCATGAATACTTTATTCATCATATTCATGAAGAATGCAGGGGCGTTGGTTAATCCGAAGGACATAACTGTACACTCATATAAACCATAACAGGTAGTGAAGGCCGTCTTGGGTATATCTTCTTCTCGAATCCTCAACTGATGGTAACCAGACCGGAGGTCGATCTTCGAGAATACCGTGGCTCCTTTGAGCTGGTCGAAGAGATCATCGATCCGAGGCAATGGGTACTTATTCTTGATCGTTACCTCATTCAAGGCGCGATAATCCACACACATACGCTTTGCCTTGTCTTCTTTCTTCTCGACAAAGATGACGGGAGCACCCCATGGTGATGTACTTGGTCTGATATAACCTTTCCTTTCAAGATCCTCCAACTGCTGCTTCATTTCAGCTAATTCATTGGCGGCCATCCGGTATGGTCGCTTATAAATAGGAGTGGTTCCGGGCACCAAGTCAATCCTGAATTCGATATCCCTCTTAGGTGGCATCCCTGGTAGATCCTCTGGAAACACGTCCGGGTATTCGCTGACTACTGGTATCTCCTCCAAGGTAATCTGATGTAGTCTTGTTCTTCCGGCCTTCATGCTGGGCATCTGGAATGTGACTATAATCCCTTCTTCATTAGTCACCGTTACTTTTCTCTGGGCACATTCTATCACACCTTGATGTTTGTTTAGCCAATCCATCCCTAGAATGAGGTCCAAACCTTGACATTCTATTAGAATGGGGTCGGCCCAAAATATCGTGCCTTGGATATCTACCCATATCCTTGGACTAAAGGAACAAGCGAGGGTTTGCTTTCCCGGGGTAGCTATTAGTACTGGCCTGGGTAGTTCACTTATGTCCAGTGCATTATTTTCCACAAAAGCAGTTGATATAAAGGAGTGGGTAGCTCCGGTGTCAAATAATACCACTGCATGAGATGAATGAACCATAAACTTACCCATGACAATCTCTGGTGCAGCCTGGGCTTCTTCGGCGGAGACGTGGTTCACTTTGGCGCGGACGGCGGGGTTGGAGGTGACTCCTTGAGCTCTCTTGGGGTGGGGGCACTGGTGGGAGTAGTGTCCCTCTTGGCGGCAGTTGAAGCATACCACAGGCTTGCCATGCCTGTCTCTCAAGACCTCCGGCTTCTTGGCCGGGGCGACTGGAGCGGTCGGTGCGACTGGAGCGGCGCGAGGTTGACTGGCTCCGGCGTTGGCAGCTGGTGGCGCCGGGCGATATACTGGCCGGGGGTGGTACTGTGGCGCTGGCGGAGGTGGAGCAAAACGGGGTCTTTGGGCCATACCCTGGTTCTGCCTGAAGGCAATCATGCGCTTCTTCTTCAGGTCGACCTTGTTCTGCTGGGTCTCCTGCATGATCGCCTTGTTCACCAACTTCTGGAAGTTGGTGAAGTCTCCAGAGATGAGTTGCAAGGACAACTCATCCTTCAGTCCCCGAAGGAACTTAGCTTGCCTGGCCGCATCAGTACGGACCTCCTCAGGTGCGTACCTGGCCAACCTATTAAACTCGTGTAGATATTCTGTGACAGATCTGCTCCCCTGCTGCAGATCTCTGAACTCTTGTTGCTTCTGAGCAACGATGCCGTCGGGGATGTGAGCGGCACGGAAGGCAGCCGAGAACTCTGCCCAAGTGTGGACGTGGCCCTCGGGCAGAGTCTCGCGGTGGTTGTCCCACCACTCAGCGGCGGGACCATGCAGCTGGTGGGTGGCGAAGGCCACCCTCTCCTGCTCGGTGCAGGTCAGTAGATCGAGTTTCTTCTCGATCGCCCGCAACCAATCCCCAGCCTCCATGGGGTTGGTGGTGCTCGAGAAGGTCGGTGGGCGGACTCGGAGGAACTCCGAGAGCTGAGTTGCGGGAGCGGGAGCTGGTGTGGCGGGGCGGGGCAGCTCGGGCTGTTGGTGGAGGCGGAAGAAGTGAGCCTGCTGCTCCTGCATCTGCTGCTGCTGCTGCTGCATCTGGTGCAGAAGGGCTGAGACCAACTGGTTTTGCGTGGCCATCATTTCAGCCAAGGTGGGGTGGTTGGCGACCGGGGCCTGCCTCTGCCCGGTGGCTCCCCATTGTGGCAGGTTGCCACTCTCCCCTCCGTTCTGAGGAGCGTCTGATCCCTGGGTGTTGGTCATCCTGGAATTTTCAATGTACACATATTTATTTTGGGTGAACTTATTTATTTCAAAAGGGTATCGTTCTTGCGGTTACATTTATTTATTCTCTCATTCATGCCTTATATTTTGACATGAATGCTAAATACAAGCAATCAAAATAAAAAGATAAACAATCAATCGTTAATACTACGTCTAAGGCAGCTCGGGGGACGGCTCGATCTCGGGCTCGTGGGAGACGGGTGGGGTCGAGGAACTGGACGGTCCGGCGGGTGGTGCACTGCGGGAGATCCTCTTGGGCCTCACTGTGGGAGTCTGGATGGGTTTCTTCCGGCGAGGCGGAAGAGGTGCGATCTCCTCTAGGTCCTTCTTCAGCTCCTCGATCTGGTAGCGGAGGTGCGGGTTGGTGGCGACTCGCTGTCGAAGAAGCTCATTCTGACGCCGCAACTCCTCTGCCTCGGCAGCCAATCGGTGTCCCTGCTGGATGCGGCGGCGAAGCTCTCCGTTCTCGCGGTTCAGATCCTCCGAAGAGTGTCGGTAGAAGCTGATGGTGTCGCGCTGTCCATTGGCGTCCTGCAGCGCCTCGTAATGAAGATCATCCATGGCCTCCAATAAGCGCATGGTATGTCCAATCGCGGAATGACGCTGGGAGAGGGTGCTGACGAAGACGCTGTGGGGACTCCCTGGAGTGCGAAGAGGCACAAAGCGGAAGTCCGTGTCATAGAGCTCACTGTCGTATCTCATCCGGAGCTCCGTGAGTGCCTGGAGGGCGGTGCGCTGACTGGCCACCAGGAAGGTAGGTCCTCCTCCGCGGTAGGTGTGAGCTGTCTGAGGGGAGGGCTGGACGACGACGGTGACCTCGCAGTAGCTTTCTTCCTCGTCGGGGAAGACTCCATGGTACATCGGCTCTTGCTCGAAGCCGAGGAAACTGACGAGCATGCGTAGCTCGCGGATGAATCCGGTCTCGTCACGAAGATTCCCGTTCACGGTACGGATCGGCATCTACAAAAGAGAGAAAATTTTTGTGAAAATTTTAGAAGATGAGAGGATAAGTAATCTTTTGTAAAATATAGTGAATATATATAAGTCCTAAGGTCAGGTCTGTTTGGCTTCCTACAGTCAAGTCGGCTCTGATACCATCTTGTCGCGCCCCGATTTAATAAATCAGGACTTTATTGAAATTCCATAGAAAATCAATAACACAAGACGTTCATCATGCGACCACGTACAATACGGGCAATCATTCACGGTTCGTAGACCGCATTAATACAAAAGTGAATAAAGATGAAGAGAAACTAATAAAACAAGGGTCCTAGATGAACGCCTCCTTCCAGTCTCGCCTTGACTGGGTCGCTACTCCAGACCTTCATCCTCCTCGTAGTAGACTGGCTCTGATGTTGTAAGTCAACGGGGTGAGTACAGATGTACTCAGCAAGCCACCGAATGCAAATATAATGCAGGATAATAACAAGGGGGATAGTGGCTAATTTTGCGGAAGCAGCATAATTGTAAAGCTTTAAATGTGAGCAATTTATTAGTATGGAAAAATAAACATGTGCATGTGTATCATCATCTTCTAACTCGAGGGGTACAGTCAGCCCCACCTCGCTCAACAGTCCTTACGTGCCATGAATAACTTGATCATTCAAACAATTGTAAACTAACTGCGAGTAGTCACACAACCCGCCCTTGACCGTGGGCTCGGCTTTTCGAAAAGATTAAATTACTCTGATCAGAGATGTACCACTGTACCCACAAGGCACGCACTCATCACCTACACCGAAGTGTAACGAGATGACCCATCACACGGGAACTCGTGCCAAAACCTTCCATATAGTCCTCCCCGACTCAATAGCACCCTCTTATGGGTTTCATATGGTGTCCCGACGCATCGGAGCCCCACCATACCCCCCCTTGAGCCTCGTCGGTACAAGTCGCCCGCAGGCTAGCCCCTTGCCCCCTCCTCTATGGTGCATCAAGCCGGGGTATTCCATACTTCCAGTTAGGACTTACCCATTAGACTTGTGGTTGGTACGGAAGTGCTTTGCAACAGATCCCGCAGACCGGTCCTTATAGTGCCCCGGGTGCGACAAACCAGTGCCCGAGCTTGCACCCGGAACCCACCATACTTATAACCTAGCCAACTCCAACAGAGTCCAGAGACGAGAATAACAGGGAAATTCATATACAGAATCCAGCTATCTACGACTCGTTCTTTTTATCCTATAGCAGTTGTGCCGGTACATTGGGCACTAGCTAATATTTTTATAGTAGAGTGACAAGGAGTTAAGGCTCAATAAGCATGGCTTGGGTTTGCACACAAGGACGGGGATCTAATAAATATAAGTGTAAGGCTTGAATATTTGACTAATGCAATATTAACCTATGGGTTATAGCGATAATTTATTGAAACATGGGCTCAATATGATCAACTGTTTCCACAGAGATGGTCGATGACTTGCCTTGCTCAGCAAATGGGGATGGAGGAACCTCGGGGTAGAACTCCTGCTCCTCGACGAACTCGTAGTCTTCTCGATACGGAAAATAAACAATACTTTTAATAAACAGATAAAATTCACCAAATATTAAACATACACATTTGTAGGTTTTATTATGTGAAGTAATATTTCTAATATTTCAAGGTTTTGTTCAAAACAGTAAAGTTTAATATTTTAGAATTTTCCCAATTTATTTTCTGTATTTTTAATTTTAACCCTAAGGGATTTTTATTCATTTATTTATTAATAATATTTTAAGTAACAGAAACATACTGTTTTTATTGTATTAATGTGTAGAGAATAATATTCTGGTTCTAACAAAATTTGAATAGTGAAATTTGGAGTTAAAATGAGCAAGATATGAATTTTTGAAGTTTAAACAATTTTCTGGAATTTTATTTAAACCAAAAACAGTCTCTGGTCCACGGTGAACCAGGTTCACCGTGAACCCGTGACTATGCGCGTGGACCCGAGCGATCTGGATCGTTGGATCTGGATCCAGCGGCCAGATGCGAGGCGGGGGTTTTAAATGAATTTCAACGGCTCAGATTAAAACGTGACGAAGGGTTACACGTGGACGCCTGAGATCGCTCGGAGGCTTTAAGTGGCGATCGACGGTCGTGATCGCCCGATACCCCTTCGATCAGATCCGAGGGCTCGGATTAAATCCCGAAGGGATTTAATCGTAGCCCTCCGATCGGGATCGGACGGCCACGATCGCGTCCGGCACGGCACGACGTAAGGGGGCGCGTACCCCCTTCGTCTCCGGCGACGGCGGGTTCGGGCGCGGTGGCAGCGGCGGCGGCGAGCGCCTACGTGCCTAGCTAAGGCCAAAAATGGACTGCGGAGGTGATGGGGATCACGATGGTACCTCGGGTGGCGACGGAGGGCGACGGACGGTGGCCGGCGGCGAGGGTAGACGAAGAAGGGTCCTCGGGAGCTCGACGGCGACGGCGTTCCAGTGGGTTCTACGGCCAACGGAGGGGTGGACGAGGACGGGCGATGGTCGACGATCAATCCGGTGGCGGTGGCTAGGGCGAAGGGGGCCGGAGGCGGCGGCGATCGCTCGCCGGAGGTGGAGCAGAACCGAAATTCGAAGGGAGGGCGATGGCGCTCTGTTTTCGCTCGAGGAGGGCTCTGCTGGCGTGGGCTGAGGGCGGTGGTCTCAGGCGGTTTAAATAGGGGGTCGCCGTGGTCAGGATGGCAGCAAACCGAGGGGATCCCGAGGGCTCCGGCGATCCCTTACCAAAGCTCCGGGTAGCTTTCCTAAAGCGTAAAAACGCGTTGCTATGGATGGTAAGGTGGCGGCGGCATGCGGGGGAAGTGATCCGAGACGATCCGGGCGATCGCGGGCTGCCGGTGGTGAGAAGCAGAAGGTGATCGCCGGGAGAAAGGAAGGGGGCGATCCCCTTCCATCGGAGACGAAGCACCTGACAGGTGGGCTCCACCTGTCAGTGGGCGAACGGGAAAGGAAAGGGCCGACAGGCGGGGCCGAGCGGTCAGAGGCGTGGCGGGGCTGACTGGTGGGACCAGGCGGGGCGCGGGCGGGAGGAGAGAGGGGAGGGCGGCGCCGACAGGCGGGACCCACGGGTCAGTGAGGGAGTGGCGATGGGCTGGGCCAAAAAGGCCGTCGGGGAAGGTTTCTGGGTTGAGGCCCGTTAAGCTTTTTAATTCTTTTCTGATTTAAAATAATTCCAGTAATTCATTTATTTGATTAAGGGTTGAATCACTGTTGATAAAAATTTGTAAAAATTCCTAAGATTATATCCTGATCTCTAGTTCATCTCATAAAATTTTCAAGTCCAGATTTTAAGTATTTCTCCCTGTTTGGCTTTATTTGGGTTCTTTTGGGATTTTTCCTTTATTAATAAATCCAGAAATGATTTACATATTATTTTCTTTTTACTTTATTCCTTTTTAATTTCTGGGGTGTTACAGATACAAATCGAATGCCAAATCACAGACAAAATAAGAAAAGGTAAGGTTTCACAAACGCCAATGCAGCAGCCAATCGGTCCGGTGCAAGAGGCGGGATCTAAACACAACAGTGTAGATGCAACAAAGCAAAACCTAACCCTAGAGGCGGCTGGCGTGAGAATATATAGGGCGGCGGCCTGTGGAAGGCGAACAGACGCAGGCTGTGGGCTAGAAGACGTACAGACTCAGACTATGGGCCAATATGGCCCAGTTCTGTCACGCAGGACTGTTTAAATCACACAAAACGACTCGAGGCTCCAAATGAGGTTAAACCAACGGCAAACGATCCGTCTTCTCCTCAGCTTTCCAAAAAGTCAAACAACGCGCCAATCGGACTTCGTATGAGGAAGTTATGCCCATTTTGGTGCAGTGTGGTTGATGTAGTCCGAACCAGCGAAATCTTGACTTCAAAACATCCGTGCGACTCCGTCTTCAGCTCCAACTCTTCTATTCCATCTCCCATGTTCCTAAGCAACAAAATATCACTAGTATTCAGTAGCATCCCGTCCAAACAAATATTGACATAGTTGCTAAGGAAAGAATTAACCTCATGGTTCAAGCGACGGGCACGGGCACGTGTGATTGGTCCTAGTACTTGAATTGTAGGTGGAGGCTCCATGTGTGTATCATGTGAAGTGATGTCCTCATCATCCTCCCCCTCTTGAATTGGAGTCGTCCTCGACTCAAGCTCATCGTCAGCTCCCAAATAGGGTTTTAAATCATCAGCACGGGGCATCAATTTAAACTTTCTCAAATCAGGAAAACAATTCTTGCGCAAGTACAACCAAACAAGATCTCCTGGTTTGAAAAACATCTTCTTTCTTCCTTTATTTGTCTTTTGAGCAAAATAGCGTGCCTTCTTTTCTATAACTTCCTTGGTCTTTAGATGCATTGCTTTCACAAACTCTGCACGCTTTGTTGCCTCCATGTTTGCTCTCTCTTGAAAAAGAAGTGGCAGCAAATCAAGTGGTGTGATTGGCTTAAAACCATACACCACTTCAGACGGGCACAATTGTGTTGTTGAGTGGACATCTCTATTGTATGCAACTTCAACATGTGGAAGACCGTCCTCCCATTCTTTCAAGTTCTTCTTATTCATTGTTCGCAGCAACATGGAGAGTGTACGGTTTACCACCTCTGTTTGACCATCAGTTTGCGGGTGACAAGTTGTTGAAAATAGCAATTTTGTGCCAAGCTTGGCCCACATTGTCTTCGAAAAGTAACTCATAAACTTCACATCACGATCTGAAACAGTGGTTCTGGGCATCCCGTGCAATCTCACAATTTCCCTGAAAAATAAATCAGCAATATGTGAAGCATCGTTGGTCTTGTGACAGGGAATAAAGTATGCCATTTTAGAAAACCTATCCACTCTTACAAATATGGAGTCTTTCCCCTCTTTGTCCTAGGCAATCCCACAATAAAGTTCATGCAAATATCTTCCCAAGTTGCACTAGAAACAGGAAGTGGAGTATACAAACCATATGGGTTGAGTTTGGACTTAGCTTTATGGTATGTGGCACAACGCTGCACAAATCGTTCAACATCTCTCCGCATCTTGAGCCAATAAAATAATTGGACAGCAGGGCCAAAGTCTTTTCTCTCCCAAAATGTTCCATTAATCCACCGCCAGGTGATTCCTGCAACAACAGCAAACGTACGGACGAATCTGGAACACATAGCTTGTTAGCATGGAACAAGAAACCGTCATAAACATGAAATGTTTTCCAGTCTTTCCCATCATTATATTTAGTGAATGGCTCAGCAAATTCTTTATCTACAACATACAAATCTTTCAAACTTTCCAAATCTGGAACGTTGATATCAAGTTGAGATAAAAGAACAATCCTACGAGACAATGCATCAACAACCACATTTTCTTTGTCATTCTTGTATTTCACAATGTATGGGAAAGATTCAATAAATTCAACCCATTTAACATGTCTATGATTCAGTTTAGCTTGCCCTCTCAAATATTTGAGTGTGTCATGATCAGAATGTATAATAAACTCCTTAGGCAAAAGGTAATGTTGCCAAGTTTCAAGCACACGCACTAAGGCATATAATTCCTTATCATGGGTAAAATAATTCAATTGTGGACCATGCAATTTTTCACTAGAATAGGTCACGGGTTTACCTCCTTGTAGCAGCACATCTCCTATTCCAACACCACTAGCACCACATTCTAACTCAACATGCTTACTAAAATCGGGTAGCTGAAGTAGAGGTGCACGTGTAAGGCGATCCTTGAGTGTGGCAAAATTTTGTTCTTGTGCTGGCTCCCAAGTAGAAGTAACTCCCTTCTTGGTCAACTCAGGTAAAGGACCGGCTATGGTGCTGAAATCTTTCACAAAACACCGATAGAAACCTGCAAGACCAAGAAAACTACGTACTGCAAGGTTAGTTTTAGTTACAAGCATGACACGTCCTTTCAGATTAACAATTTGTGATGAAGAAAGAGAAACAACTTTATCTTTTTGTTGCCTCGAAAGTGTTTTAGCTACTTGCTGAATTTCAGAAGGTTGTTTGCTCTTTTGGGTGTCTCTAGCATGTTTTTCTTGTTCAAATTTCACAATTTCAGCAGGAGTCATAGGAAGCAATGTAACTTTCTTTCCTTTATACATAAATGTGTACTTATTGCTCCTACTATGGTGTGTAGCATCAGTATCATATACCCAAGGTCTACCAAGTAATAGAGAACATGCTTGCATTGGTACTACATCAAAATCAGCACTTCCGAAGTATGTACCAATGGAAAATTCGATGTGAACAGTTTGTGTTACCTTGACCTTACCACTGTCGTTGAGCCATTGCACATGGTAAGGGTGTGGATGTGCACGTGTGGGAAGTTGAAGCTTAGTTACCACGTCGAGGCTCACCAAATTGTTGCAACTACCGCTGTCGATGATGACACGCGCACGACGGTTATTGACGACGAAGAGGGTCTGAAATATATTGTTCCGTTGTGCCTGGTCGTCCTGGTCCATGTGAGTGCTCAAGTCACGTTGTACAATAAGTGCTGCCATGTTAGTGAAAAGGCAAAACAACAAAGAATAATCCTTATGTAAACAGCTAGGTGGGGTGGTGGATGTGTGGTGGAAGCAATCCGTCAAGCACCTTACCCACGCTTGCAAGTGTTCTTACCACGCCGCAGTGAGGTCACCGGTCTACAGGTGATGAACCAAGTGGAGGGTGGTGTACAATTGCAAGAAATGAACCTGTCCTGACCAAGAGAAAGGTGTAGCTTGGAAGGCAAAGTGAGTAGCAAGGATTAGCGATAATAATAACAGTTAAACCAAGTTCAATAAGTATTCCCTAGTACTCGTCAAAGTAGCTGGCCTAAGTGCTCCCAATGTGAAAGTTCAAGCAATAGAAGGATACTATGTGCCCAAAAATCAAATGGAAGCAACACAGGCCAAATTCAGCTCTCTGCAGATCGGACAAGAGATCGGACAAGAGATCGGACAAGGGATTGGACAAGCAGGAACTGCCACTGAAACTGCCACTGCCTGCCACTGATCGGACAAGAGATCGGACAAGGGATTGGACAAGCAGAAACTGCCACTGTCTGCCACTGATCGGACAAGAGATCGGACAAGAGTTCGGACAAGCAACTAACAGGACCGCTTCTCTTTTTTTTATATTTTTTTCTCCTTTTTTTTCACTCTATTTTTTTTGAACAAGGATGACCAGAGATGCAACCACAAAATTGGCACCTACAAATGAGGTGGGATGTGGCTCACAAAAATTCAAACAAGTTCGGTGTCCGGCGAGCAAAAACTTTGTCCAATTTTTTTCTTTATCTTCCTGATTTTTTTGGCGAGTTTGGTGAGGGCTAACCGGCAAGTACCCACCCAAATCGGGTCAGGAACACGCTCAAAAAATTTCAGATTTTTCTGCCAAACGAGCGAAAAGTTATGCCTGTTTTACTGAAGGGGGGTCACAAAGACTCGATGTGGAAAACAAAGTAGGGTTGCGGAAGGAGGGTTTTTTTTTTGGTGGGGAATTTTTTTCTGAGACACAAGAATAACTACTACTCAAACGACACAGAGGGATGACTAAACCAGCAACAAGACTCGACCAAGAACACGAACTCAACAAAGTTAAAACTGAAATTAAAATCGCAAGGCACAAAGGGGTTCTCGGTTGGGAATTTTTTTTTGGTGCGGTTTTCTGGACTCTAGGTAAAAACAAAAGCAGATCGAGATTACCTAACGGGAAATCTGAGCTCTGATACCAACTGATGGGGGAGTGGTCCCGATCTTCCGCTAGGTAAAGGATAAACTTGGGTTGGTGGAGAATCTCGACGTTGGCGATCCAAGGCTCCGGTCCGGCGGATCAAAACCTTGCAATCGTTACACCACTGTCTCCGTTGGTTATCAACCACGCAGAACGCGATTGACCTCGCCACGAAGGCTAATTCCTGCAAGCGAACCCAAGAACACAAGCAAGAACAGGAAGGATACAAATCGAATGCCAAATCACAGACAAACGAAGATAAGGTGAGGTTTCACAAACGCCAATGCAGCAGCCAATCGGTCCGGTGCAAGAGGCGGGATCTAAACACAACAGTGTAGATGCAACAAAGCAAAACCTAACCCTAGAGGCGGCTGGCGTGAGAATATATAGGGCGGCGGCCTGTGGAAGGCGAACAGACGCAGGCTGTGGGCTAGAAGACGTACAGACTCAGACTATGGGCCAACATGGCTCAGTTCTGTCACGCAGGACTGTTTAAATCACACAGAACGACTCGAGGCTCCAAATGAGGTGAAACCAACGGCAAACGATCCGTCTTCTCCTCAGCTTTCCAAAAAGTCAAAGAACGCGCCAATCGGACTTTGTATGAGGAAGTTATGCCCATTTTGGTGTAGGGTGGTTGATGTAGTCCGAACCAGCGAAATCTTGACTTCAAAACATCCGTGCGACTCCGTCTTCAGCTCCAACTCTTCTATTCCATCTCCCATGTTCCTAAGCAACAAAATATCACTAGTATTCAGTAGCATCCCGTCCAAACAAATATTGACATAGTTGCTAAGGAAAGAATTAACCTCATGGCTCAAGCGACGGGCACGGGCGCGTGTGATTGGTCCTAGTACTTGAATTGTAGGTGGAGACTCCATGTGTGTATCATGTGAAGTGATGTCCTCATCATATAGGGTATTGTATCCATAGTTTCATCTTCCTCTTACTCGACATCATTTTCCATTGGATAGCGCAAAGTAGCATCCCAATGTCACTCCTGCTTTTGCTTGGCCAACAACACCCCCTCCTCGTCCCTCCTACTCTTGCTTGCCATCAGCAAATCTGATGGCGAAGTGGGGTGATGCCACTCGATTTGACTTTGCTCCAAATCTAGTAGGAAAAGGAGGCAAAGATTAGAGGCAGGTGTCTCTCAACTTGTCAAGTGCGACTTTATAGAAATATGTACACGGTAGATGGTTAAACATTAGAAAAGTGCACAAAATGTTATGGTTTGAAATATTCATAAATTATAATAGTGTGACACCGAATAGATGAATAATAATGACATATTTCCAGTCTCGAAAATTTATAGCGTCATAGATCCAATTGACTCTAAATTTAAATCTAAATATATATCCATTGGGATTAGAAACGATACCCGTTTTCGTGAATAAAATTGTTATCTCCATATCAAATCAGACCAAGTGGATAAAAATTTATAAGAGTACTTGCTACATATGCCGTGCTATTTAGTTTTATTGTTTGTATAAGGCATTTTAATATTTCTAAACATTTTAAGTCTTCTTTCGTACACTTCTCGTAAAATAACAAATACAAATAGTGTACATGTGAGTATTAAGGGGTTGTTTGATATATTCATACTGAATTTGGAGTTTTAGAGTTTGTATAATATAATAAAATAGCTTAAATTTTTTTAATATAAAATAAAAACGAAATTACTCAACTAAATACCCTTAATCCATCCACAACTCATGATTTCTTAGAGTTAGGTTGAATCTGCTTCATCTTAGAGCTGGAGCTGTACCAAACGGACCTAAACTGTGCATAGAGTAATTACTGAGAATATTTTACTTTTTTACTGCAAGCTTTTCTTGTGCGTAAAAATAAATATGCCCGCAGGGATAACAGTAAAACAGCGGGGCCCACGTGTAAGCCGCAGAACGGACCAACAGTTGCGGATCCACGAAACCGGCAGCACAATCCGTGGGCCCGTGGCCCGGGCCCGGGGTGCCGTGCGCCGGCCCGGAACTCCTCCCTCCTCTGCCTTATCCCTTCCACTTCCCTGTGGCCCCCATCCCCTTCTCCCCTACGCCCCCAATCTCTCTCTACCCCACTACACTGACAGATGGGCTAGCTCTCTCCTAGACCCACGTGTCAGTGTAAGGTGTTTGCGCTGACGTGTACCAGCTCAGCCTTCCGAGACCCGTGCAGCTCTCGCCATAAACCATTTCTTCTCCACCTTTCGCTCTCCTTCGAGTTCCTCTCGTCTATCTCTCTGTCTCTCCGCGAGGCTTCGGGTGGATTGGAGATGGCGATTTTAAGCGCGCAGGATTAGGTTATAGCCCTAATCCGAGACAAACTAGGCCCGGGTTTGGTGGATTGAGTGGCGTCTCCGTGAGAATTCCATATCCGATCGGGTAATTCCCAATTTTATATGTACTTCTGTTGCGATTTGTTGGTTTGCGGGTGATCGTGCTGATCTGCTCACCTCATACTCGGCTTGGTTTGGTTATTTTGTGTTGGAATTTCGGGTATTTTTTTTACAACTCCTTCTCTTTTCATGGAGTGATTGGGATAAATGGTGCAGAACAATCGATAGTAGTACGATGGAATTAAATGTTAGGGGTTTTGGCGGTTTGATCACATGGACGCAGGATTGGCTCTTTAATTCGTAACGCATGGTTGATTTTCTTGCGCTAGCATCGTCTGGTAGTATCGAAACCTTCTGCTTTGGACGGCACACTAATGCTTGTAAGAGCCTAGGTTGCGTGAAAGATGAACACTTCCACCCAATGACCAAAAAACGACTTCTTGTCGGGTTTACTATTGTTTGGCAGCGTCTGCATACAATCTAAAAACTTTCCTGCTTCAGTGCAAGTCAAACTTATATGATTCTTTGATGTGCAGAATGGGGCCAAAGAAAGCGAAGTCTATGCCGAGTCGTGGTCGAGCCAGGAATTGATTACAAGAATCGTAGTCATTAGCTAGAACTAACACCATGACATCTTCTTTTGAGTTCATCAAGAAGTGATTGGTTCACGCACCGTCGCCATGGGAAGTGCTTGCTCTAGGAAGAGGGACCAGCCAGTCGACGAGGACAATCTGTACAGTGCGAGGTTCTCCAAGAGCGGCAGCTTCAAATGGCTGCTGTACACATTACCCCGCAGTGGTTCGGATGTGCACCGGAAGGCTCATGGGCCAGGGCCAGGACGATGCCCGTCGCTAGTGGAGCTCTGTGTGGCCAAAGTCCGCGAGGTAGTACTTGTTGCCTTGTGTGTTTGAGTTTGCTGAAGAAAATACTTATTGTTGCCTGACTTGATGGGGGTGGTTTCAGGATATGGGGAGGTATTATGATCTCTCACTGCTACCTAGGGATCTTAGTCAGCAGGTATTCAATGAACTGGTGGAGTGGAACAGCCTCACTGTGGAGTCGCTTGGAGCTTTTCGCAATTGTGCATTGCAGGTGAAGTGTCTGATCTTGTTTGGCACACAGTTATGACTGAACTCTAAAGTCTAAACAAGACAATTCTACGAAAAATTATGGCGAACTCTACATAATTCAATCCTACCTTTTTGTTGGACCTGGGCTTCTAATCAATCAGGCCTTTGGATGTATTATCAGGGAACAAAGTCATCTTGCTGTGACATTTATTATTGCTTTTGTAGATTAATTTTCATAATTTACCTCATAGGAAAGTAAAAAATGCATTGGTAAGATTTGTCCTGTAAGCAATTGAAGAAAACACCACCATTTAAGGAAACCTCAACTGGCACTAAATAGACTAATTGAGCTCACACACACAGGCACACAGCTGCTACTTCATTTCATTTAACTCACAGATGCTTGGTTGCTTCCCACTACTATAAGATGCAAGCTAAGCTACTGTATTACATTGTGCTCTAGGTCAATGAAGGTCAAAATTTGGAATCTTTCCTGTTTCTGGGATAAGTTACTTTATTAGATTACCTATTGATCCCGTATACTGTTTTCTCTGCATGGTATCAGGACATTTGTCTGGGAGACTACCCTGGAGTGCGGGATGCTTGGATGGAAGTAGTGGCTTCCCAAGGGCAATCATTGTTATCTGTTGATATCTCTTGCTCTGATGTGACTGATAGTGGACTAAATCAACTCAAGGATTGTGTAAACATGCAAAGTTTGGCATGCAATTACTGTGATCAGATATCAGAGCATGGACTTAAAACATTGTCAGGTGTGATTCACTGATAGCCTGACAATTGAGTTTGCTTCCATCAGTATGATAGATATGGTGGTGTGAATGTTCCTCATAACTAACTGTTCTGTTTCTGTGATGTTTGGTATTACATATTGATTCCACAGGCCTCTCAAACGTGACATCACTGAGCTTTAAGAAATGTGCTGCTGTTACTGCCGAAGGAGCTAAAGCCTTTGCAAACTTGGTTAATTTGGTGAACCTGGACCTAGAGCGATGTCCAAAGATTCATGGTGGACTTGTTCATTTGAAAGGTCTCCTTATATTCAATTAATTTAACATTATGATGCAACCACAATCATCTTATTTATTATAACTGTAAGACTTAATTGTATCAATTACCATCTGTTACCAAAAAGCTGATGATTTAGAGCCTTTTATCACAACCCAATGCGGCAACGTGTACACTACTTATCTTTGTTTGTAACTTTGTAATCATTATATGAAAGACTGGCATGCTTTCTATTTATTCACATGCAGTTCAATTGTGAATAAATTTTAATTAATAATTTCCTTTTTCAGGCTTGAGAAAACTGGAAAAGCTAAATTTGAGGTATTGTAATGGAATCACAGACTCAGATATGAAATGTTTATCAGGTAACGCCTTATGTTGGCCATCTAGTGTAAAGGGGTGTATGTTTTCACACATACTGGTCTCCCAAGTCTAACAAATTCCCTTTTCCTTGTAGATCTTACAAATTTGAGAGATTTACAGCTTTCTTGCTGCAAAATAAGTGATCTTGGTGTTTCATATCTAAGAGGTATCCCCAAAACAAGTTTCTTCTTTTTCCAGTGGAGGCTTGACTATCTAAAGCTTCATTGGTTTCTGTTTCTAATAGTCTGGTTAACTCATTATTTATAATTAAATAGTGACCTGATATTTCATAGAAAGTTAGCTCCTGTTTCATATTTCTTTTTCATTCTTTACAGGTCTATCCAAGCTAGCTCACCTAAACCTGGAGGGCTGTGCAGTAACTGCTGCTTGTTTGGAGGTTATCTCAGGTTTTGCATCTTTTCCTTATGAGTGTTATGCCATCAGTTCAAACATAAGTGAAATGTCTTATATTTAGTTTAGGGGTGTCCTCGAGGGTATTTAATTTGTCTTTTGAAGGGTGCCACATCTGTTTTGAATCATGTATGGTGACTTATGAAATTCGTTACTACAAAAGAATTATGTCATGAAATTTCACTTGTTTCTTGGGTTTTAATTCTATATTTAGTCAATTGCCTCTACAATTTTTCCCCAGAGGAATTTCTTCTGGTGGATAGGTGACACTGAAATTTTTATAAGGTTGCAGTACAACTGGAATGAGAATGACAAAGTAGCTTACTAGTTAATTTGATAGTATGCTCAGAGGTGGTACATGGAATTTCATTCTATTATTTTCAAAGGAAGTTCGTTGTTTTCTGGAGGGTGCAGATCTTTTTTTTTCTGGAAGCGTATATTTCTTTGTGAAGCCTAAGTTTACTGTTTTACTGTTCCACAGCAGAGTAGCTAACTGATTTATAGATTATAGAATTCTATAGTCACCTAAGATATTTCTGTGGCCTGCATGGCCTGCATGTACAGTATATTTCCCACCTGGAATAGTACTCTGTAAAATATTTTATGATTACAGGAACACTTAACAAGCTCCCCACTTGGAGAACAGATTTTCAATAATAGTCGTGTTATTGCAGGATTGGCTTCATTGGTATTGTTGAATCTTAGTAGATGTGGAATAAATGATGAAGGCTGTGGGAACTTGGGAGGTAAATAATATATTTCGTGATTATTGACTTTGTGGTGAACCCAATTTTCTATTATTTGCAGAACATTTATCTGTGATCTACAAATAGAAAAGGGTGCCATTGTTTTTGGTACTGCAGGCGACTAGCTCAGTAGTTAAACTGGTCAATGCTCAATATATGTCTGATTGTCTGTTTAGTTCACCTACCATAGTATCATTTCTTAAATTGTTTGTGATCTACAAATAGGAAAGTGTCATTTTTATGTGTGAGCTAACTGTATGAAGTTCCGTTTCTTCATCCTTCATGTTACACCTCTTATTTAGCTTCCTTGCTGGTCCTGTCGTGCAGGTCTTGTCAAATTGAAAGTTCTCAATTTAGGGTTCAACTATATTACAGATGCCTGCTTGGTTCATCTAAAAGGTAAATAGATTTATTCTTTATTTTTATATGATGTGATATATCATTGCAGAATGATGATTAAAGTTTAGCATTCTAGCATCCAAATCTCAAATAATTTCATCTAAGCAACAAATGAGACACATATTTCATGGTAAAACATTGTTGTGCATAATTCTATAGAACTTGATCACTGTCACTCAAGAAATTAACTTTCATGGTAAAACATTGTTGTGCATAATTCTATAGAACTTGATCACTGTCACTCAAGAAATTAACTTGTGTTTTCTTAATATATCAGTATCTACATGTGTAGGAAGAGATGGATAGATTCCTCTCCCTTGGGTAGGGAGGATAAAAGGGGAGCCTTACAGGAGGAGCCCACACACCAGGGGCCCCACACACACACAACACTCTAACACCCCCCCGCAGTCGAAACTCCGGCGCAGCGGATGTTGAGACTGGAGCGGAACTCGGAGAAGGTGGAGGAAGGCAAGCCTTTGGTGAAGATGTCGGCGAACTGGGAGGTGGTAGGCACATGTAGGACACGGACAGCTCCCACGGCGACACGATCACGAACGAAGTGGAGGTCAATTTCCACATGCTTGGTGCGTTGGTGCTGGACGGGGTTGGTGGAGAGGTAGACGGCGCTGACATTGTCGCAGTAGACCAACGTACTCCTGGCGAGGGGGCAATGGAGCTCCCCGAGGAGCTGCCGGAGCCAGGATGCCTCGGCCACCCCATTGGCAACAGCTCGGTACTCAGCCTCGGCACTGGAGCGGGAGACAACCGGCTGCCGCTTGGATGACCAAGACACGAGGTTGCCACCAAGGAAGACGGCATAGCCGGAGGTGGAGCGACGCGTGTCTGGGCAGCCCGCCCAGTCGGCGTCAGTGTAAACCACGAGGTCAGCAACAGGAGAGCGCCGAAGGTGAAGCCCAAAGTCGAGGGAGCCGCGCAGATAGCGGAGAATCCGCTTCATAGCGGTAAGGTGCGGGTCCCTGGGGTCGTGCATGTGAAGGCACACCTGCTGCACCGCATAGGAGATATCCGGCCGAGTGAAAGTAAGGTACTGAAGGGCGCCAGCAATGCTGCGGTAGGCAGTGGGATCATCCACTGGTGTGCCCTTTGTACCGGAAATCTTGGACTGAGCATCGACTGGAGTGGCACAGGGCTTGCAGTCAGTCATCCCTGCGCGTTGAAGGACATCCAAGGCGTACTGGCGCTGGTGAAGGAAGAGGCCATCAGGGCGGTGTTCCACTGTCACTCCTAAGAAGTGATGGAGCACACCAAGGTCCTTCATGGCAAACTCCTGCTGCAACGAGGAGACAATCCGCTGAAGTAGAGACTGGCTGGACGCAGTGAGAATAATGTCATCCACATAAAGCAGCAAGTAGGCTGAGTCAGCACCGCGGTGGAGTACAAACAAAGAAGTGTCACTTTTGGCTTCGCTGAACCCCACAGACACCAGGAAGGAGGCGAACCGACTGTACCAAGCCCGAGGAGCCTGCTTCAGACCATACAGAGACTTGTTGAGCCGGCAAACACGCTCAGGGTGAGCAGGATCCACAAAACCTGCAGGCTGGCTGCAGTACACAATCTCTGTCAGGGTGCCATGGAGGAAGGCATTCTTCACATCAAGCTGGTGAACTGGCCAGGACCTCGAGAGAGCCAGGGAGAGCACGGTCCGAACAGTCGCAGGCTTCACCACCGGGCTGAAGGTCTCATCATAGTCAACTCCAGGGCGCTGGGTGAAACCCCGAAGGACCCAGCGAGCCTTGTAGCGATCCAGTGAGCCATCTGCCTTGCGTTTATGTGTCCAGATCCACTTGCCGGTGACCACATTGCAGCCAGAGGGGCGAGGCACCAGTTCCCAGGTCTAATTGGCCAGAAGGGCTGCATATTCTTCCTCCATCGCGTGGCGCCAGTGAGGATCCGCCAGGGCGCCACGAACAGTGGAGGGTATGGGAGAGACTGGCGGCGCCGTAGCGGCGGAGAGGACCAGGCGGTCAACTGGACAGAGGACCCCCGCAGCCCGCCGAGTCACCATTGGGTGAGTGTGGCGGGGATCGCGGTGGAGAAGGGGCGGGTGGTACACCGGCGGCTCGGCGCGAGAGCAGGCCGGTGCAACCCCCGTCGGGCGGCGCTGGTAGACCCGAACAGGGTCGGCGTAGCGGGAAGAAGATGCTGGGGCCGCGCGTGGCGCGGCAGGTGTCGCGGGGACACGGGGCACGGCCGAGGCCGTGTCCGGGGTGGAACACGGCGCCGACGGCAACATCGGGCCAACCCCGGGCACAGGAGGCGACAGGGACGGGGCCGCGTGCTGCACGGACGAGGACGGCGGGGCCGCGCATGGCACGGAGGGCCACGCCGGCTGGTGAGGAGTGGCCGCACAAGGCACAGCCGGGGGTACGGGGGCCGCACGTGGCACAACCGGGGGCACGGGGGCCGCGGGCGGCACGGCGGGCAGCTCCGCTGCCACACATGGCTCGTCAGCTGGCGGGAGAGCCACCGGAACAGCTGGGGTTGCACCTGCAGAAGACAAAGGTGGCTGAACCACCGGGTCAGTAGAAAACAGGGAGTCCAACTCAAGGCTAGTGGCGGGGGTGGAGTCGACGGAGAAAGGAAAGACTGACTCGGCGAAGATGACATGTCGTGAAATAAGAACACGACGAGAAGAGAGGTCAAAGCAACGGTACCCCTTATGATCGGGGGAGTAGCCGAGAAACACACAAAGGGTCGAGCGGGGCGCAAGCTTGTGAGGAGCCGTGGCGGAGGTGTTGGGATAGCAAGCGCACCCAAAAACACGAAGGTGAGAGTAGGAAGGAGGAGTACCAAACAAGGCATGGTGAGGGGTGGGAGCGCACGTGGCCTTAGAAGGCAGGCGATTGAGGAGATAGGTGGCAGTAAGGAGGCTCTCAGCCCAGAAGCGAGCGGGAGCCGAAGCCTGAAAGAGCATGGAGCGCATAACATTGTTAGTGGTACGAATCATGCGCTCAGCCTTGCCGTTCTGAGGGGAGGTATAGGGGCACGACATGCGCAATTGGACTCCCTTCGAGAGGAAGAAAGCCCGAGAAACAGAGTTGTCAAACTCACGCCCGTTATCACACTGGACCGCCTTGATGATGACACCGAACTGAGTGGACACCCACGCAAAGTAGTGAGAGAGAGAGGGAAAGGTATCAGACTTGGACCGCAAGGGAAAGGTCCAAGAATAGTGAGTGAAATCATCAAGGACCACCAAATAGTATTTAAAGCCAGAAATACTCGGGATCGGGGATGTCCACAAGTCACAATGAATGAGATCAAAAGGCCGAGCGGCATGTGAGGAAGAGACAGGGAAAGGTAAACGGGTATGACGACCTAACTGGCACGCATGACAAATATGCTCACTAGCATCCCTAGAACAAGAGATAGAGGGGGTACTACTGAGCTTAGTCAAAACGTCAACGCCGGGGTGACCAAGCCGACGGTGCCAGAGAGTGGAGGAAGTGATGGCAGCAAGCACGGGCGTAGGGGAGGCCAAAGGAGGGGCAGCGGAGGGCGGAAGGCGAAGGGTGTAGAGAGGGCCAGTGCTATCACAACGGAGAAGAGGCCGTCGTGTTGCCAAATCCTTCACCGTCAACCCGCAAGGGTCAAACTCAACGGAACAGGAGTTGTCAGAGGTGAATTGACGAATAGAAAGAAGATTTTGAACAATACCCGGGGCAACAAGAACGTTGGGAAGACAGAAAGAACCACATGGAGCCGCATCACCCACAGAGGTGACTGGAAGAGAGGACCCATTTCCAACCAGGATGGAAGAGGGGTACGATGGGTGGGGCGGCCTTGTGGAAGAAAGAAGATCGACGTGCGGAGTGACATGGAAGGAGGCTCCCGAGTCGGCCACCCAGTCCATGGAAGGGGGCGGTGGGCAAGAGGATAGCATGCAAGCCGCCTGGTCCCACCCACTGGACCACGGTGCCCAACTCGGAGGCGGTGAGTGCAACACCGGTGGAGCCAAGGGCAGAGACAGCAGGTGGTGAGCCGGCCCGGTGAGCAAGGCCGCTGGTGCTGGGGACGACAAAGGAGCCCCATCAGGAAACTGCCCGGGCCACATGGAAGAAGTGGCGGGGAGACCGGCGGCGCCAAATCGGCACGGGAGGGCAGCCCTGGCGACCATGGAGGGGTGGCCGGTGGCGGCGGCCAGGGAGGTGGCGGCAGCCAAGGAGGGCCCGACAGGGGCAGCCATGAAGGGGCCGGCAGCCAGGTAGGTGCCGGCGGCGGCCATGGAGGGGGGCGCAGCGGCGACAACGTCCATGGAGGCGGCCAGGCCGAAGGGGGAGGGGCGCCCGGCGGCGGCAGAGGGGATCCCTGCGGCGGCGGCCATGGAGGGGCGCGCGACGTCGGCGGCCAGGGAGGGGGCCAGGCCGAAGGGGAAGGGGAGCACGCCGGTCATGGTGGCGGTGACGGCAGCACCGGCGACGGCAGCGCCGGCGGCAGTAGGAGGGCCCCCCCAAGGTCGGCCAGAGCATGGCCGTGGCGCGGGGGAGGGGGGCGGCGCCCCCGGGGCCTGGGAGAGGCCGGCGAGGCCGGCAGCAGCAGGAGGGGCCCCCCCCATGGTCGGCCCCTGCATGGCCGTGGCGGGGGGGAGGGGGGGCGGCACTGTAGTGGTCAGGAGAGGGCCGGGGGCGGCGGATCCGGCCGCCCCGGCGTCGGTTCCGGGCCGAGCGGGCGGGCCGGCGGCGAAATAGCACGGGGGGAGGCCGGCAGCGGCGGATCCGGCCCCGCCGGCGTCGAGGCAGGGCGGGGGGAGCCCGGCGGCGCCGGATCGGGCCGCCCCGGCGGCGGATCCGGGCGGGAGAGGGGCGCCGGTGTCGAGGAAGGCCGGGGGGAGCACGGCGGCGCCGGATCGGGCCGCCCCGGCGGCGGATCCGGGCGGGAGAGGGGCTCCGGCGTCGAGGGAGGACAGGGGAAGGCCGGTGGCGGCGGAACCCGGCGGGGGGAAGCCGGCGGCGGCAGATCCGGCCGCCCCGGCGGCGGATCCGGTCGGGAGAGGGGCGGATCCGGCCATGGTGCCGGAACCCAGCCCACGAAAAGGGGAGGAGGAGGAGAGGAGAAGGTGGTGGAGCACGCCGGAGGAGGCGCGACGGCCATGGAGGCGACGGCAGCGGCGCCGGTGGCAGGGGAGAAGAGGAGGAGCCTAAGGCTCTGATACCATGTAGGAAGAGATGGATAGATTCCTCTCCCTTGGGTAGGGAGGATAAAAGGGGAGCCTTACAGGAGGAGCCCACACACCAGGGGCCCCACACACACACAACACTCTAACAACATGTTTCTGTCATTAAAAGGTATTGATAATAAACTAGATGTGTTCCATAATAGGCTTCTTCAAGAAGAATGTTGCAGTTTTGACATGCTATTTTTGTTTAAAATATAAATACAGCACCAAATGGAAGTTACCTTTTTATTGCATTAACTTCTCTACAAATGTGTTCGAAATATGACATCATTATATACTAAATAACACACGAATTGCAGAAAGCTTGTTTCTGATGTTCTTTTGTTCTTTATAGAATTGCTCGATTTGGAGTGTTTGAACTTGGACTCATGCAAGATTGGTGATGAGGGGCTAATACACTTGAAAGGTGGGTTTCTCAATGTGTATCGTTGTGGGCTTGTGGCTTTTCTTATTTTCTCACTGATTGCCTTTTATTTCAAAAAAAACTGAAGACAGAGTACCATGCAATAAAATGACTTGTGCAGTAAGTCATAACTACTTTTGTTTAATGGCACACAGTATTACTACTTTACCAGACTAGTATACAACTACAACCATCAGTTTAGCATTGGTGATAAAGTACACTTTGTTCTTAATTGGCTTAATTGTCTGTATTTACTGTTATTTACATTTGAGATTTTTTTGCTGCAAAGCATTGATTGTTACATCGTTGTGTGTTGTAGGACTTCTGCAACTAAGAAGCTTGGAACTTTCGGACACAGAAGTTGGGAGCAATGGACTTCGTCATCTCTCTGGTTTGTTTAATCTTCTGCACAAATGCTAGTAGAATTGATCTGTTCTCATTTTTCCTTTCCTTTTTTGATACATGATGTTTGAATAATTCAGGTGATTTCCGTTTTGTAGTTATTATTATAAATACACTCAAATCATAACTCAGAATAGTTAAACTGATATATTTTCTCAGGTCTTCGGAATTTGCAGAGTATCAATCTCTCTTTTACATTGGTTAAGGACATTGGCTTGAAGAAAATTTCTGGCTTGAACTCACTGAGGTCCCTTAATCTTGATAATCGCCAAATCACAGATAATGGCTTGGCATCTCTTACATGTATGTCCTCATTTTCAGTAAAATTACACTGTTTACCACTGCTTTGCATGGTTGGGTTTCCTCTTATGCATTAGACATAATATATGTTAACACATTTTATCAATTTTATTGACTAGAACAGGGTTGAAAGTTATGTTATTTTCTGGGGTGTACGGCTCATTTTTCTGTCTGTTTGGATGTATCCCTTTCTCTCGAGATTCTGTGTTTCACTTTTGACTAAATGGTCACTGTTGTGTATTGTAGTACAAGAATTTAGTTACAAAGTTATGGATAGGATTTTCAAAGTATTGCAATGTTGTGCTGTCATGGGTATTGGGCTAAGCCCAGCCCATATGAACAGTACCCATGCGGGTATTGTAGCGTGAACCGTACCAGCAGGTACTGTAGCACACTTTAGGGATAATGGTTATGTTTAGGATTAGTATCTCTAGGGATTAGATCTTCAAGAGTCCTAAGTTGTATTTCCTTAAGAATGGCTAGTATCCAAGATTAGATTAAAACAGGCGGAGTTGGAGCCCGTCCTCGCCGCATCGACGGGTTTGGTGCCAAGTCCGGTCGTGTCTTCTAGGAAATATTGTTGCACGTGATAATTTGGTATTAAAAGAGTATGATTTAGATTATATTGATATCTTTAGAGATTATGTCAATAAGAGTCCTAGTAGAATTAGCTATATGGATGTAATATAAATATGCTTTCAGGTTAAACGTAATAAAGCATCCAATTTATTTGTCAATTGGTTGGATTGATTCCCTTCCCCTTTGTCGATGCATTGCACCAACGGCTCTGCGCTTGCGAGGTCCAAGGCCAAGGCCGGCCATCTATTTCAAGTACAATCTAGGTCTAGGGTTTGAAATTATCTTCCCATCCCATAGAATTATCTTCCGCAAGGCCACAGTCGTCGCTGTGCAGGCCGCTGCCGCCACCGAGTTTTGCAGGTCGTCACCATCTTGTCCATCCATGGCGTCATCATCTTCTACGATAGATGATATCATCAAGGTCATGCAGTCATTGTACCAGCAATTTTCATTGCTTGAACCTTTGCCTAAGCGTGTGGAAAGTCTGTCGGAAGGTATAGGCGCTACAAGCCTCCAATTATGAGCACATTAAGGAGGTTCACGCTCTGAACCTCGCTGTTCAGTGCGTCGAACAGTCCTAGCAGACCTTCCAGGACGCTCCATAGAGGCATAGACTCATCCCTAGGCATCGGATGCTGGCATGCTCCCTGGAAGTGCTGACTTTAGTTCTTATAGATCAGCTCCGCCATATTGGGACAACAACGAGGGAAACTAGTCTGATGACACAGGATTCCTTCAATAGGTGAGCCAAGCTGATGAGCGTTCCACCACCACCATCTTTGATGAGATGAGGGAGGAGATGACTAAAGTGAGGGCCTTACTGTTGTCGAGCTAAGCAAAGAACGTAATGAAGGAGGAGCATACCGAGCGGCAGGTGGCAAGGAAACAAGTCCCACCACACCACCTCAACCATTACCATAAATCATCACCCCTATGGCCACAACTTCAATTCATATAGGCAACAAATGCCAGGGTGAAGCAGTGCCTACATCGGTGTTTGGGTTGGTCAGTTGGGTTCAAATTGGAGGTATCTACATCTTTTACTAGGAACTTTAGCAACCATCTCAAGGAAATTTTTAGGATCCAGACTTGGTTTGGAGCTGCTTTTTCTCTACGAGATGCGGGATGGGGTCCCCATAAAGTTAGGATTAGATTTATTTTTGTTCAAAATATTGTAGTAAGCTGAGATGTAAAAGGCTTAAGTCATATTTATGTTAGACATCAAGTTAGGATTAATGTCGCCCTGCAGCTCGAGGACGAGCTCAAGGATGAGCTGCTCAAAACAGAGGGGTGTAGTGTCATGGGTATTGGGTCAGGCAAATCCCATAGGAATAGTACTTGTGCGGCACTGTAGTATGAACAATACCTGCAGATCCTGTAGCATGAGCTAGGGATAAGGGTTATATTTAGGAATAATATCTCTAGGGATTATATCATCAAGAGTCCTAAGTTGTATTTCCTTAAGAATAGCTAGTAGGTTATTTAAATGTATTGTAAATATGCCTCCAGGATAGAAGAAATAAAGTATCCAAGATTAGATTAAAACAGACCGGGTTGGAACCCTACCTCGCTGGCGTCGCCAGGGCAGGGGCAACTCTGGCCATCTTCTAGGAAATATCGCTGCACGTGACTTGTGCAGTGCTTTGGTTGTATTTTGCCTTGAAGTTGCGTTTGTTCAATGCAGGTCTCACTGGATTGACACACCTTGATCTATTTGGAGCTCGTATAACTGATGCTGGCACAAACTGCTTGAAATGTAAGTGTGCACACCAAAAGGTTGATCCGTGCTAAGGTTCTGTTACTTTAGTAGTCCAGAGTTTTTGGATCATTGAAACAGCCAATTCACTACAAGATAATGGCACATAACACATTGCTCATTTTGCACTTGTGTGTCACCGAGAGAGCATTGTCACTCTGCACACATCAAGGAAATCATGTTTTTTAAGCATCAAAGTATCACAGCAGCACTTAATCTGATCACCAATATCTCAGATTTCAAGAACCTGCAGTCCCTCGAGATCTGTGGTGGGTTTATTACAGATGCTGGAGTGAAGAATATCAAGGACCTCAAAGCTCTGACGCTGCTTAACCTATCTCAAAATGGCAGCCTTACTGACAAATCCTTAGAGCTGATCTCCGGTATATGTCTCTTGCGTTCGTCATGAATGAAGGCTCTACTTTCAACACGAATCTATTTATCTTTATCCACATATGTTTTCATGTTTTGCAGGCCTCACTGCTTTGGTCTCACTGAACGTGTCGAACTCTCGGGTGTCAAATTCCGGTCTCCACCATCTGAAGCCGCTCCAGAACCTGCGCTCCCTGTCTCTGGAGTCCTGCAAGGTGACCGCGACTGAGATCAAGAAGCTTCAGCTGGCCGCCCTTCCCAATCTCGTCAGCATGCGGCCGGAGTAATATGTCTGGTAGCTGCACCCGCATCCACGTGCAAATAACCACCTGCTTATAGCAGAAATCTGTACAGTATTCCACGAGAACGCGTTTGA
Organism: Zizania palustris; assembly: GCA_019279435.1. Taxonomy (NCBI): domain Eukaryota; kingdom Viridiplantae; phylum Streptophyta; class Magnoliopsida; order Poales; family Poaceae; genus Zizania; species Zizania palustris. Next base: position 19,765,719 of record JAAALK010000086.1, on the reverse strand, counting down.
TTTTATCGGTGTGTCGGTGTGTCCTGTCGCCGCCTAGGGCTGAAAGGGCATATTTAGTGTGTGTATAGCAATGCTGACGGGAAGGGACAACTGTAAATATGTCCTGCTTCCTCTGCATCTGGGATGATATCGTTGGTCCGTGTAAATAACTGGTTGTGTTGCTAAATCTTCCGCCGATGCTACCCTGCTCTTGTCGCTAGCTGAATTTTATGGCACTTTCAGTTTCAGCGAACAACGGACCGCTGGTGCTGCGGGAACAATCGTCGGCCAACCTTCAATCTTGGGTTAATTTTTTCCGTGCCATTACAATTTTCACGGTTTGCCAATATGCCATCGGTGTGTCACTGACAGATGGGGGCCGCCACAGTCACTGACAGTGGCATATTGGCAATTTCTGAAAATTATAATGGCATGTGAGTAATTTTCCCTTCAATTCTTGCCGCCTGCCGCGCCGACAACCAACGTCTGTGCCGGCGAACTGGGCGCCGGTCGCTCCTTCTCTAGTGCCTAGTGGCCGCTTGGATAGCATCGCCGTGCACCTCCTTATCCTGCAACGTAGAGACCGACTGAAGGGTCATGTTATGTGAGAGACGTGAGAAGTTCTTCACTTGTAAGGTTAATGCCATATGTACATGAACGTTCAAATGTAGATGTAAGCTAGAATCTTAGAATCTGACACTAATAATTGATATCAGAATTATCATCCGGACAGAATGTTGGGATCCTATGCTATTGAACGTTATTAACAAGAGAAAATAGTCATTCTCGACTAATCTTTTAATCTGTTAAGATATGAGAGAACACCTATAAGCTGTATACCGTATCATTTACGATGAACACTAGAATACGAGACAAGGCCGGTATAAACCGACGTTACATGCTAACTAAAACGTGAGCTAACAGGTCGCAGTGGTTTGTGACATTTATCATATCATGACCTGTTGGGCGCTGAGTTTTCAGGTGTTCGGCATGCCATTTCCAGCGACCAATCTCGAGGGATTCACCGTCACAGTAAACAAATCGTGATCGTGAAGGGCACCAGTTTTAATTTAAAAGTCTTATCAGACAATCAGTTACATTTTTCAGACTATTCAGTTACATTTTATGTGGGGCTTAATTTACAAGAATAACCTAACATATCTCCCCAGATGTACACCTTCGCCAACATGCACGATATTTACAGCAAAATCGCTTCGGCAAGAGGCAGTGCCCTGATAGATGTTCTCCCATCTCCTGAAATCGACGGGTGCAATGTCAAAACGGGAGCGTGATAAGACGGGCGAAATTAACTTTGCGTGAGGTAAATTTTGCGAGCGTACCATGATGGAAATCCAACTGTGAAGAAGAATCTAGAAAGGATGGAAACGATCTACTTGAGCAGCATCTGTGGAAGCCAAGCACACTTGTGGAGGTTCAGCCAGTAGGACAAGGGACCTGGTGATGCTGACTGACGAATATCGGTTTCACGTCTTTGTAATGCTCTCACAAATTCCTCTGAGCTCAAGTTCCCGTCATGATTTGTGTCAAACACATGGAAAATGATGTCGACTACTCTATCAGTTAAGTTGACACCGCAAACCTACATCACAAAAGATAAGGTAATGGGACTTAATAAATGCATTATAGACTTATAGTGATAATTAGTTAATTGCAGGTATTGATCAGCAAGAGCCAAGACATCAGTTCAGTAAATGAATATTAAACATTAGAAAGAAGTGATCATTTGGTCAAGAAAAACAATTATTTTGCTAGGAGATATCAAATTTAAGAATCACAAACTTAGTAGGCAATCTTACATGGTGTGCGGCGCGCTTGAGATCCTGCTTTGTCAACAGCCCATTTACTTTCCCATAAGTAAAGATAGCCATTGCCAGTGGCTCCAATCTTCGTCGCAAATCAGCAAAGGATTTGAACTCCTAAATTCCCAAGGAACATCCATAAGGATCATATGAGTAAAACTGTATAATGCAACAAGTACAACTTGGATCAAGAAGGCAACAAGTCAAACCTCGAAGGTGATACGCACTCCTTCCAGGTCAGGAATATTCCCTAAATTATCAACTCTATCAAGTAGCTTGCTGATGTGATTCATGTCGGCAGAAGCAACCATGGATAACGCAAAATCCTTTGCTGGGATAGTATTAGATGACTTGACATCATAGTGACTGAACTCCAGGCGAATAATCTGCAGATGAATGGATTAAGAGACTGAGGAATAAATGGAGTTTGAGAGAGAAAACAAAAGGTGCTGCATAACGGTTAAATTGTAATATGAAATTACATCTACATAATTAGTCAACAGGGAACCATGTAGAACAAAGGAAAAACACAAATATCATATGGAGAAATGTAATTCAGAACTGAACATACAAAACATTTACTTTATGATGCTAAATAAAAAGCAGTGTATAGATTGTTTTGTTCTATATGCATTCTGATCAAATGAATAACATCGCTATGTACATGTAGTCAGCTTATTAATATTGTTATAGCCTGTTAAAAGGGATAAGGACGTAAGGTTCAACAATATATAGAGATGATGAGACATGGGAACAAATGTGCTGTTTGGAAACTTTGGTCATGCATGATAAAGCTGGGTGTTTTTTGCATTGATGTGCATTAATACGTATGTGGCAGAAAAGATGTGTGGTTTGCATTTCACAATGTTGATATAGTGTCAGACTTCCAGTTTAGTTAGGTAATGTGATAGCTCTGTGACAAGTCATTGAATGGTCATGATGTCAAGGGCGTCGGCTCCTAGGGTTGGAGGCCCTCGACTACATAGTAGATCGTAACTGAGGGATAGGCTATGTTGGAGAACGGGGGAGATTTAAAGAATTGAGGTAGAGATTGGAGATTGATCTTTTATTTCTTAATTCCTAATTTCAAGCTATGGACCCCTTTATATAGATTTATATAGAGCAAGGGTCCCCTTTGTTTCTAAACCCGACTCTAACTGACATTGGAAAAGTAAACTAACAAGACTCTAATTAATCCTAGACTCTTACTTATGGACCATGTGGGGGCGCCACGGGCTGGGCTGCCATGGGCTGAGCCTGGGCCCGCATGGCATCCTTGCAGCCATAGGTGCGGCCCCACATGACACATGACTTGTCAGCTGACTAAATTCTTACACAAAATAGAAAGGAAGAAGGGAATCACCTCATCATGCAATCCTTTCAAAAAGTTTGTAAACTTATCATAGTGCAGAGGTTCATTCCCACCATTACCAAAGAAGTACTCGACCACTCCACCATTTTCTACAGGCTGAACAACTTTTAGTCCAGTGCGAAAGCCATCCCTATGTGTGGCTCCTTGTCTGTTATAGGACCGCATCAGTGCCATTACTTTCTTGAACTCTTCTTTGTCTATCTCCCTGAAAATGACAAGTAACAGATGAGGATAACAAAATAACAGAGAATAAGCTGGCCAAAATTTGTTCATACCCTTCTTTTACCATCAACTAACAAGTCAGATGCTCATAAAGAGCAGGTCTTTTTCTGGGCGAGAAGAGTAATTAACTGCATTCGAATGGTCACAGGTAAACAACAATATAGCACGAGCAAGAAAATATTTGAATGCATCCTTGTTTATGCATAAATCCAAGGTTACAAAAGGGAAACATACCTTTAGCAGCTTCAACAATCAAAAAGTGTACACATGAAAATAAAAGGAACACTGAACTGAACCACGAGAAACTATATGTAGAGTTATTTAGTGGTTTTGTTAAACATGCAAACAGAAATGTATCAGGTTTATTAATTAAATAACAGTTAGGCATGCATATCAATCTAATTGCAGGGGCATATTACTATATTATTGACCAAATAGCAGCAGAAACAAGTAACTAAGACTGTAAGAGCTACCAGCAGATGCATATCATTCTGACAGCAAGAACATGTTGCTAACACAAGTGCAGTAGTAGAAATAGAACTCACCCACTATGGTCAACGTCAAACATTTTGAATGCTGCACTGAAACTTGAATCAGGAATGCTGAGTAGGGTCACGAAAAAGATGTACCTAGAAAACCACAAGCGTAATCAGCATTAAGCATTTGGGAGCTGCTAGCCTGCTACTTAGAAATTAAACATATGCAAATGATGAAACTTGCTACGAACACCTGTGACCTCGAATATGCACATCATGTCAGCTAGCTACATGTATCTTCATCTAAATTTCAACACTCAACATGAAACGTTGCAAGGTCCCAGTGGCAGCATTTAGGCGAAAGTTTAAATCCTACAATTCAATAATTCTGGAAACACTCTAGTGGTTTAAATATTCCTCGCAAGATGCATCAAATTTCACTTACTCGGAAAAGGAGATGAGCCCATCACTATTTGTGTCAAACAGCATGAAGAACTCGGATGGAGAACAGTGCAACTCTCCAGGACTGCGTTCTCCCCTTAATCTCCCCTCCCGAACTACATTTGACTCCGATGGAGGGAAGACAGGAACTATTGCTCTCATCAAGTCAGCAGGCAACATGAACGCTTCCCCTTCTGGGTTCCGCACAGATGCGAAGTATTGAAAGATCTACCGGCAGAAGCATCAAGATTAGAACACCACAAGCCAAAAGAAACAAATTAAGTGGAGTTACACTTAATGGAGCAAATTACCTTTTCTGGAGGGCTGAGCAGTCGTATCCGTTTTTCGTAATTGAAGAACACCCTTCTGCGGAAGGAGTCTGTTGGAGAAATCGATTAAATAATCACACCATTCTATAAATTCAGTAATTCACTAAGCAGGTGAGCACAAAGCATATGTAATCGCATTTAGATTAAAAGCAGAAAGCCCGAGAGGCTTCTAAAGTTTAGGTACTACAAACGGCCGCATCATCTAGTTTGGAATTTGGTATATAGTGTCTACAGCTTATCTGCAGATAAATCAGTGAAGCAAGGAAATAGCCGTACAGATCGAAAATCATTGACAGTTCATCCAAAAAAATGACCCAAAAAAGACAAATAAGTGGCCGCGACACCTCAACCGCAGTAAGAACATATCGGACTGAAAGTAGGTCCAAATGCTAAAAATACGAGTGGTAAAATAGTAAATCTCTCGTCAAACGCCACTGTTTTGATGGGAGAAAACATGTCAACGCGCGTAGATTCACAGAGGAAAAGCTTCGAATCTCTATAGAGAACTAAAGCAAGCAGTCGCACGGGACAACAGCGGCCGCGGCGACGATCCAAACGCGCAAATTGATCAGACACCTTGGAAACGACGGTGAGCGATCGTGCAGTGGAAAGCACATCAGGGAGAAAGGAAACTCACCCCCGAGGAGGAACCTCGTCTTCTCCCGCCGCTCCTCCACCGCGCCGGCGGCCGCGCCTACCGTGACCACCGAGATCTGGCCAGCCGAGGCGTCGGTGACCTCGCCGGAGTCAGCAAGCGGCGTCGGCATCAACCACAGACCCAGCCCAGAACCCGCGACCGCCACGGCGGCGGCAGCCAGCGCCCCCTCCCAGCTGGGCGCCTCCGCCGCGTCGCTGGAGAAGGCGCGGGCCCGGGCCGCCGGCGCCCTGAGCCGTCGGGCGGCGGACCGGAGGAGGGCCGCGCGGGGCAGCAGCAGAGCCATGAGCCGTCTGATTAGCGGGTCGCGGCGCGCGGCGCGGGCGATTCACTCGTCGCAGATAAGGTCGAGGTGGTTACGCAGCGCACTTCCGCACGGGTCGCACGCGGCGAGAGGACTCAAGGAGGCGGCGATGCGTAGATGCAGCGGCGGAGACGAGGAGAAAATGAGAGGCGGCTCCGGCATATTTATGGTTGTGACTTCACTTTCCCCCCGGGTTATTTCGCTACGGCCACCGAGAAGGGATCGTGCTGTGTACACGATGAAGCATCTCGCTCTTCGTTTTTGCTCGTTGTTTTGCTTGATTCCGTAAAAAAAAATGAATATACGAGTTAGGTTATAGCAAAATAGTGCAAATATTTATTTTTAATATAAAATAAAAACTAAATACTCTTAATTCATCCACAACTTTAACCGTAAGATTTCTTAGAGCTAAACTAATATCTGCTCTAAAATCTTAGAGCTAGAGTTGTCCCAATCATGACCTTATTATTCTTATTCAATTTTACATTGAAAATTTGTATGCATTTGCTCCTTCTCATCGTATTATAAGTTAGAAACACCTTCCTACATCTCCGTCTTATAATATTAAGATCAATAACTATTAAAATATATTGTACCGTAAAATATTAAATTCAGTTTTAGATACAGAAAGTAATATTTACTGAGATAAACTATTCTAATGTTTGATTAAGTTATATATAATAATAATGAGGGATTATTGTTTCAACTTAAAATTATAACAATTCATCTTATTTTTATGAGTCGAAACAAACATCAACTTATTATGTTATTATAATGTAGAGGACATATTTTAGCAATTCAATAAGTTGATTTGATCCAGTTTTTTCTATAAGTTAAATTATTATAATCTCAAGCTGAAACAAATAAACCGTGACATGTCTGATCTCAGAAAAGTAAGTCATATTTTATGATAGATTTAAAATCAATTTGATATTATAGTTGTTTATATATATATATAATTAGACTTAGAAAAATGGTACTGGGATAAGGTGCCACCGCCCAGCGTTTACCGATTCAGCCGTCGTCCTTAATCCCGATGAGCCGCGTGTCCACTCCTCTGGGAGTCCACCTGCGCGGGCTGCCCCAGTCAGAGAGTCGTCGCACGATGCTGGCCGTGGCTGGTAGCAACGTCTACGTCGACGGGCGCCGCGGCGCCGGTGGTTTTGCCCGGTAGGGGACGCCGGGCGCCCACCGGAGCGCTGCAACCACCACATCGGCCCACGGGTCTGGAGATTGGAGAAAGATCCGGCCGAACTTGGTTCGCGGCCACTCGGAGTCACAACTCACAAGTCACAACCAACGAAGGGAACGCCCATCTCTATCACATACTCGTTGGAGTTTCAGATTAGATTAAACATACAATATATCTTTAATTTATTACAGTACTCGCGGCCACTATTACGCTACAGTACCAGGCGTGCGTATACCATTTATATTGGGTTAATTGCTTCCCACCACCATTATTTTCTTCTAATTCAGCATAAATGTCATTAAAATTTCAATATTTGTAATAACGCAAGTTGGGACACACCTACTGAAATTCACATGAAAAAGACATGAGACATACGTATATTCAGTTCCCAGAAAATGGTACAAAACCAGACTCATGGGCTTCATCACACTCGTGGTATTATTAACAAAGTGTGATGTACAAGATATTGTACAACATTCTCAAACAAACAGGGAGGAATCAAGCAACCGTAGGACAATACAGCACTGGAGTATGATGTGATAACAAGGCAGACTATAGGCACCGAGCTGGTATAAATTTCTCCAAAATATACTTTCCACACTCAAATTTTCAAGGTTCTTCTTCTCTTGATGCAGCCCTGCATGGCATCAGTGGAGCTGCTGTTGACTCCGAGGATGCCTGAACGATCCGCTTGCATAGAGCATCTGATAAACTGGCTTTATCCTCGCTATGAAAAGTACACTCACCAGGGTTCCGCAGCAACAAACGATGGCACAAACATAGAAGGTAAGCCTGAAACAGTCAGGCCCCAAGCAGGTTGAAGATTCCAGCACACCTGGGTGCTGTTTTGCCGCCTCCTTGTCATAGATATAACCAGCGAGAAGAACCGAGAAGAAGAAAGCGCCTAGGGGATTCACTAACAGCATGAAGTTGTACATCAACCCGAAGTCTTTCAAGCCGAAAAGCTCTGAGACCGTCGGTATCATGACAGCGAATTGGACCCCGTAGCATATGCCCAGGAGTGTAGTAGAGACAAAAATCAAGCTATGAAGGCCGGTTGCAAAAAGGAGGAAGGTTATCGCCATGATTATTTGTGTGCACATCATCCAGAAAGGGCGAGGAAGCATTCTTGACCTGCAACACATCAGGTTCTTGAAACATTTTATAGAAGCAGTAACTAATAAATTCCAAGCATCTAGCCTAACAAAAGTAGTAAAGAAAAAATCCATAGGGTTGTGGATGACTAAGCATATGCAAAGTGACTACCAGTCTGCCTGAGATAGATAACAGCCAGTGCATCTAAGTGGTCTGCCAGGCTTTCACCAGAAGTGCTCAGGTAGTAGCGCATTGATATGGCATAAAATTGATACATCACAGGTAGGCAAGAACAGCAAACCTTGCTGCTTCAGCTTGTGGTAGCTGCTATGTGTCTCAGTTATGCACTGACAGAAATTGAATGAATGAAGTAGTTACAAATTAGTTGAAGGGAGCTGACCTTACGAAATATTCAGAGACAGATCCACCAAGGATACGGCCTACAAAGTTGCAGAAGCCAAAGAGACACAACAAAATAGTAGTGTCATCAGCACCAACAGCCATTCCAATCTGAGCTAAGTTGTTCAGAACAGTGACACCAGTGCCAACTCCACAAAAGTACACAATGAACAGTAGCCAAAAATCTGCCTTAACTAAGGCTTCTCGGAATGTGAAATCATCCCCCCTTCTTGGCCCTCTTTTCTTTTTCAAATTTACTGCCCCCTCACCCTCAGCCAAAAGAAGATCCACATCGGTAGCCTCATCATAGTCGTTGGTTCCTGTGACAAATGTTGATGTGCTACCAAGAAGTGGTTCTGAATTCTCTTGATCTGGACCAGACAGGCTATCAGTTGAATATGATGGTGTAAGGGTGCTTGCATTTTCCCTTTTTGGTTTGTTTGGATAAAGAGTCATCTTTATTGGTATGGCAAGTGGAGCAAGGAGGAGAAGTATCATTATACCAAACAAAAGGTAGGTAATGGTCGAACTTAGTTTTAAAGTATCACCAAGTATTGTAGCTACCATAAGATATACACCGAGAACCACACTAGAGATTTGTGTGAACATGAAATGACTGTGCTCTGCTGCGTTGTCCTCATCCAGTGATGGAGTACAAGGCCTAACAAAATACATCACCAGAATACATGCAGTAGGGATCCCCAAAGCAAGCAATAGCAAAAGGTTTGTGGGAGAATTCTGAAGCACTCCGTTAAATGTTTCTGTGTAGACAACAGCACTGACAGCAACATAGCCCTTGATGAGACCAGCAACAGTTCCCCGGCTAAGAGGAAAGTTCCTCATATTGGTCACAAGCGCAGAGGTGCCCAACCATGCACTGCTGTTTGTGGCAATACATAAGGCTATCCACAACTGCAAAAGGCATCCAATAAAATATCTAAATAAAAAACACGTCTGGAAGTATTCTGAGCTACAACATGAGTAAAAAAACACATATGGATTATTCATCAAGCAGCACCTATCACTGAGGAAAACCTATATACAGTTCCATGTTTTAGGAAATTAGGCCAACAGTGTATACAGTTCCATGTACATAATACTCGCGAGCATGTCCACGCTCATAGCATTATGAATAATTTTGGATGGAATATAACCAATTTTGCCTGTTAAGTGTGTATGTACTTTATTTTCTTTATCAGATATCTCCATGAGGATAGCATGCATATGTACTGCTACCTAATTTATTAGTCCAGAAACATTGAAAAGAGACACGGTAATCCAATTTTGGGTCTACTGAGATTCAGAACATTTGCAATTGCAGGAAATCTCTTTCAACATTTGTAAGAGTATAGATGTACCTTAATAGTGCTTCTCTAGGAGCTAGTTGTATTTTATTGGAGGAATTAGACAGTTAATGAAGTATCTTGCTTCATGAATGTAGTAAATTGTTGAACACATCAAGAGGATCATGAAACAAAAAAGGGATAATTTGTCCAAAGGGTATTCATTGGATGAGGTTTTTGTAAGAAAGTGTGGGGGAATATTTCTCTGTATTCAATATTGCAAAGGGAACCAGAGGTTACATTTATAGGGAGGGGTTAGGCTTATACTAGAAGGTTTAGCCTTAACAGAAAAGGTGTCCAGCTGTAGACAACCAGAACACTAACAGCTGGACAACTATCTAGAAGAATCCAGTCCTATCTAGAATGGCTGTCTAACACGCCCCCGCAGTCGGAACGGGGTGAGAGCAGACGTTCAGACTGGACCGGAACTCAGTGAAGATAGATGTAGGTAGTCCTTTGGTGAAGATATCAGCAAACTGCGATGTGGTGGGAACATGAAGTACACGGACATCACCAAGGGCAACACGCTCCCAAACAAAGTGGAGATCAATCTCGACATGTTTGGTGCATTGATGCTGAATAGGGTTGGATGACATGTAGATAGCACTGACGTTGTCGTAATACACCAAAGTGGTTTTGGTCAATGGGTTGTGCAGCTCAGTCAAAAGTTGTCGGAGACAAGTGGCTTCAGCGACAGCATTGGCAACAGCCCGGTACTCAGCTTCAGCACTGGAACAGGAGACGGTGAGCTGTCGCTTGGAAGACCACGAGACCAAGTTGTCTCCTAAGAAAACAGCATAGCCAGAAGTCGATCGACGAGTATCTGGGCAGTCAGCCCAATCAGCATCAGAATAAACCACCAAATCAGACTGAGAGCATGGTCGTAGAAATAAACCCATATCCAGAGTGCCACGGACATAGCGCAGAATGCGCTTGAGTGCAGTAAGATGAGGATCTCTAGGATCATGCATATGAAGACAGACTTGTTGCACTGCATAGGAAATGTCCGGCCTAGTGAAGGTGAGATATTGAAGGGCCCCAGCAATACTGTGAAAGTCAGTAGGATCAGAAATAGGAGCACCATCTGATGAGAGCTTCGGACTGAGATCAACAGGTGTTGAACAAGGCTTGCAGTCCATCATACCAGTCCGCTTGAGAATATCAAGCATATATTGCCTCTGAGACAAAAAAAGACCGCCCTCTTTGTGTTGAACAAGCATCCCAAGAAAATTGTGAAGAATCCCAAGATCCTTCAGAGGAAATTCCTGCTGAAGCGCACAAATAGTGCGGCGAAGTAAGGCAGGTGAGGAGGCTGTCAACACAATATCATCAACGTAGAGCAGCAAATAAACCGTATCTGCGCCATGATGATAAATGAACAAAGAGGTATCTGTTTTGGCCGTAACAAAACCAAGCTGCTGAAGATGTGATGCAAACCGACTATGCCAAGCTCGAGGTGCCTGCTTAAGACCATAAAGTGATCTATTGAGGCGACACACATAATCAGGATGAGAGGAGTCTTCAAATCCTGAAGGCTGAACACAGTAGACGGTTTCGGATAATGTTCCATGGAGAAAGGCATTATCAACATCCAACTGATGAATAGGCCATGAGCGTGAGAGTGCCAGAGATAGAACAGTCCGAACAGTTGCTGGCTTGACAACAGGACTGAATGTCTCAGAAAAGTCCACTCCAGGTCGCTGTGAGAAACCGCGAAGGACCCAGCGAGCTTTGTACCTCTCAAAGGACCCATCAGCCTTGAACTTATGCTTGAAAACCCACTTGCCTGTGACAACATTGGAATGTGATGGTCGAGGGAGAAGATCCCAAGTGTTATTGGTAAGTAAGGCTGAATATTCTGCTTCCATAGCAGCACGCCAGTTTGGGTCGGTAAGAGCAGCTCGATAAGTCCTCAGAACTGGAGAAAGAGGTGACGAAGTGAGTAACACTGGTTGACGAAATCCTTCCTTCCCTCTGGTAGTCATAGCATGTTGATTGACCACGGGAGGAATGGAGACAGCACCAGCAGGAATATCACGAACCACCGTAGGCATCGACTCTCCAGGAGATCGAACTGCCATCGAGACAGGTCGCCGAGTGTAAACAGCTCCAAAGCGACGATCAGTGGTCAAAGGCCTAGAAACTGCTGGGGAAAGAGGAGGCAGAACTTGCGAAGAGGTGGCCGATTCATCAGGAGCCGCACGTGGCAGTGCGGTCGGAGTAGGGGAACCAGCAGGAGCAGTGATGGTGCAAAAGGAACCATCACAAAGTCAGGTGCAGCATCCAAAAAATCAAAATCTGCCGGAGTGGGAGGAGATGAATCCTCTGAGAAAGGAAATGAGGACTCATCAAAGACCACGTGGCGAGAGATGATGATTTGATTGGAAGGACGAGCAAGACAAAGATATCCCTTATGATGAAGGGAGTAGCCAAGGAAAACACACAAAGTAGAACGAGGGGCCAATTTGTGTGTAGCAGTAGCGGAAAGATTTGGGTAACACTTACAACCAAACACACGGAGATGTGTATAGGAAGGTAGTGTACCAAATAACGAAAAATGAGGGGTGGAGAAATTCAGAGTTTTAGTAGGAAGAATGTTCAGAAGATAGGTAGCAGTACTAAGGGCTGCAGCCCAGAAGGTGGGAGGTATACTGGCCTGAAACAGTAGGGAGCGAACGACATTGTTAATAGTGCGAATAATGCATTCAGATTTACCGTTCTGAGGCGAAGTATAGGGGCATGACATATGAAGATGTACGCCATGTGACAGTAAAAATGATCGAGTAGTGGAGTTGTCAAACTCACGACCATTATCACACTGTATCCCCTGAATCGTGACTCCAAATTGGGTGCGAACATGGGCAAAAAAGTGAGATAAAGTGGAGAAAGTTTCAGACTTCTGGCGAAGTGGAAAAGTCCAAAGATAGTGTGAGCAATCATCAAGAATAACCAAATAATACTTGTGACCCGAAACACTGATAACAGGAGAAGTCCAGAGATCACAATGTATTAATTGGAAATTATGACTAGCTCTAGATGAAGAGGAATGGAAAGGTAATCGAGTGTGACGACTCAATTGACAAACATGACAAATGGTATTCGAAGCTCTATGACAAGTACTGTCAACAAGATCAGGCAACTTGGAAAGAGCTTCATAGCCAGGATGGCCAAGACGTTGGTGCCAAACGGAGGAAGAAGTAGCTGCATGGAAGGTGGAGGCGAAGAGCTGCAACGGGTAAAGAGGTCCGGAGCTATCACACCTGACGATCTCTCTCCGAGATGGAAGAGCCTTCACAGAGCAGCCAAAAGGGTCAAATTCAACAGAACAATTATTGTCAGAAGTAAACTGGCGCACGGAAATGAGGTTCTTAATAAGGTTTGGTGAAACCAAAACATTATTAAGAGAAAGGTTATAAGGTAAATGAGTAACGCCAGTAGAAGTAACGGGCAATAAATGACCATTCCCGACAATAATATGAGAAGGAAAAGGAGTCGAAGATGTGGAATGAAGAATACCAGCGTCAGATGTCATGTTGTGTGTTGCACCCGTATTGAAAAACCACTCGGATTGAGAGGGTTGTTGGAGTGACATGGTCTGAAATTGGGCTGCAAGTGTGTTCTGGTCCCAACCAGAGAGCCTAGGAACAGGTGTAGGCCATGTCGGCCCAGTAGCAGGAGCAGGCCAAACCGGCTCAGGCGCAGAACTTGGCCCAGAAGCTGGTGGACACCACTGTCCGGCCCAAGGAGTATTTGGCCCAGCAAGGAAAGCAGAAGGAGGCTGCTGACTGCGTGGACCGGGCCACATCTGAATGGACCCGGTCCATGGATTGTGAAAATTGGGCCAGGAGCATGGTCCACCAGATCCAGCAGAAAAGGGACCCTGACCACCTCCACCCGAGTTAGGGTTCTGGCCGAAACCCTGTGGCCAGCCGCCGCCTCCACCACCGCCTCCGCCTCCGCCTCCGCCTCCTCCGCCTCCGCCTCCGCCTCCGCCTCCTCCACCACCTCGTTTCCCCCCACGTTTCCCCCGCTTGCCAGATCCGGTGGGAGCCGGTTGGGGGGGTCTCGAAGGTTGCGGAACAGAGGGTGTCGAGCCGCCGGATCCAGAAGCTGTGGCGAGAGCGACGGCCAGAGTCGGGTGCGTTTTGGCCATGGTCAGCTCAAGTTGCAGATCATCCCAAACTTGAAGAAAGGAAGGGAGGGGGCAGCTGCGGCGGAGATGAAGCCCGAGAGCGGTAAACCGCTCGTTGAGGCCGCGGATGATATTGAGGACGAGCATGCGGTCAGAAATGGGCTCGCCTAGGTCGCGAGATCCTCGGCCATCCGCTTGTACCGCCGGCAATACTCAGAGACCGAGATGTCGCCCTGAGAGAAGGAGCGGAACTCCTGGTCGGCGAAGAGAGCGCGGGTGGTGCGGTTGCCAAGGAACTGTGACTCAATGGCGAGCCAAGTGGCACGAGCAGTGGCGCCACGGTCAGAAATGGCGTCGGCAAGGTCATCAGAGATGACTCCAAGGAGCCATGTCTTCACGACACAATCCATGCGAGCCCAGTCAGGAGATTGGGGTAGAACCGTGTCGGAGAGGACATGGTCCTGTAAAGAAAATTTGCCAACAGTGAGGAGGAAGGATTCACGCCAGCGTGCGAAGAAGACAGAGGTGACATCAAGCACAAGGGGGACGAGGGCGCGGATGTTATGAACTGCAACTGCTTGAGCGTGCAAGTTCAGGAGCGCATCAGCCTCGTGTTGGAGAAGAGCATCAAGGAGAGGTGTCGCGCCGACAGAAAAATTGGTGGCAGCAACATCCGAGGAGGGCGCAACGGCCACGCGCTCTTGAGCAGCACGGCTGAGAGCAGCCTGGAGATGAGCATCTGCCGCATCTCGTTCCTGCTGAGCCAGAACAGCATCTTGTTCGGCTTGGCGAAGACGAGCAAAGGCAGCGTCGAGGAGATCAGGCGAAGGAATGTCGTCCGCAGGAACAGCAGGAGCGTTACTTGCCATGGCAGAAGCAGGAGGAGGCTGCACCAAAGAGAGGTGCGCACAAGCAGCGGAAGAGAGGATTAACCTCCTGATACCATGTAAGAAAGTGTGGGGGAATATTTCTTTGTATTCAATATTGCAAAGGGAACCAGAGGTTACATTTATAGGGAGGGGTTAGGCTTATACCAGAAGGTTTAGCCTTAACAGAAAAGGTGTCCAGCTGTAGACAACCAGAACACTAACAGCTGGACAACTATCTAGAAGAATCCAGTCCTATCTAGAATGGTTGTCTAATAGTTTTGAACATGTTGACACAATGATGGCAAGTGACTGGTGTTTGGGTGGAAATTTTGGTGAACTCTAAATTTAAAAATATATCAAAATTTTGGTCAAAAAAATCCATATCGACTGAAAAAACTACTCACTGTGATACCAATAACTTGATGCAATTAATTAAATCTTGGCTCACAACAAGAAACATTTTTCCTAAAACAATCCTAATATGCAAAACAAGATAGTATCTCATATATGTCTCTAAAGCATGAAAACATTGATACACACGGCATGGGCTGGCATTTTAAACATTCAGGGTCACACACAAAAGCAAGACACACAAATAAAAATAGTTAAAAACATCTACACCAGAACACAGTTACCAGTTACCAAGAGATTACTTATATAGTTATTTTAGTAAAAAATGAAGCTCCAAGAGTCTCCTAAATGAGTCTCTTACCTATTTCATTCCCTAAATCACCTCTCATCTTTCTCAAATATAATATTACTTTATGCATTCCCTATTCTCATCCATGCATATTTTTTCTCCTGCGAGTGTATTATTTTCTTTCCCGCGCGTTGTTATATATTGGATAGCACACATATTTAAAACTATTATAGTTTCACATAAAATTATTATAGATTATAGGCCATATTTGCAGTATTTAAAAAATAGAGATCGTGATTATAGGAAAACTGATGTAGATTGATTAATTTTTAGGAAGAAATAGAGTTTAGGATGATCCCTATAGGATGATGTTCTATATGAGATCCTAAGGTCATCTCTTAGAAATTCAACTTGTCAAGAAACAACCTTAGATATAACCTCTCAAAAACAGCTTGTCTCTATCATCAAAGCATTACAATTCGTAATTATTTTTTATCACTTACCTCACAATTCACACTCTTATGTAATGCTGTTCATGCCTACGTTGTATCTTGTATATGAGATGTTGCATTATCTCTTTTCACCCTCTCCCTCTTCACCCCCTCTCTGTGCCACCTAGTATTATTTGGACAACATGGCAATTATAAGAGACAACCTAGATAACACATTTGGACATGCCCTTACTACTGCTTAATTTTTTTACCTCTTCATTTATGGCATAATCTTTATATAGGTGGCACACATTTATAATGTTGGGGACCAGCAATATCCATAGTCTTTTTGTTGCCACTGAAACAATGGCACTCTTGTAAAACTGAACGATTAAACTTCTTTACACATGATACAGTAAATCCAGAAGTCTGGACCAATGCTTGAAAATATAAGCTCAATTCACCTAGTTTCTTAGGAAAACCATTTTATGGTAAATTTATTGCCAAAATCTGGCACCGAATAATAAAACCATATGAGAAGATATGATTTGACAGAAGTCAGTGAAATTAAATTTCTTGGTTTGTTGCGACACCCAAAGCTGGAACCAATTCTGCGCCCATTCCAGATATGATTGGTTAAAGAGTCAACGGTTATGAGTTATTTACCTAAAGAATGGACCGAAGCTTGACATGTTCTACCCAAATGGTAGGAAATAAAAAACTCCACATACTACATTTGGCTTCACGCCTATTTTAAAAGGAAAATATCTAGACACAATGTTAGGGTGTGTTTGGTTCTGCTGTGAATTGTGAAAAAACTATTGTGAGCTGTCTGCTGTGAAAAAGCTATTGTGAATTGTCTGCTATGGAAAAGCTAAAAGTCGTTCAGTTAAAGCTGTTTGAAAAAACTGTTGTGAGCTGATTGTTTTTTATAACTTACATAATTTTCATCGTTATAATATTCTATACATATATATAAATAGGAAACACTCAACATTTATGCAACTAAATAACTGGAAAATATATTAGATAAATAAAAAAACATAGCTCATCTCATAAAGTAACCGACAAGGCGACAACCATATATTATCTTATGAAATTGTGCAATACAATACAAACCATAATAATGTTAGATCAATCAAGACACCTTGAATTCATGTTATTTAATCATGTATTAGAAAAGGTTGTTTTTTCACAGCAGAAGTAGATTTTAAAAACAGAACCAAACCAGATTTTAAAAGCAGAACCAATCGCAACCTTAAACGCATCCTTAGTGTCAATCGTATTCATATACAATTAAAAAACACGCAGCTGCAGACACAATGATTTACTCACTAGAAACAAAAACTATCTTGCAACACTCTACAGATGCCGCCAGTCATGCAGCTTTTGTTCAATCAACCGAGGTCAAAGGCACATCTCAAATGCTAGGTTCTCCAGAAATTACGCTCCAAAAGGACAATAATGGAAATAAGATGGAAATTGGGAATCTGCAGAGGTGTACACTAAAATTTTAGGCCCCAATTAGATGGTCATCCACAAACTGTCCTATCATTATCATTCAATCCCCCGATGAAGCACTCAAATCAGGCAGAAATACGCAATCGCCCATTAGATCAAGCAAGCTAAGATGAGCACAGATGAGAGGATGTGAACGAGATAGAACACCGTGGAGGGAAATGGGAAGGCAAGCCGTACGTACCACCCAGTAAGGCATGACGAGGGTCTTGGTGACGGCGAGCCAGAGCGTGCCGAAGCCGAGGAAGGCGCAGGCGGAGCCGATGACGAGGATGAGCCACGGCGGGAGGCGGTTGGCGAGCACCCCAGGGACGAGCCCGACGTTCTCGCCGACGTCGTTGGCGACGCCGAGCATGGTGAGCGCCCTCTGGTTGTACCCGAGGGCCCCCTTGATGGCATCCGAGTAGAGCGGGAACACGAAGGCGCTCCCGGCCGCCACCTGCACCCACACCGCCGCCGCCAGCCCGATCCACGGCGGCCGGCTCCCCGCCTTCACCTTCCCCGCCCCTCTCCCTCCCCCTCCTCCTCCCCCGGCCATCACGTCCCTCCCCCGCCCTCGCCCTCGCCCTCGCCCTCGCCCTCTTCTCCGCCCGCCTAGCTAGCTAGTAGCTACCTACCAGGCTACCACAAACAGGGGCAAGTGGGCAACAGCTCACTGCTGCGCCAAATATATACTCATATAGAGCGGCGAGCGCGCCTCTGCGGCGGCGTGATGACTGATGATGTGTGTGGTCGGCCGGCCGGCCGTGCGGAGAGAGGGAGCTGGCTGTCGTCTGCCGACGTGGCCGGTGGCGTCACTCCCCCTTATCTTTTTTCCTCTCTGAAAAAGAGATGCATACATTGTTCCTGTCATCTTTCACTACTAAAAAGCTTATTCGGTTTGGGATTGAGGTCCCATAATGATTTATAAGAGTATTTTATTTGCTATCTCACTTGCTATATTTGTTACTTACTTATTATTTTCAGAAATTTTATATTCTTTTCTTACGCTGGATATATCTAACAAACTAATCAAACTTACTATTTCATTGAGTGTTGAGCTTGTATTATGAGTTTGATTGAGTTTCCCTTACGTGACCAAACAAGTTCCAAATCCGTTATTTCAACTACACCAAATGATCTTTTCAATTGGTCAAGACTCTCCAGTTTATGGCCCCTTCTATATGGTATCAGTTGTTGTTTCATTGAATTTGCTTCATTAATAGGCTCACGATTTGATTTTGATCGTTATGGATTGGTACCAAGATCAAGTCCTAGGCAAGCGGACCTAATTGTTTTTATTTTCTTTGCATGCATATAAATTGATAGGAAATCACATC
The DNA here is from genome assembly GCA_019279435.1 of Zizania palustris. NCBI lineage: Eukaryota > Viridiplantae > Streptophyta > Magnoliopsida > Poales > Poaceae > Zizania > Zizania palustris. Next base: position 19,747,183 of record JAAALK010000086.1, on the reverse strand, counting down.
TAACAAGTACCTTAGAGTGAATGATAAAATAACAAATCAATTTAAATAGGAAGACTTATTATTATTATGAATAACAAGTTAAAAATAACAAATATAATGAAGATACTCTAAGTCTTGTTAAGCACTTGTTTGGGAAACCAAATTCCTGGCTCATTCCTTGAGGATGGGCCGGCACATCTCCAAATAATGAGCCGGGATTTTGGGCTGCCAAACATGCCCTTAGAAGCCTACAACCCCGCCGGTCTATTTCCTGGGATAGGTTAGAGAGGATTGCATGAGATCGAGAGATTAAATCTCATAATGATTTATAAGGTCTTATTTGGGAGCTTAAAATCTCAGTCTATTTCTTAGGAATGGATTATCAGATTCATCCTCAGAAAATAGGTCGGGATTGTAAACTTCCGAACAAGGTTAGATTTAATTCGTGCGATCCCTCCCCTTGAGATTAATCGAATAAGCCATAAAGTGTAAAATAATTGTGGAATGTTCGCTAATTTGTCGCCGCTCGTTGATTCGGCTCTCGTATAGTTTTATTTCCCCCACACTGTACAAACTGCTCGGAATGCCTGATTTTTTTTAATCTCAGTAGAAAATGAACTCGTCAATACAAGATTAAAATCCGGATGCTAAGTATAAGATAGTAATATCTGGGAAGATTCTCACTGCATGCTTGATAGTTTATTTTTTTACTCGGTTTCTTACTCTGCATTTGAGTTTTGAGAGAGACGGATGTTCTGGCAATTTCATTGGGATTTTGTGAGATCCGAAACATCAACATCGATTGCAGTTCCTCTCACGATGTAACGAACAGTTTGGATGTTGGATGGACAAAAGTTGGAGCAAGACATAGATGATAGAACATGAGACCATGGATTCTAAAGATTACTTATATAACTACTTAAATTTAAATTTAGGTATTTTGGTAAAAAATGAAATCCCTCAATCTCCTTCCCAAGGGGATTAACCGAACAGACCCTAAATGAGTCATTTTCCTACTTTATTTCCTAAATCATCACTCATCTCTATCAAATATAGGATTAGTTTAGCAAGTCCTTATTTTCATTTGCACATATTTTTTCTCTTGCATGCATATTGTTTTCTCCATTATGTGTTGTTATAGGTTGGACGATACACATATTTGAATGTATCAAAGTCTTATACAAAATTATTACATATTATAGACCGTATTTGTAGGATTTAAAAAATAGGGATCAAGATTATAGGGAAACTGTTCTATGTTGTAGATTGATTAATTTTTAGGAAGAAATAGAGTTTAGGATGATCCCTATATATGATTTAGAGGATAAAATTTAGGGTATCTCTCGGAGATGCTCTATCTTTTATACTCACTTTAACCTTTCCTATTTTATATTATACTTCCTTTGTCCTACAATACAATAACTTAATATTGAATCTGAGACAACACGATACAATGAATTTAGACTTCTACTATCTAAATTCATTGTGATATAATGTGTCAAATCTGATCCTAATTACAATATTATGGAACGAATGGATGTGTAACATGTTTGCTTTTTTGTTGGATTTAATAAATTACTCCCGTTATAAACTAGATTTAATATTTTATATTACAATATATCTAGACAGTATCATTCTCCAAATTCATTTTACCATGAAATCTCGTTGGCACGTATTTATGGAGAGATGGTTATTTTTTTTTTCCTATCTATGTTGAGGGCCATAGATAAGATCTAATGATCTTTATAGAATATGATCCATATCTCTTCATATTTCTCGACAAACAATCTAATGATCTTGATAGAATATGATCCATATCTCTTTATATTTCTCGACAAACAATCTAATGATCTTGATAGAATATGATCCATATCTCTTCATATTTCTCGACAAACAATCTAATGATCTTGATAGAATATGATCCATATCTCTTCATATTTCTCGACAAACAATCTATGTGCCCCACCTAAGGTCTCGAAATAATCAATGCTCCACCAAAACATGCTCTTAGAATATCTATTATAGCTATTCTCTGAAATAGTAAGTATGGTCCAAAAAAACATATTCGTTATACTAACTACTTGACTTATTATTTTAGAGAACTTGCTATTTTTTTCTCCACACTTACTATATCTAGCAAATCAATCAAACCTACTATTTCATTAATTGTTAAGCTTGTTTAATTATTTTTATTTTCTTTGCATGTATATAATTTGATAAAATATAACTACATTCAAATAGGAAGTCACATTTAGCAAGTACATTGGAGTGAATAAAATAACAAATCAATTTGAATAGAGATATTTGTTATTACTATAAATAGCAAATCAAAAATAACAAGTACAATAGAGATGGTCTTATCATGGTTGCATTGTTTTACTACAATTCCGTTTGGCAAGGTAGTCAAAAACCGACTAAGGACATGACTATTAATAGATATTCCTTGTTTTAATATTTAATGAAAAATATTCGAAACAGATATAGCATCTGACAATATAAGATCTTATAAACGTTGTGTGCTAGCTGAGACCTCAGCCCATCCACGTCATCAACTTTTTCAGCCCCCACCATCCTTATCTGCATAAGGTGTTTTCTTGACTATGTGACCAGGCATTTTCTTGCTCTTTTCGCCATTCCGTTTCCACATGGCCCCACTAGGTGGGCCCACCATGCTTGCCTTCACAAGACTTCTTTCTAGTTGCACGACCCCTACCAGGTGCACGGCCCCTACCAGGTGGTCCCACCATGCTTGCATTCATGAGCTTTTTTCTGACTGTATGAAGCGTTTTCTCGCTCCTTCGTTAACTGTGCGCGAAGCAAGAACACGACCACCTACTAAATGCTTCTCAAGGCAGAGGCGTAGAGCTGATGGCCAGAGAGTCCACGACAGAGCCACGTACAATTTGCTTACCTCCTCGTGGGTCCCACCAAATAGTTATCGGATGGTCCAAACTCGCATGAAGCATTTCCTATTTTTCTTGCTCCTCTAGAGCTAGCTATTCCCTTCGCTCACACCAATCTGAGCAGTAGTTCAAAGACCTTGGTGGCATCGACGACATCTACCATTCCTTCAGCCTGATTTCCTAGCAGTATATACGCTCACACGGGTTGCGCCACAAGGAGCTTTCTTCTCCTCGCATGCTCCGCTCACCTCATCTGCTGCATTACGGAAAATTCATTTGTCTTACTTCCGTCAATTTATCTCCTCATTGGTATAAATATGGTGACCTTTTCTTCAGCCTGGTTGTTTTGGGTGAATTTCATATCGAAATAATTCACCATATGTACATAGGCAAAATAAATTGATCAACTCTTAATCATATTTTCAACGCAACACTAACATACCACTAATTCAACAGACATAGTATGGCAAGTAAAAGCTTTGTAGTACAGAGAAATCTTCCACCAAGATGCTGAAAACATCAACCACCAAATTGGCAAGTCTTTGAAACAACCTTCCCTATGCTTTTACACTGTACAAAACACAATTGCGTTACAAGGAAGCCTTCAAGTGGCTCAAATAAAATCAGATGTGGATAAATTCTACATGGTTTTCACAGCTGCACGTGCCAGGGTAAATGCCACAGTATAAAAGCAGGTTCTAGACTGAGACTCGAAGAAAGTTCGTCTAAGCTGTACCGACTACATGGATATGGAATGGGCATCCGCGGCATAGTATAGGTTCGTCAGGGGACTCTGCTTTAGCCCGAGCGCGAAGAACATCCGTTGCGTCAATTATAACAGAAGCAGCTTGCAGTGAGTAATCTCCCGGTACCAGGAAGTAGATGGAAAAAGGGTGTGCTACCTCCTGCAATGGTGGAACCTCCAGATATATGTCACTAAGAACACCTGCACATAAAAGGAAATTTGTGAGTAATAGAGGTGACGAACAGATGAAGGCGAAAATGGAAGGACAATTTGTAACCTAATCGATTGGTTCAACAAAACTAATTAAGATGTAAATTGTTGTGATCCTTCGTGAATTTGTAGTGCACTATGATATTTTTCCTTGACTGTGATTCGTTGCTGATTTCAGAAAAAATGAGAAAATAGGATGGCAAGAAAGAAAATGTCATTATTATACAGATTACGAATTTACCAGCCCAGAGGACAGTTGCACTATTTTCGTCGAAGCAATTCTCTCCAGCAACATCTTTGCATGAAATGCTTAGGTTCATCTGAATAGTTTCCTTAGTGTTGTTACGAATTTGAACTTCCATATGGGTCATTTCATTAGCAGATATAGGATCCTTGCATCTCAGAACACTCTCGTCAGCAGAACGACCAGAATCGTCACCAGCCTCCTTTGAAGAGTCAGTTTTGACTGCATTTCCATCCTTGGTAAGTCTAAAGCTGAATGTCAACGGATCAGGCAACAGTATGTCCATAACAGATGCCTGTAATGCTGCCTGAATAGCATCTTTAATATTCAGCTCACCTGAGCTATTTCTCCCAGAATGCCACTTCACTTTTATCTTTGAAATCAAGCTGTTGATTGCGGCGTTTAACTCTGCCTTGGCATTCTTTTCTGCTAAGGTGGCAGCTCTGGATCCAAGAAGTTCATCACTTCCATTTTCCTTCACAAAAAAGGAAGTGTCAAGAACAGGTAATTTGAAGTGCTCAAGAGGTATGAGAACTCTAGCAGAGTAGTCCCGATCAATCCTAGTTTTGTGGCAAGCTGAACCAGCAGCTTTATCCTCTGAAAGAAAATTTTGCTCTACACAAGTGCCATCGAGATGGACTGAGACATCAACATCAAAAACAACATCAGTAGGATTGAACAGCTCAAGTTCCAGAAGACGGAGGTCCCAACTTCCTTTATAGGGATCAATCTTCAATAAGCTAATGTCATTATGCATCACATCACTGTCATTGCTTATATGATCTTTGCTACTAGCAGGTCTTAAGTGAGCATCAGTAAATCGGGCAGGTAATTCCATGGACAGAAGGCGTGCTCTTACAAGTCGCATGCCCTGTACAACACATATATTCAATGGAACAACCAGACGTCTTCCAGGTGGGAGAGAGACAATATTGCTCTCAGAGTTTATCGAAGGACCTGAAATGGGAGAAGGTGGATATTTAGTCCTCCGACCAAGTAACATCCTAACAGGTAGTAGAAAAAGTTCTCTGCATTTAATTTATTTATGTTCATGACATGCTAAAGAGTAAGCATAATGGCCATTTCAAAGCAACATGGACTAGGCGCTGCACCTAAAACAAAAAAAGGAAAGAATAAAACAAAAAGATGCCCCATGGAGCATAGGTGATTAAGAAATATCACATTAATGCCTGGTGAAAGTCAATGAAGTATATAGAGCACAAACAGTAACACCCATAAGGACTTTGAGTATCTATGTTTCAGACATAACAGCAATGTGGTTAAAGAAGTGTAGCTTACAATTGAACAAATTAACAGTTTCAAATGCACAATTGTAATAGGTAGATTAATAGCTAGAGTTTAGGTAATTTCACCATTTACCTATCTACATGAAATCAAGATTATCTGTCCTCAATAAATGAAACCGACAAGAGGCTTTAACACATAGTAAATTTGGCACAAAGCTACTTGCCTATATGTTTTTATCCTGCCATATTGATTATGTGTCATTAATTACTATGTTGCTTTTCTAAAACATTTGAATCTAGGATGAATAAAAAAAAGTTGGCAGGGATGCATCTGGATGGGAATATGTTAACTTTGATGGGATTATAGATCATCAGAGAAGCTGAATATTTGAGTATGAGGTATGACAAATAAAATTGAAGAGTAGCACCTACAACCCACCAGCATAGTGAATATCTAAGAAAGGGTTACTCCCTTCTTTTGCTATCCTCCTTGAGTTTGCAGGAGATCTGCTGCCATCTGCTTCCAAATCTGTCAGACTAAGATGCCAGGCTCTGAGAGTCACTGCAAATGTCACTTCTCCACCTGGTTTAATAGGGAGTGCAGATTTCCATGTGCTATGGGCAATTGAAATAACAGAATCCTGGTTCTTCCCTGACAATGCAACATTTGCTTCCTCAACAGGTACGGTTCCAGCATTTGTAAGCGTTATCAAAACATCACGAATTTCTCCTTCATATAGAAGAATAGAACCATCTCCACCCACAACATTGGCAACTAATAATGGCAGTGGAGGAACAACAGCAATGCATGGAAAGTTAACACTCTTCAACTTGCTAGAGCCACAACATCTGAAAGGATCAGAAAGAACAAGCCCTTGTGATGCTCCAAGGAGTAAACAGTCAACCTCTTTGAATAGGTGTTCTGTGATAACACCAAAGCAATGGACAATACACCCAGGAATTGATACTTGTCCAACTTCTGTTGGAATTCCAGATAACAGAACCAATTTGGAAGTGTTTGGTGGAAGATTAACACTAACTGGAAAGGCATCAAAATTTCCAGAATGAACAGAGAGATAAATGCTCTCAACAACTAGGTCAAAGCTGCATGGATTTGCTAACTCTACCATAACTTGAACTGGCTCTCCCACAATCCAATTTACCTCTTGTTTGCTACTTCCAGATGTTCCTCCCTTGGTGAAAGGTGTATAAATAAAAGGTCCAGAAGGACCTACACCAGTCCACCAGTCTTTTTTATGTGGGTTACGCTTTACTATTTCTCTTTGTGAAGGGTGTAGTGGGAAAGAATGCAACCTGAGGGAAAAAGACAACAGAAATAGTGAGTCAGAAAACAAATAAAGAAACATCCTCAATCAAAATATTCTTTCTAATTTAACAGTAGTTCTGACAGTTTTGCAAGAGATGGTAGCTCCCACAACATCTATTCTCAATTTTCCCAAACATGGTATACCTGATAAAAGGAAGACATGGATCTGCACATCGTGTGCCTGACGGAAGCCTATCTGCTGAGTTTGCAAGAGAGCTTGCCAAGCCACTCTGACCAGCTGGGGTGATGAGTGGGTAAAATGATCGAAGAAGCCGAGCTGCAGCACTCCACGATGAGAGGGGATCCGCAGCACGGATTGATGACATCAGAATTTCTCTTAGAACAACCATCTGAATGGTACTCCATTGTGACTCAAACAGTGACACTACAGACTGAGGGTGCAGTTTTCCAAAATCAGTATTGCTAGCACCAAATAAGCATTACCAGTAAAACTATGAATACAAAACTATTTAACATATGCCATCACTAATACATTTAAAATAAAATTAACTCAAAAGCCAAATTGTCATGATATTAAATATGTTCGTCACTTATGTGATTAAAAGAATGATAACAAGATGGGAAAATTGCACCGGATAATTAGATCAAAATATACACCACATGGAGAATCCGAAGTGCTTGACCTCATGATCTTTAGCAAAAGCAGGTATGTTTACTAACTCTTTAGTCTTTATAATTAATATCATTTGTATAATTGTATAGAGAATTAGAGATTCATGTATCATTCTTAACCATGGGTACTCTTGTCCTAAAATGCTAAAAGTGAGCTATATTTCTTGTCAACCACATTTATCCTACACTGATCCACCACCTCAACAAAAAGAAAAAGAAAACAGCAGATAAAAGATGAATAAAAGGCAAAATGCTGCAAATTCAATTCATGACTAGCGTAGTAAACTTTATTTCCACGAAATTTCCATCATTAAAAGAAGGCACATTTTGACGATGGTATGATTTCGCTGAGAATAAAGCAGTATCCAAGCGATAAAATGGAAGGCATCAGGCAAGTTTGGGGAATTTGAGGAGAACATATGAATATGGTGTGGGTTTTCTGAATGAAGAAAAAATTTCAAATCTGCAAGCTCTCAAAATCTAACCTTGGGCAAACTATGATCCCTTTTGCTAGTCCTCCTGCTTTGAACATGGTATGCAGTTGTCGTCATGGTTAGGACCTGCATAGCACTCATAGCAGCATATGCATTGTCCTGCTGGAGATACAACTGTGCAACTTGTCTTGAAAAAAAGGCTGCCTTGCGTTTATAACCAAGTGTACCAAAAAGTCTCGCAATTTCAATATAGAGTATCAAGCGGTCACTGGCATCAATCAGAGCCTTGGCACCATCTGCAGCGCCCATTAATAAATCCGACACCTCCTTGGCACATTGCCGCCTTACAAAGAAAAAGCAAAGTTCAATGGACAAAACAAGTGAAATATACTTTTCACACAACCTCCAAACTCATTACACCCTAGTTTTTCTAGTCAAATAAGCATTTAGTAAAGAAGTGTGAGAAGCCACTCAAGCACCAAAAGAGAGGATTGCATTATATAGCAATTAATTGCTAACAAAGCACACTGAACCTGGATAAGCAAGTGCTGCTCATAGGACAATAGAGACTCACCTGCACAAATATCTTGCCAGCTTCAATGCAGCTTCAAGCTCAAAGCTCACTGGTGAAACTCTAAAGAAGAAAAAGAACAAGAAGTGCAGGTGCCATATTAGTGATTAAGTAAATTCAACAAACAAAGAGTTCAGCAAAAAAAATGCAATCCTCCAATCACTTTTCAGCCTGTCATGAATACTTAGTAAAGGGGGTACTTGATTAGCAAACATACAAAAAAGGAGGGAATAATGGAATAGAGAAACAGTATACTCAGGGACAAAAAAACAGTGCAACATCGTTCAAGTCATCATGAACTTGACTTAAAACAAACAAAATAGTGACAAGGAAAGTTTTAACATAGAAATGAACTGATGGAACAATTGAACAGCATTTATAGGAATTTGCATGTTCCATTAGATATTTCAGCAACCCACAAAAAACTAACAACGGATGAAATTACTTCAATTCTTTCATTTTGTATCTCATGAGAAACAGGAGAAGACGAAATAAAGATATCAAATGCAAAAAGATAAAACAAACATTATGTAAATGAAGTGCATGCTAAGTTCAATACCTTTGAGCATTGTCTTGTAAAGTTGCTCTTCTGTAGAGCTGGATAATGGTGTAATAACGAAACTTCACTTCATCCTCCAAAACAGGGTCACTTTCGCCCATCCTATCAACCTGATTATAAGCACAAAATTATGATCTAACACTGTTATGGAAATGTTACCAGGCTGAGGAAAACAAGTGAGAAGTAACCAGTTCCCAGTGTTGTGGAAAGAAATGGAGATGTCATTGCTGGACCCTTGCTCAATGATTTAATAAATTATCATCAAAATATGTTGTTTGAAGTTAAACAATGTAAAATTTTCAGTCATTGGAAAAATTTTGATACAAAGAAAATTTGACCAGGGCTAAAGTAGGATCTGACGAAAATTTCAAGTGCAGTGTTTCACATTAGTTTTAGCTAACTTATGTCAAGCAACACTAAACATGAAGTTTCAAATGCACTATAAGCATGACAGCTATCACCTATCATGCAGCGTAATTTGATGCGACTTGTGAGGAATGCTTTCAATCCCAAAGCTTAATAAGGCATACCAACGCTTACCACTAATGCACATACACTACCCTCAAGGGCTCCAGCATGCCAGAAAACATCTCCAGTCAGTCTTGCAAGCTCTATTGCAGTGGCATAATGTGCATTAGCATCAGCAGGTGATCCAGCCAACAGGCAATAGTCTCCAATTATCTTTTGTGCACGACCTAACCTTCTTTTTTTAGCCTTAATCACCTATAAAATGTGGAAGTATATTGTCTCATATAAGAGATGGATATTGAACCACTACATCATCAACATACACTAGTCAAAATACTTGGAACACCTAAAGTATGAACCTCCTCTGAGCCAAGACTGGATTGTGAATCCAAAGGTGTCTTTAGAATAGTTCCCGTGGATTCTGCACGTAAGACCCATTTCTCAAACTCCATCAACAATGAAGCAGAAAGGTCTTGGATCATCGTAAGCATATGAAGTTCCAACGATTGTTGATCAGAAGGAGGGAACATAATAATATCATCCCTCTTTTTCTCCACTAACTGTGAAACAATGCAAACAATAATTACATTAGATCAACAAGTAATCAAATAAACAAATCTAGAAGGCTGGCAGAACATCATTGGGGTAGGACATATGAATCTAAGCCATCAACACAGCAATACCACATGGAACCTACTCCAGTTGTTTAGTAAATTATGACATTCCTACATAGTTGTTACGGCAACGCAGCAAAGCATGGTGACCTACCACCTTCACAACTTTACAGTGCTTATGACATGCGGCGTGACGAACAATATAGAAAAATAGCCTATATGATTTAGAAAAATATATCAATATATAAGTAAATTGCAAATAACAATAGTAATATAGCATGATAAAAATAGTAATACATTAGTTTAAGGATAGAATTGCTGCTAGAATGCACCACAAGAGTATTGAGCATAGCGTACCTGTCAACTAAAATAACCACCGAAAACAAAAGATGAATAGTCAGTTCAATGATCATCAAAGAGCATCTACTGTAATCAGGGGGGAAGTCCCATATATCTTTGTGGGTGCAAATGCACCCACAGAATTTTATTTTTCAGGTATTAATCTCATAATTTGACCATATATGCACTAATGCACCCCCTCAACTCAATATAATATACCCCTTGCAATTCAATCCGTAGTAGGAAGTCAGCCCATGTCAGTTTAATTTTGCACCGCCTCTATTTTGCTCAACTTCGCTACTGGCTGCAATGCTAACTCTCTAGAAATAGAATTAGTGTATTAGTTCAGCATGGATTGCATAATCAATAGGTTGTATTACTCAGATCTCATTCAAGTAACAAGCGTCAGAAGACTCGAAGCTGCTAAGTTCTACCCAATGTGCAAGCCATAGGAACACTTATTCAGTATAGCAACTCCAGAACCAAATGGCCAAGTCACTCATCCGATCATCACAGAGATCAATGGATGATGAGCTGCGCGCAACAATACAATTATACAACAACGTGATCCAGAGGTTTAGGAAGAGATGCAACAGTTGTTGTAAGTACCTGCGCATCGGTGGGGCAGAAGGCGAAGCAGCGGTTGGCCAGCGCAGATGGGTAGGAGCGTGCGGCATCGACGAAGTCCGCGGCGACGCGGTCGAGATTGGGGGAGGAAGGGAGGTGGCAGATGCCGACGACGGCGAGCACTTTGCGCGAGGACTGGAAATCCTCCCACGGCGAGGGCACGCAACCGCCGAGCACGAACTTGAGGCGGAGACACCCCGTATCCCAGGGCTGATGCGCGAAGGGGCTCTTCTGGTGCTCCGAGTAGGAGGGCCGCAGCGAGGCGAGGTCGACGCGCGCGTACCGCGCCACCAGCGCCGCGTAGTCGCGCAGGCACGCCGGCGGGATCGGCCCGCCCACCGGCAGCACCGCCACGCGGATCGCCGACCCGGACTCGATGCTCACGCCGGGCTCCATGACGTCCGCTCGCAGCTCGCTCGCTCACCCGCTCGGCTTCGGGAATGGCAGATCTGCCGGAGGAATCAATCGGTGAGGGTGGAGAGACTGGAGATGGAAATGAGGAGAGATCCTTGCCAAGCCTCTGCCTCTCCTGTTGATTGATCGCTTGATCCAACTCGCCAAAGGGCCGTCTATTGGGCCAGGCCTAGCCTGACAAAAGCTGGCCTTAACGTGGCTGGGCTTTTCAGGGGAAGGAACCCGGAAAAAAATTCCGTGCGGGGTGCTAACTCTCCAGTCTCCACCCTTGGGCCTTGGATGATGCGGTGTGGCCGACGGTGGATGGAGGCGACGGCGGCGGTGCGGCCGACGGAGACGGAGACGGAGGCGGAGGCGGCGGGCTAGGGCGACGCCGCAGTCGGCCGGCGGAGGCGATGGCGGATGGCGTGGTCGCCGGCGCCAGCGACCCTCCCCCTTAACACCGACCGTTAGATTTTTTTTCTCAGCGCAACGTGGCAAGAGTCCGTGATGTGTCCTCATCTCCGGTTTCGCGCGACCTTGTAACGAGTGCAGTGTTAACACGAGGCAAAATAAAAAACAAATATTTATTAGACAATTAAATTAGGGCTGCCATCCAAACTGAAATCTAATTTACTGAGTGCAGAACATATGGGAATAATATTTTCATCTCATCTGTTCCAATGTAAAACAAGAAAAAGAATTTTATTATCATTATTCGGTTAAACACGAAACAAATGTGTAAATCCCTTTCTTAAAAATCATACATCACAATGCAAAGATACATACTAGTGCTATATTTATTGATTAATTTATTGCTACAGCTATTTAATTAGTCATCGCTGCAACTACCTTGTCTAGCATATATTAGCACCCGGCTAGTGCTACATTAAGCTGTGATTCCTATCCGGTTTTTTTCTTCGAGCACCGTTGCAAGCTTTCCGTTGGAGCTACTTAAGAACCCATCATTTTGAAATTATATCTGGTATTTTGAAGAAAAATACAAAATTAGATCATTTTTGAATGTTGGTTTAGCAACAGAAGTCATGACCGTTAAAATGGTGATAGAACCCCATCGTCAAACCAACGGTAGACATGCTGGGTCTAGTTTTATAATTTTTTGAAAAAAAAAACATCCAAAATGTAATTTTGAATAGAAATATATTATTTTAAAAAATATATATATATGATGTTGTAGCAAGCAACAACACTGCAAGCCACCTCAAAAACACACACATTACAGACTGCAGAACTGGTGACTGGTGAGCTACCTCGTGCTGATATTGCTAGAGGCAAAGAAGTACTTTTGGCTGTTATTTTTGAAAAAAATAATAAAAACTATAAAATAGTAAGTATAATAGTAAATATGTTATAAAAATCAATTACAAAGCTAACGCAAGATTATCAATTCCATTCCAGTACAACCTGAAATAACTGGTATGTATCATGTCGTTACTCAAACCGATACATATCAAAGTTACTGGTATGTATCATGTCGCTACTCAAACCAAGACATATCAAAGTTACATACCGTTCTGATTTCAATACTTATCTCATATTATCTAATAGCAACTTATATCGATCATTTCGGTCAAAATTATATTTTCAATTTTTTTATATACGCATTACATATTACTTATATTAATATATATATATCAACACATTCAAATATATTATATTTAATCGTACTAGTATATATTTTAAATATATTTATATTATTTTATTACACACTGAAATGGAACATCGGTATTGGCCGGTACCGAATCATTTCATCTTAAGAACCAATCCGAAATAGAATTAACTAGCTTACTAAGGCTATTCACAATGAAGGTTTTATGGGGTGTTTCATGGTATTAATTATCATGTCATATAAGATTTTTTGCTTACATAACATTTAATTAATGAAGAAAGAGAAAGAAGTAGTGTAACCATGACATGGTGCTAACCCGTTTTCAAGACGGATGAAACGAAATGAAATACAATTTAGCTCTCAATGATTGTTTCATTTCGTTTCATCCGTATTGGAAATGGATTAGCACCATGTCATGGTGACGACACTACTTCTTTCTCTTTCTTCATTAATTGAATGTCACATAAGAAAAAAATCTGATGTGGTATGGTAATTAATAGCATGAAACACCTCATGAAACACCCCTTGTGAATAGCCTAACAACGAGAATGACAAAATTATAAACTACTAGTATTAGCTATTAAGAATTCTAAATAGCCAATTATCTTCGTAACAGACTAGCAGCACGCAAATTTAGGCTGCGGCCGGGCGTGATTGCGCGAAGCAGGTTTTGCCGCCACCTTCTCCTCCGGTCTCCTATATATCCACTCATAAATAGCCAACCCGGCGGAATCGGCCGCCATCGACGACGACGACGAGGTGCGAGGTGGTCAATGCGATTTCCCAACAAGGATCGATCCATCCTCCTCTGCCTTCCGCACGCTAGCAACAGCGGGTAAAGCAGAGCTTCCCTTTTCCCTCCCCGGCCTCCCTCCCTCCCCTGAACAATGGCGATCATCAAGAACAGCTTGGTTGTTCTTACCTTTGCCATTTCGTTCTGAGTTCTGACAGGCTTGATTTGACTAACCGCGAAGTCTTTTTGCGTTTCATCCTTTGCGATTTCAGGGTGTCGGCCGGGTTGCCGCCAGGAGGGAGCACGCAATCCGCATGGATGGACGAATGAAATCGGCCAGGTGAGGAGGCTAGCTTTGCATGGAACGCAGGCCTTCTTCTCCGAAGAATAATTCACTCGAGCATTATTGCATGCGTGCATGCATCGTAGAGCATTCGGATAGCATGCATGCCTCGCGAGTTCTCGCTGCAATTTGTGTTTCTGCAAACGGCATTGATCAGAATCCGGCTCTGGTTGACTGCAATCACTGCATGGCTTGGGTTAATCTCCATGAAAAGCATCTGGGTTAGGTTAATCTCTTTCTAGTTTCTTGGCTGGTGAAGGCCTTGGCGCATTATTGCGTGCTGCTTTTCTTGTGGTTTTCTATCCAAAGTCTTAGCCGCATGGAGCTTGCTTGGATCCATCTGAATGTCCATTCTGATCGACCTGTCCCCATGTTCCATACTTTCAGGGTGATTTTTGAAAGACATTTTACCGAGTAGGCGACATGGAAGAAGAAAATTCTAGCTCGACCAGCGTAAGGATTCTTTTGAAATTCTAGCTCCATGTTTTGTACTACCGCAGTATCACAGCCACACTGTCTTCCTGTTTGTTTGTTTGTTTGTTTTGTCATGCAGAGCGTCAAATTAGAACTGAAAGTCTACATGCATTGCGACGCCTGCGAGAGATCTGTTCGTCGGACCGTGAAGAACATCGATGGTACGGTAAAACAAAAACACGTCCTTTTTTACGTCCGTGTTCAGTTTCATCGTACCTAGTACCTACCACTCTGCAGGCGTGGAGAAAGTCGAGCTGGACAGGGAGGAGAACAAGGTCACGGTGACGGGCGATTTCGAGCCGGAGAAGGTGCTCAAGAAGATCAAGAAGAAGACCGGAAAGAAAGCGGAAATCCTGGTTCCTGAGGAAGACGACGAGGTGGAAGAAGAGTGCACCGCGGTGGGGCACTTCGCTCACGCTCCGTATTATGATCTGGTGCCTCTGGACGAAGGAGGAGGAGAAGATGTGGATCATCAGCTTCAGAGTCCGGCACGGTGGCAATGGGATATCCATAGTTTCGACGATGAAAATACACAAGGGTGTAGGGTAATGTAGATCAGCAAGTTGGCCTATTAGCTCAGCTGGTTAGAGCGTCGTGCTAATAACGCGAAGGTCGCAGGTTCGAGACCTGCATGGGCCACAATTTTTTTGAACTAAACTCTTCCCTGTTCAACGGGTCAGTTTTCCAACTGTGGAAATACAAGTTTTTTTAACTAAACTCTTCCCTGTTCAACGGAATACAAGTGTTTTTAGTTTTTTAGAATCTGAATTTAAGATGCTAATACACAGGATGATTGATGTCTCCCAGAAAATAAATCATATATATTCTCTCTATGTAGCGTGCAAGAAGACACGTCTAGTTAGGGTGCATTGCTTCAACATCTTTATCTTGTGAAATTGGAGTTCTAGAAAAATGAACTGAAGTGGTGGAACAAGATCTAGTTGGCTTTAAATGTTATGCTTCACTCCAGCTTTAATGTGATGGAAGAAGGCACTGTCTAGTTAGGGTGCATTTGCCGTTTGGCAGAGCTTCAGCTTCTTTATCTTATAAAGCTGAAGCTCCAGAAAAATGAACTGAAGTGGTGAAATAGAGTCTAGCTAGCTTCAAATGCTATGTTCCACTCTAGTTTTAGTGTGAATTTCAAGATCCAAAACTCTATCAAACAAACCCTTACTTCAAAGACAAAAACATAGCTGAAATATATGTCATGGTAGTAAAAAACTTCAAATGAGTGCATCACACCCAAACCAAAAGGCAAATTTTTGGCTTCTAATCCACAGCACAACTCATAATATCTCCGGCATGTTTGCAGTAAATGCGAAGAATGAGAAAATAATGTATACTAGTTACATTTATAAAGAAGCTACATTCTCGGCAGTAACTATGCTTCTTGATCTTAGAACAGCTGATAATACATAGACAGACATTACAGCTACTCAAATAGATGTGACTCTAGAGTCCTGCCAACCCAATTGGCGAGCTCGTTGCTCCCATAACGCTGTGAGTTTCTTCTCTTTTGAAATTGCTGCCTCAGACCGCTCCCTAGCTTCCTCACAAGTCTCTGTGGCTGCATTACATTTCTCTGCCTCTAGTTGGTATTGAGTAGCTTGTCTTTTAGCTTCAACAAGAGTGGCATTCATGTGATGGCTATGCTCCTCAGCGACAATCTGCTGCAGCTTGAGCTCCTCATTAAGAAGATCAACAAACTGCTTCTCCATCTCTTTACTAAACTCAGGGTCGTTTTTGCCACAACCTGTATGTTTCAACCAAACGTTTTAATTCAGTCAACATAGTCTCTTGATAACAGCAGTAGCAAGGTCAGGCAGATGTCACGAAAGAAAAAAGAGTTAGAACAAAATTAATTCGACTATGCGAGTGAGTGAATTCAAAATATTTCACTAGTTCCAGTTCAGAAAGTCTGATACAATGAAGTCCTTTATAGAGGATGTATGACAACTACTTGCCAAGCAACAGAAGATATTTTTGCTATCCGATGGAGCATTTGTACCAGATATGTGTAGTTGAATGCAGCATATGCATGTCCAGACAATACCATTTTAGTGACTTAAGTAACTCAAAAGAAAAACTATTAGAGGAATGGTTTGCTTTATCAGCACTAATTAGGCTGCCGGGCTGCTGCGTGACATTATAAATTAGTCCAGCAAGCCATAACCCCTTTTCTGGAAATAGCAGTAAGAAATCCATTTTAAGGTGCAAACTGTTAATATATTACCAGAAATACCAAAATCTAGTTGGTATGCAGTATGCACAATCAAGTATACTTTTTGGTACTGAGCTTCTGTGACCAAGTGTGACACATGCCGACAAATACTAATGATTATACACCATTAACTTCCTCTGTAGACGTATAGAAAATACAGTAAATACATCCTTCTCTGAAATGTGAAAAGGGAATAGTTGTTCTTTTTGTGCAGCAAACAAAATCCCCCTTTTAACAGCACCAATTCATTTGAACATTTACATAACATAAAAATTGAAGGTAGAACTGCTAAAATATTTCATTTGGTTACTTTAATCATCCAAGACATTGAAATAGTGGCTGAGATAACTGCCTGAAAATATAGGTTGCAGATTGAACCATTCAGTCTCAAAAACATCATAACACGAACTTAACCACGGATTCTACAATCCTTCTATCAGAAAACCATCATAATCAAGTGGTTTCAATGGCAGGACTGGATAAATAATTGTGAACCTCAACTAAAAGGAGTATGAAGTAAGAGCTCAAACCTGAAATTGAGAAGTTGACTAGCCCTGCAAAGGAAAAAAAATGTAAAATCCAGTCAGTGCTGGCCTGATAAGGACTGGATGAAAGTAGAAGTGTTCAAGGTGAGAGCACGCAAATTAGTTTAGTTTTCCAAGTAGTACTCAGTACAGAGTTCAGTTCATTCATTAGTGGTACAATACCGGCAATTGCAGTGATTCACAAAACGCAATGGCATCAATCTGATGTAACACTAGTTGCCGTTGCAGGTTACTACCTGAAGTCCGAATTTTCATTGAGCAAATTACGCGCAAGATACTCGCCACCCCAGATCGAGCGACGGAAGTTGCAAGATCCGACGAGCAGAACGGGATTGGACGGCTTACCGGGGGCGATGGACTGGAGGGAGAGTGGCGGCGGGCAGTCGCAGATGCAGGGCGGGCACGAGGAGACGGCGGCTGCGGAGGAGGGGGAGGAGGAGGACGCGAAGCCCTTCTTGTAGCGCCAGTAGAAGGCCGGACCGGAGACGCCGAGCGCGGAGGCCACCGCCAGGATCACCAGGCACCACCTCCCGCACGCCGCCGCCGCCGCCGCGCCGCGCCGCCCCACGCCTGCCATCGCTGGTTCTAGCTAGCCGAGCCGCGCCCTCCTCTCGCGCGCTCCGCTTCGCCGCTCACGAGGCAATGTGCAGGCCTGCCGGATTCTACCGCTCCCGTCGTCGCGCGGCGCGTCGGTGATTTCGTCTTGTGGTGGGGGTGGGGGAGGGGGACTGGGGGTGGTGGTGGTGGTGGGAAGTGCGCTAAATCTGCGACTGCGAGTCAGTGGCTCGGTTACCGGATTTGCTCTTTTCCACTTTTCCTGTATAATAATTCGGTGTATTTTGTATTTTTGATTTATAATATTGGGATTTTAGATCTACTATGTAGTTACTTTAAAGTTTCAACCAGAGTTGTACAGTACAAATCTACAAAATTCGGACAAATCTAAAAAAAAAGATCCATTGAAATACTGATATTTTTTAGTCAAAAAGCTCAATATTCATGTTTTTAGGTGAAAATTCGCAAAATCATACCCTCGTCACCAAGTCACCGAAGCAAATTTAGGGGGTGTTTGGATTGAAGGACTAAATTTTAGCCGTGTCACATTGGATGTTTAGACATTAATTTAAAGGACTAAACGTAAACTAATTATAAAAATAATTGCAGAATCGGAGGATAAATCACGAGACAAATTTATTAAGTCTAATTAATCCATAATTAGCAAATGTTTATTGTAGCATGACATTGTCAAATCATGGCGTAATTAGGCTCATTAGATTCGTCTCGTGAATAATCCCTCGATTATGAATGAGTTTTGTAAATAGCCTACATTTAATACTCTAAAATAATATCTAAACATTCAATGTGACGGGGGCTAAAAATGTAGCCACCAATCCAAACATCCCCTTACACGTGTTTCGCCGAGATTCTTCGAAGAAAATATCATGTGATTTGTTTTCCTGAAAATACTGAAAACTTTCCTTTGGTTTTCCTTTTTGGTTTTCTTTGATGCACTTTGCAATTTGTTATGCTCGTATTGGTAGGGTAGCAATTTGGCAATTGTCACTAGTGCAGCAGTGCTGCACTGCCGGTGGTGCGCGTGCGTGTGTGTGGAGATGGACCCAACATTTATCCGGTGGACGAGTTCACGAGTCCGCGTCATTAGGTAGCAAACCAGCTTTCGTTGCTGCCTGTCCGTTTCTTCACTGGTCGGTACACTCCTCGGATTTTCTTCCCTGTTCGTTCGTTGATGTCGAGCTCGTCGTCCGGCGCCGTCGTGGCTGCGATGCGGCCATCGCTGCTTTTGCAATGGCTGTCGTGATGAGTCGTGGTAAAGATGGATGGTCCTAATTCTCTCTCTTTTTTCTGAAATATGATATTATATTTTCGGTTTGTTAGTAGCAACTTAGCGTGTGTTTGATTGGAGGGATCAAGTAGGATGGAATGGGGTGAGTCCGTTTTCGATGGTGTTTGGTTGAGGGACAGAAGGGTATAGAGATATCCACGGGGGAATATTAGAGGTATATTCCTTAAAATGGAGATGCTTCCATCTATAAAAATCGAGCAGGCGTGCCCATCCCACTTTTTTCGTCTGCTCGAAACGGCTAAGCAGTTGGGACGTTGAAAAGCTTGAGACGGTGGCTGGGGCGAGCAACGGTTGGGGCAAATGGCAGCGACTGAGGCAGGTGGTGGCTCGAGGACTGAGGCGGCAGTTGGAGCAGACGATGGTGGCCCCGGCGGTTCAAGGCCTAGGCTAGGGCAGGTGGCGGTCGAGGCTTCGGTCGGTGACTGGTGGTGACGACCAAGGTAGGCAAGCGATAGCTCGAAGCCTAGGCGGCTATCGGGGTAGACGGCGGCAATCAGGGCTTGACTCTTGAGGCAAATGCTAGAGCATGCGGCAACTAGGGCTTCAGTCGATGGCTCGGGGCCTAGGCTAGGCTGGGACAGGCGACGACCGGAGTGTCGGCCGGCGGCAAAGCCTTCGACTGAGACAGGCAGGCGGCGACTCGAGGCCTGACATGTGGGTCCTCTTAACGATGTTGCTAAC
Organism: Zizania palustris; assembly: GCA_019279435.1. Classification (NCBI taxonomy): domain Eukaryota; kingdom Viridiplantae; phylum Streptophyta; class Magnoliopsida; order Poales; family Poaceae; genus Zizania; species Zizania palustris. Next base: position 19,727,399 of record JAAALK010000086.1, on the reverse strand, counting down.
GATGTTTCAATTAACATCCATCCCTCTTCCTTAATCTCTCCAACCAAAAAAAAGATGAATCCATCCCATTTTTTGTTGCTTAAACTAAACACGAGACGGAGCGGTCCCAACCCATAAAACTAGGACAGGGTAGTCCCATTCCATCTAGTTCCAGAAACCAAACACACACTTATATATAGGCCCTACGCATCATTCTTTCATACGTAAGTAGGATGAATCAATGCTCTTATTTTTCAAGGACAAATTCATCCAAAATCTAAAGAGAATATTCCTTATTCCGTCTTACATGTCTCTCATCCAAACAACTTCAAAAATGGGATCGTCCTATCCTACCTCATGATATCCCACCGACCCCACCACAGTAACCGACAACAATGTCGGTTTAACGAGACAAATTTTAAATTAAAAAATTTGAAGCGATTGGTTTGTCTTGCTTACCGCTCAATTTAAAAATGTCACATCAACAAATCGCTTACCAGGGTTTGGCTTGCAGCTCTTCAAAGTTGTCACGCTTCGTACGAACCATACTTTCCGTCCAAATGTAGTGCAACTTCCATCATCAGAATTTGCTTCTCCACAGCACCTGAAATTAAGCGCGTAGTTTAGCTTACTTTTGGGATTATTATTCTTCCGGTAACTATTTTTTATGTCACTTCATAAGTCATTGCTACTACTTACTAGTTCAGTTTCACTGAATTTTACAGAACAATTATTGACGCACCTGAAATTTCCCACTGATTCACATCGCAAGACTAATAAACTACAAAGTTATCTATATTGTTGAAGCTATTAAGTTAATCCAAAAACTTAAGCTAGGAAAGATAGACAAATTATTTTATATTCTAACACTCCTCGCGCGAGACTCCATCAAGTTGGGTGGAATATAACTAGGTTGTATTTTTTTATTTAACCGTGTGTCAGCTATGATTTAAACTTAAGACCTCTAGTTGTCTTACAATTCTTAGCTCACAACATTTTTTTAAAAAAAACTATGATTCAACCAAACACACGTGTTGGCGTTCTTTTTGGTCTGATACACTCATGGCTTGGAAGATCTGCTTGACTCCAGTGCAGGACATACGTCTTAGAAAAGGGTTCAGGGCGTGCCAATCAGTTTGATCCTGTAACTGATAAGGGATCGAAAAAGATAGACGTTAGTAGCATAGCAGATCGGCTGGCAAGCCGATGAACATAGCGTAAAAGATAAAACCGTGAAATAGCACGCCGATCGACCGGACGGCCGATAGCCCAAATTAGCCCAATCAAGTGAGTGCGCCATCGGCCGATAGGAAAGACAGAATATGCATACATGTCGATGTGCACCCTTTGACGGTGAACATGATATGAAGATGAATTAAAGATAACCTATCAACTTGTACTTTGGTAGAAATAAATAAAATATGCCAGATAATATATCTATATCATGGAAATCATCACAATAACTAGATCGAACCTAACCGATACAATAGCTAGTCACGATGATCTGAATAATATATCAACGAATCAGGTAAACTTTATTTAGATGAACGGTATAGAACATGAAAAAGATACAATAGCGAGAGATATCAGACGTAACTGATGAAACCTCAAGTTACCAAACCGAGATCACTTTAATCTAAGAGATCAAACCTAACTGATGCAACTTTAGACCTAGCCAAATACACTCAGAACAACCGGCGACCATGCTATTTCACCGTTCTCCTCAAGAGATTGAACTAAATCGATGCAGCTGTGAGGGTACTAACCTAGTTCGCACGAAAGTCGGGGTTGACGGGACTCACCTCTTCACCGGAGATCAAACTGATGCAGCACAGCTCTGAGAGCCTTGAGTCCCGCTGGATAACCTTTGGGCACAAGAGTGGTGATGCGCCGATTGTTGATTGAACGAGAGTTAACTAATATAACCTAAGGGATACATATTTATAGTCCGTAGACTTGTCGTCCAAGTAATTTATCCAGTCGATTCTGGATGAATCTGAACCGTCTTCTGCTCTTATCTCCATCGACTCTCCTTCCGATCATGCACCTATTGCGGACAGATTCCTATGACTTTCTTTGATCGGATTTTTCTTGACCTTCTGTTGACCGTGCGCCTTCCTTGGTGGGCCTTGGGCTTTACCAAATCTTGGTGTCAACACATGCTCCCCTAGTTTTGAGGTGTTAAGGGGCATCTGACGCTTTGAAACTATCAACCATAACTGCCTTACGACGCCAAGTCTTTTCACACGGTCATCTCACATTCATTACCATCAGCCGAAAAAAATCTTCGCCTTCTCTGCCTCTCTAGGATTGGCTTAACGCGTCACCCCAAAGAACCACACTAGTTGATAAATACCTGGCTTTTTCATCTTTATCCTTTCTACGCTCTCCATCTGCATTTCTCTGCTCTTAATCTGTCGGCTTCTATTGCGCCTTTAATTGTCGTCGCCTGTCGCCTTCTTCTCCTCGTGTTTCCGCATCCAACAATATCAAAATGGCCAGTCTTCATGAAGTCCCTGAGGTATGTCCTAGTGTTTTTATCTCTTCATTTTATTGGTTCTCTTCGACTTGTTTCTTACTGCACATTCCTTCTTTCCCTGTTTTTTCCTCGCATCACCTATGAAATCAAGTCCTTATTCCCATAGTCGACTATCCTTCTAGTTTCTTCTTAGGTCCCATGGGAAATCCGGACCCTGTTGATTTTATCAATGCCGAGACCCTCCGTATTCCTTTGAAATGTTCCCCTATGGACCCCTCCGTATAGGGCTATGGTTTCAACTACTCCCCTTCTCCCATCTTCGGCTAGCGCGACTAGTACCTTACGGTTCGACTGTCTATCACCCCCTCTGGGATGACATTGACATCAGGCATTGCATCGATCTTTCTTTTGTGAGCCATACCTCAACAACTCGATGCTAGCCGCGTCTTCTTATTTTGGATCCGATGCTTTAAATGCCTTCGCTTTTGGTCATGGGCCAATGAGTCCTTTGCTTGATGTCTACTTTCTGACCTGCCTAGACATCGACTCATCGGCCGACCCATTTGACTTCCGCTATCAGCCTTCCTCTGTTCTCAGGGTCATGTCAGCTGACAGCTGGGACCGCTATATTGCGAGGCACAACAAGAAAAATGGCCTTGTAGACGCTGTTGAGCATATCACTTTCTTGAATCTTTAGCTAGAAGAGTTCATCTTTTGCATACTGACCTTGGCCCCAATGCAACCTTCCAGTTCCGTTTCCTGGCCGATTGGTTGGCCGCCGGTGTGCGGGTTCCACTCGACTATTATCTCCTTGGAGCGGTATACCGCTTCCTTCATCTTGTATCGGTCAACCTATCGACCGGTAATTTCATCGACCATCTCAAGGGCCCCTGGTGGTTCCTCCAACTCTAGCTCAACGTTTACACCGTCGACATTGTTGGACAGTCCCCTTTTAGTCAATCGCTTTTTCCGACCGATTTTCCAGAATCAGCCATCCCCTCTTATCGTTTTTGTTCCTCTTTAGGTGAGGCGACGACGTTCCCTTCTACCACTCACTTTTCTTCTGCGGCTTTGGCCGCTTTCTTCAATAACTTTTATCTTGGATTTTCCAACCAGGCCATCTGGTTCCCCTTTGATTTTTATGCGGAGTATACTTTCCCCAACCGGTTGGTATTCCCCAATGTGTCTCGGAATGAGGCATCTTTCACTATATTCTCATAGGCCATCTCTCTATTTGCTCCTTGCTAACTTCACCGAGGAACGCGCTCATGGGTCTTCGTACAAATTTTACCACCCTTCGGTCTTTTATTGGCAACTAGGCTTTAGCCAACTCCCACCTCACCTTTTCTTCTTCGGCCAAATCTAGACTCACGGGAGAGTCTTAAACCCTTGGGAGTGGCGTCGCCTTTCACGGATGACCAAGGGGATCCGTATCGGGGTTCTTGTTTCTTGGACCACCTGCTGGGCGACCTCTCTAACCTTCCATCGATGGTGGGGCAAGGTGAAACAACACGTCTTCAACCTCTCATCGTTGGTCTACTGGGTTTGGCTCCACGAAGATGATATCGATGTGGGTCCTAAGGTAATATGTGCTTATCTTTGCTCCTTCCTTGATGCTCTTTCTAACTTAGACTTGCTATTTTCAGGACGCCGATCGGGATGCCCCTTGGTGAGTCTCAGTGGCCGACCGATACAGTATGGGCCAATATCAGCCACTACCAACTTGGGTGTTGGCGCCCCCACTTCCACGGCTTGGGCGAATGGAAGATGTTCTTGAATTGCCTGACCACCCCAAGGTAGCTCGAGCGTCCTTGGAAAGGGGAGCCGACTCGAGTTGCAACCCAGGAGGCTCCGATAGATACTTCTTCATATAACATTTCTATCCCTGTAATTTGGAGAAACTAAGTGTATATATATCATTGATTCTTATGTGCTCTTGGTCTTGAGTTTGTGTCTTCCTAGTATTCGATGCCTCAGCATAGGCCATCTAAAGGCGATACGAATGGTATCAGCTACTGTGCGAGAATCTTTCAAGCGTTTATCCATATAGTCAGGAAGTACTTTTTTAGATACTTTCCATTCAAAGCCTTTCCAAATATTTTCTCGTTCAGCCCCTTGAGTAAATAAGCATTGACGAGCACCACTCGATGTATCCAAAACGGTCTCTCCCAATTAGGGGACCACTTGTCGAACCGATTGTCCTTCGATCCGATCGACAAGATAAGCTTCCACATGAGTTCCCCTTGCTCGAATGACTTAGACACCACCTTCTTGTCATAGTACCTAGCAACCCTCGCCTTGTTTTCTTCAACCTTCTCGAGAGCTCTCAATCGGACCTGCGCCAGATTGTCCAGTCCGTCTGTCATCAGATTATAATAACCATCAGTTGTGAGTTGGTCTTGCAATGCGATCCTTCTTGAGACGATGTTGTTCTCCCATGGTAATATGGCCTCATGGTCGTATACTAGCTGATACGGCGGCACCTGAGTGGACCCGTTACGTGCCATTCAATAAGCCCAGAGTGCCTCCGATAGGTACTGATGCCAATGTCTAGGCTATTCGTCGATCTTGTGCTTTGTCAACTTGATCAAACTTTTATTAGATGCCTCTGCTTGGCCATTAACCTACGCATAGTATGGCGATGAATTCAATAGCCTGATTCCCATCTCGGCCACTAATTGCTGAAATTCTTCCGATACAAAAATCGTTCCCTGGTCCGTGGTGATGGTCTATGGAATTCCGAACCAATAAATTATATCCTTTCTGACAAACTCGATGGCGTTGGCAGACGTGAATTTCTTGAGTGGAACGACCTCTACCCATTTTGTGAAGTAATCAGTTGCCGCTATTATGAACTTGTGGCCCTTGCTTGACATTGGGTAAATTTGGCTGATCATGTTGATACCCCATCCTCTAAAGGGCCAGGGCTTGATTATTGAATTCCTTGCCGACGTGGGTGCCCTCTAGATGGCCCCGAACTTCTGACAATCCCGACACCCCTTAGAGTATCTTATACAGTCATCCACCATAGTCGGCCAAAAGTAACATGCCCTTTATAATAACCACTTCATTTCTAGGACGACTGGTGCGTTCCGCATACCCCATCGTGCATTTCGCACATTACTACTTTAGCTTCCTCGGTGCCTATGTATCTGAGGAGAACCCCATCAGTCGTCCAATGATAAATATCTTCACTAAGCATGACATACCTAGTCGCCTGATACCGAAGCTTCCTAGCGCCGATGTTGAGGGTCCTTCAAATAGTTAAAAATATTATACCTCCAATCATCGGCCTCTATTTATGTGATTTCAACTTCAACTGATCTGGTCGTCGGCTTGTATCCTGATGCTGTCTGAGCCAAATCGTTTGCCTCTGAATTTTGTTCCCTTGGGATGTGAGTGAACGACACGTTTCGAAAGCGCGCCATTATAACTTGGCACTGATCATGGTACTCTTTTAGTGTATCATCCTTGCACTCAAACTCATCCGACAACTATTTTATGATCAACAAGGAATCGTCAAGGATCTCAATTGTATCGGCTCCCACTTCTTCTAGTAGTTGTAATCCTTTCAACACGGTTTCGTACTCGGCCTAGTTATTGGTGGCAAATGGCTTGATGGTGTACACAAACTCAAATGGTGCCCCCGAGGGGAAATGATCACCATGCCGATACTGCACCCGTGCCAGCACCCCGATCCATCAAAGAATAATGTCCATGGTACCAGCTCTACGTGAGCTACCGTCTTGTCCCTGTGTTGAACTATGAAATCGGCTATTGCTTGGCTTTTTATCGCCTTAGATGATTCATACTTGAGGTCGAATTCGGTCAAGGCAAGGATCCATTTCCCGATACGTCCCTTCAAAATTGGGGCCGATAGCATATATTTGACGACATCGGCCCCGCATACTATATTGCATTCTGTCGAGAGCAGATAATGCCTTAGCTTGGTGCATGCGAAGTATAAACACAAGCAAAGCTTCTCCACTGCGGGGTACCAGGTATCACCGTCTAAGAGCCTCCTGCCGAGATAGAAAACCACCCTCTCCTTCTTGTCGACATCCTGAACCAAAATCGCGTCGATGACTTCCTCATCGGCCGATAGATATAATTTGAACATGGTCCCCTTCTGTGGCGGTATCAGTACTGGTGGTGAGCTCAAATATTCTTTGATTTCGTCGAACGCCTTCTGCTTCCTATCTCCCCACACAAATTCCTGACCCTGCTTCATCTTCAACAATGGCGTGAAGGACTCTATTTTCTTCGAAAGATTGGCTATGAATCTCCTGAGGAAATTTATCTTCTTGATCAGTGACTGCAACTCAGTCTTATCGGTGGGGGGTAGGGTGTTCTTAATGGCCTCAATACTGTGCTGGCTGATCTCGATCCCTCTCACATGTTCGATAAAGCCCAAGAATTTTCCGTCGATACCCCGAAAGCACACTTCTCAGGATTCATCTTTAACTCGTACTTCCGAGCTCTTTCTAAAACTTGACGTAGATCAGCCACATGGTCCTAAATGTCACTTGACTTGACTACAGCATCGTCAATGTATATCTCTACTAACCAGTCGATCAGGCCGTGAAAGATGTAGTTCATGGCTCTTTGATAGGTTGCTCATGCGTTCTTTAGGCCGAAGGTCATTACTACACACTCATATAGCTCGATGGCACCTGGACATCAAAAAGTCATCTTGTGAATGTCTTCTTCGGCCATGAAGATCTGGTTATAACCTGCATTCCCGTCCATGAAGCTGATGATCTTATGACCCGACGCGACGTCCACTAATAAATCCATGATTGGCATCGAGTACTCATCTTTTGGGGTCGCCTTATGCAAATCCCTAAAATCAACGCATATTCTGAGCTTCCTGCTTTTCTTCCAAACCGGTACTATATTTGACACTCATTCGGCGTATCAGCACAGTCTTATGAATCCTGCATCATATAGTCTAGTCACCTCGGCCTTAATGTCTGGGTATATTACTGCCTTAAATCACCGAGGTGGTTGTTTGAACGGCCGATACCCCTGTTGTATTGGTAGTCGATGTTCCACGATCGATCGGCTTAATCCCGACATGATGAGAACATCACTTCACATGATACACACATGGAGCCTCCACCTACAATTCAACTACAAGGACCAATCACACGCGCCCGTGCCCGTCGCTTGAACCATGAGGTTAATTCGTTCCTTAGCAACTTTGATTATATTTGTTTGGATGGGATGTGTAGCGCCCCGATTTAAACAAATCGAGACATTATTGATTTTCCATAGAAAAACAATAATACAAGAGGTTCATCATGCGACAACGTACATACGATAATATCCATGGTACGCAGACCATATTTATTACAACATTGTTTTAGTAAAAACAGTAATAAGATAATTTAAACAGCGGCATGACGAACGTCTTCTTCAGGATCTTTCTTCCCGACTGGGTCGCTACTCCAGACCGTCTTCAAGGTAAGCATCCTCTATGGGGTCCAACGGGTATGAGTACAAAAAGTACTCAACAAGCTACCGCAAATGCAAATAATAATGCAGGATAATAAACAAGGAAGGATAAAGGCTAACAATGCGGAATAAAGCAGTTGCAGTTATGGCATTTAGTGTAATCATATTTTAATCATGCGGAAAGTAAACATGAACATCATCAACATCAACTAACTCGAGGAGTACGTTTTACCTCCTCGCACAACAGTCCTTACATGTCAATCCATCATGCACATACATATTCAAAGTAAACTAACTGGGGGATGTCACGCAACCCGCCCTTGACCGTGGGCTCGGCTTTTCGAAAAGATTTAAGACTCTGATCAGAGATGTACTACTGTACCCACAAGGCACGCACTCATCTCAACGAGATGACCCATTTCACGGGAACTCGTGCCAAAACCTCAATATGAGATGTTCCAAGCGATAACCACCCGCTCTAGGTTTCGCCGGCGCGCCGGGCCGCATCCCGGCTAACGTCGCACCCCCTTTTGCGCCACATTGGTACAAGTCACCCGCAGGTGCAACTTGACCCATCTCCAAATGGTGGCCTCGGTTTGGAACAACCCATACCTTAGTTAGGACTTACCCACTAGACTTGTGGTTAGTACGTAAGTGTATTGCAACGGATCCCTCAGACCGGTCCTTATAGTGCCCCGGGTGCGACTGACCAGTGCCCTAGCTTGCACCCGGAACCCACCATGCATACACTCACAACCATGACTCATCACCAACAGAATTTCCAAGGATAAGAAGTAACGGGGATCATATAATAGAACCATTTTGCTACGACTCATTTTTATCCTATAGCGGCCGTGTCAATACTTTGGACACTAACTAATATCATTGATCATATGGTGACAAGGAGGTTAGGCGAGATAGCATGGCTTGGGTTGCACATCAAAGTCGGGGGATCCTAAATAAATATAATGTAAGGGTTCATTTGACTAATGCATATACATAACCTATGTGTTTTAGCGATAGTCAATTCAGACATGGGTTCAATATGCTCAAAAGAATTGTTTGGTGACTTGCCTTGTTCAGCAAAGGGAGAGGGAGGGACTTCGGGGAAGTACTCCGGCTCCTCGGCGACGTCGTAGTCTTTTTAATATAAAGTAAAATAAAAAGAACACAACATCCAATCAAACAGTATAACATTACATTATAAACACATAAGTTAAAGTTGGTTTGATTATAAATAAAAATAAATTCAATGGTTAAAGTTCTGGAATTTATTTCTCCATTAATTTAAAATGAATCTAAATGAATTATTGTTTTTCAAGAAAGGGTTTTTAAGTGTGTATAATACTACATTGAGTTTTCTAATCAATTTAATATAAATGATTCAGAGAAAACTCAGTGGTTCTAGTGTTTAAACAGAAAGGAACAATTATATAAATTTTCTGGAGTTTAAATATTTAAATTTGCATTTTAATCCTAAGGGCATTTGAATACTTATTTAAATAAACATGAAAATGTCAAAGTAAACCTACTGTTTTTATTGCATAAACATGTAGAGAATAATTTTATGAATTTTCTGAAGTTAGAATGGTAATTTTTAGAGTTCAAATGCATTTGATATGAATTTTACAAGTTTAAAAGCATTTCTGGAATTTATTTTCAAATTTTAAACCTCTCGGGTCCACGGTGAGCCAGGCCCACGGTGAACCCGCGCACTGTGCGCGTGCGCCGAGTCGATCTGGACCGTCGGATCCAGATCCGACGCGCGAGGGCGAGGCGGGACGCGTAAGTGGCTACGGACGGCCAGGATTAAAACGTTCGAAGGGGTACCACGTGGACGCACGAGATTAAACGCGGGGTTTTAAAACAAACGGACACACGAGATCGCACCGTACCGCTTCACTTAGATCCGACGGCCAGGATTAAATCGAACAGATGATTTAATCCAAGCGTTGGATCTGGATCGCACGGCCAGGATTGAATCCGGCACAGTGCGTGTCGGGGGGGTAAAGTACCCCTTCTTCCCCGACTCCGGTGGTACGACGGCGAGCGATTCCGGCGAGGTCGAGGGCTATCTAGTCTAGCTAGGGCTAAAAACAGAAAGGGGGTACCGAGGGGAACAAAAGGGTACCGTTGCGGTGGTCCGGGGTCGACGGGGTGAGGCCGGCGACGAGCGGTGGCGGCGAAGGTTCTCGGTTCCGAGGCGGGGACGGCGATCCGGCGAGGTTCGTCGTCGACGAAGTGGTGGCCGAGGTCGGCGAGGTCCTGGCAGTCACGATGGTGGCGGAGGCACGGACGGGGACGGTCCGGGGCGACGGCGAGCGGTGGCCGGAGGCGAACCAGAGGGAATGCGCTAAAGCTTGGAGTGAGGGCGTTCTGTGCGTTCTCGCGACGTGTAGGCGTGGGGGTGAAATGCGGGTGGCCTGGGGGTTTAAATAGGATCACCGGCGGGGGCAGAGGGGGCGTAATCGACGGTGGCCGGGGATAAATGCGCCTTGACGCCGGCGAGCTCGGGTTGACGCGGTTCAACGCATCTGTACATGAATCGGGCGGGATTAATAGGGGGAAACGGCCGGCGCGGTGAGGGGACTTCAATGCACGCGTCGGATTAAAGGGAGGGGGCCGGCGAGGGCGGATCCTAGGCGGGGTTAGGGCTTCGGCCGGCGAGGGGGGGGATCCGGGGCGGATCTCGCGGGGACGAAGGTCCTGACAAGCGGGGGCCACTCGTCAGCGGGCGCGAGCGGGCGAGGGTGGCGACTGACGGGTGGGGCCGAGGTGTCGGGTTCGCGCGCGAGGGGGAAGGACTCGGCGCCGACAGGTGGGACCGAGTTGTCAGCCAGAGGCGAGCGCGGTAACGGGCTGGGCCGGCCGGGAGAGAGAGAAGGGAGGGAGAGGATCCCATTACTGTTCTAATACTTTTCTGAATAAAAATAATTCCAGAAAATAGATTAAAATATTAGGGCTACTTCCAAGGCTGGTAAAAATTTATAAAAATTCTCAAAATTATATTTTGGTCTTAGGATCATATACAAAAAGTTTCACCTCCTGATTTGGTCATCTACTCTATGCTGTAGTTCAAAAGGGTATAAAAGGAAATTAAAAGTATTTTTCTGAAATAATAATTCCCATAAATTGAATTTAATAATATTTTTATTGTTTTGAAAAATTGGGGTGTTACAGGATGCTACTGAATACTAGTGATATTTTGTTGCTTAGGAACATGGGAGATGGAATAGGAGAGTTGGAGTTGAAGACGGAGCCGCACGGATGATTTGAAGTCAAGAATTCGCTGGTTCGGACAACATCGACCACCTTTCACCAAAATGGGCATAACTTCCTCATACGAAGTCCGATTGGCGCGTTCTTTGACTTTTTGGAAAGCTGAGGAGAAGACGGATCGTTTGCCGTTGGTTTCACCTCATTTGGAGTCTCGAGTCGTCCTGTGTATTTAAAACAGTACTGCGTGATAGAACTGGGCCATGTTGGCCATAATCTGAGTCTGTACGTCTTCTAGCCCACAGCCCAAGTCTGTTCCCCTTCCACAGGCCGCCGCCCTATATATTCTCACGCCAACCAACTCTAGGGTTAGGTTTTGCTTTGTTTGCATCTACACTGTTGTGTTTAGATCCCGCCTCTTGCACCGGACCGATTGGCTGCTGCATTGGCGTTTGTGAAACCTCACCTTATCTTCGTTTGTCTGCGATTTGGCATTCGATTTGTATCCTTCCTGTTCTTGCTTGTGTTCTTGGGTTCGCTTGCAGGAATTAGCCTTCGTGGCGAGGTCAATCGCGTTCTGCGTGGTTGATAACCAACGGAGACAGTGGTGTAACGATTGCAAGGTTTTGATCCGCCGGACCGGAGCCTTGGATCGCCAACGTCGAGATTCTCCACCAACCCAAGTTTATCCTTTACCTAGCGGAAGATCGGGACCACTCCCCCATCAGCTGGTATCAGAGCTCAGATTTCCCGTTAGGTAATCTCGATCTGCTTTTGTTTTACCCAGAGTCCAGAAAACCGCACCAAAAAAAATTCCCCACCGAGAACCCCTTTGTGCCTTGCGATTTTAATTTCAGTTTTAACTTTGTTGAGTTCGTGTTCTTGGTCGAGTCTTGTTGCTGGTTTAGTCATCCCTCTGTGTCATTTGAGTAATAGTTGTTCTTGTGTCTCAGAAAAAAAATTCCCCATCGAAAAACCCCCCTTCCGCAACCATATTTTGTTTTCCACATCCAGTCTCTTGTGACCCCCCTTCAGTAAAACAGGCATAACTTTTCGCTCGTTTGGCAGAAAAATCTGAAATTTTTTGAGCGTGTTCCTGACCCGATTTGGGTGGGTACCCTAACCTGTTTCACCGGTTAGCCCTCACCAAAATCGCCAAAAAATATCAGGAAGATAAAGAAAAAATTGGACAAAGTTGTTGCTCGCCGGACAGCGAACTTGTTTGAATTTTTGTGAGCCACATCCCACCTCAGTTGTAGGTGCCAATTTTTGTGGTTGCATTTCTGGTCATCCTTGTTCAAAAAAAAATAGAGTGAAAAAAAAAAGAAAAAAAATCAAAAAAAAAGAGAAGCGGTCCTGTTAGTTGCTTGTCCGAACTCTTGTCCGAACTCCTGTCCGAACACTTGTCCGATCTGAGGCAGGCATTGGCTGTTTGTTGCTTGTCCGATCTCTTGTCCGAACTCCTGTCCGAACACTTGTCCGATCCGAGGAAGGCTTTGGCTGTTTGTTGCTTGTCCGATCTCTTGTCCGAACTCTTGTCCGAACTCTTGTCCGATCCCTTGTCCGATCAGCGGCAGAAAAAAAAATTGTGCACATACCCTTGTCCGATCCCTTGTCCGATCCCTTGTCCGATCTGTAGAGAGCTGAATTTGGTCTGTTTGTGCTTCCATTTGAGTTTTGGGCACATAGTTTCCCTCTATTGCTTGAATTTTCACCTTGGGAGCACTAAGGCCAGCAACTTTGACGAGTACTTGGGAATACTTATTGAACTTGGTTTAACTGTTATTATTATCGCTAATCCTTGCTACTCACTTGCCTTCCAAGCTACACATTTCTCTTGGTCAGGACAGGTTCATTTCTTGCAATTGTACACCACCCTCCACTTGGTTCATCACCTGTAGGCCGGTGACCTCACTGCGGCGTGGTAAGAACACTTGCAAGCGTGGGTAAGGTGCTTGACGGATTGCTTCCACCACACATCCACCACCCCACCTAGCTGTTTACATAAGGATTATTCTTTGTTGTTTTATCTTTTCACTAACATGGCAGATAACAGCGGCACCCCTCCATCTGATTTTAATGACTGTGTCTCACGGCGTGCTCTACTAGAGTCTCAGCGGCAGACCCAACATTCCATCGAACGTCTCGCGCGTACTGTGGCTGACCTAGTGGACCGGATGACTGCCTTGGAAACACGCTTGCCTGCTGCACGAGCCAACAATGAAGAGGAAGACGACCATATTGAAGAGGAAGACGACCATATTGACCCTGACGAGGCTGCACGTCATCGCTTTCAGTTCAACCGTCAAGTTATGGGCGACCACCGCAACCGCCCTCCACGAGGTAACAATGACAACCACAGGAACAATGATCCCTACTCTAAGGTAAAATTTTCAGTACCTCCTTTTGCTGGCACCTATGATCTAGATGCATATTTAGATTGGGAGATGTCAGTCGAACAAAAATTTAATGCTCACATGGTTCCTGCTATCCACCGCGTGCGTTTAGCTACTAGTGACTTCACTGGATATGCTCTTCTTTGGTGGACTGAAATAGTTCAGGTTGGAAATGAACCACAAACTTGGGATATGTTAAAACGACAAATGCGTGGTAGATGGGTCCCTCCTTCATATAAACGTGATTTGAGAAAAAAATTGCAGCGCCTAAACCAAGAAAATAAATCGGTAGAGGAGTATTATCAGGAGTTGCAAATAGGTTGCATGCGTGCTGAAATTGAGGAGGACAATGAGGATAAAATGGCCCGTTTTTATGGTGGTTTACGACGTGAAATTCAGGATATCATTGATTATAAAGAATACAATACTATCACTCGTCTTTTCCACCTTGCTATGCTTGCAGAAAAAGAATTGCAGGGTCGCCAACAACCACAACGCAGCATGAGGACCAACATTGGTGGTGCTACTTCACGCTCAAGTGGGCAGCAGCAACGACCACCCGCACCCCCTTCTCGACCGGCGGCTACATCAGCACCTTCGACATCTACAGCCCAGGTTGAGAGTTCCAAGACTGCAGCATCCAAGGCGCCAGCCAAGCCCACCTCCTCGGCAGCCTCTACTGCTCGTTCTGCAGCGATCCAGTGTCACAGATGCAAAGGATTTGGCCATGTGATGAAAGACTGCCCTAGTCAGTGGGCTTATATTGCTACGGAAGACGGTGGCTATGTAAGTGCTAGTGATGTTGAAGATGAATATGCACTTGCTGCTAACATTGCAGGAGATGATGATACATTCGACGATGACGCTGTTATTGCGTCGGATGCCACTGCCGACCTTGAAGCACTTATTGTACAACGCGTCTTGAGCACTCACATGGAGCAGGACGACAGGGCACAACGGAACAATCTGTTTCAGACCTTCTTCGGCGTCAATGACCGTCGTGTACGTGTCATCATCGACAGCGGTAGTTGCAACAATTTGGTGAGCCACGACATGGTAACGAAGCTTCAACTTCCCACACGTGCGCATCCACACCCTTACCATGTGCAATGGTTCAACAATAGCGGTAAGGTCAAGGTAACACAAACTGCTCACATCAAATTTTCCATTGGTACATACTTCGGAGCTGCTGATTTTGATGTAGTACCAATGCAAGCATGTTCTCTGTTACTTGGTAGACCTTGGGAGTATGATACTGATGCTACACACCATGGTAGGAGCAATACGTACACATTTATGTATAAAGGAAAGAAAGTTACATTGCTTCCTATGACTCCTGCTGAAATTGTAAAATTTGAACAAGAAAAACATGCTAGGGATGCACAAAAGAGCAAACAACCTTCTGAAAATCAGCAAGTAGCTAAGACGCTTTTGAGGCAACAGAAAGATAAAATTGCTTCTCCTTCTTCATCACAAGTTATAAATCTGAAAGGGCGTGTCATGCTTGCAACTAAAACTGACCTTGCTGAAATTTGTGATGATACCCCCTTGCTATATGGCTTGATTTGCACAAACGTGTTGTTTTCACTTGCGAACATTCCTAGCTCTGTTCCTGTTGCAGTCACTGACCTTTTGCAGGAGTTTAAAGATGTTTTTCCTGCTGAGATACCACCCGGGCTGCCACCGATACGCGGCATCGAGCACCAAATTGATTTGGTCCCGGGAGCATCTCTTCCTAATCGTGCAGCGTACCGCACCAATCCGAAGGAGACAAACGAAATTGAGCGCCAAGTACAGGACCTTCTTGATCGTGGGTACGTCCGTGAAAGCCTTAGTCCTTGTGCAGTACCCGTTCTTTTGGTACCTAAGAAAAATGGTAGTTGGCGCATGTGTGTTGATTGTCGTGCTATTAATAATATCACCATTCGATATCGACACCCTATTCCTAGATTGGATGACATGCTTGATGAGCTTAGTGGTGCCATTATCTTTTCTAAGATCGATCTCCGTAGTGGCTACCACCAAATTCGCATGAAACTAGGTGATGAATGGAAAACTGCTTTTAAAACAAAGTTTGGATTATATGAGTGGCTTGTCATGCCTTTTGGACTTACTAATGCACCTAGTACCTTCATGCGCTTGATGAATGAAGTCCTACGGCACTTTATAGGACGCTTTGTGGTTGTATACTTTGATGATATCTTGGTTTATAGCAAGTCTCTCACTGAACATGTTGAACACCTACGTGCTGTTTTTTTTGCCCTCCGTGAAGCTAGAATGTTTGGTAACCTTGAGAAGTGCACGTTTTGCACGGATCGAGTTGTGTTTCTTGGTTATGTTGTCACTTCACAGGGTATTGAGGTCGACGCGGCAAAGGTAGAAGCCATCATCAGCTGGCCGCAACCCCAAACTATCACACAGGTACGTAGTTTTCTTGGTCTTGCAGGTTTCTACCGGCGTTTTGTGAAAGATTTCAGCACCATAGCCGGTCCTTTTCATGAGTTGACCAAGAAGGGAATTACTTTTGTGTGGGAGCCAACACATGAACAAGCTTTTGCCACACTCAAAGATCGTCTTACACATGCACCTCTACTTCAGCTACCCGACTTCAGTAAGCCTTTTGAGTTAGAATGTGATGCTAGTGGGTTTGGATTAGGAGGTGTGCTGCTACAAGGAGGTAAACCCGTGGCCTATTTTAGTGAGAAATTACATGGCCCACAGTTGAATTATTCTACCTATGATAAGGAATTATATGCCTTAGTGCGTGTGCTTGAAACTTGGCAACATTACCTTTTGCCTAAGGAGTTTATTATTCATTCCGATCATGAAGCATTGAAGCATATACGTAGTCAAGCAAATCTGAATAAACGACATGCTAAATGGGTAGAATTTATTGAGACTTTTCCATATATCATTAAGCATAAGAAAGGGAAAGATAATGCGATTGCTGATGCTTTATCTAGATGATATACATTGCTTTCTCAACTTGATTATAAGATCTTTGGTTTAGAAACATTGAAGGACATGTATGCTACTGATTTGGACTTCAAAGATGCTTTTGCAAATTGTACAAATGATCGTGCTTGGAACAAATATGTGCTGAATCATGGATATCTTTTTCGTGCTAACAAGTTATGCGTTCCGGCTAGCTCTCTTCGCTTGTTGTTATTGCAGGAAGCACACGGTGGTGGTTTGATGGGTCATTTTGGATCCAAGAAAACCGAAGATGTGCTGTCCACACATTTCTATTGGCCTAAGATGAGACGAGATGTTGAGCGCTATGTGGCACGATGCACTACTTGCAATAAAGCTAAGTCCCGTCTAAACCCACATGGTCTTTATATGCCTCTGCCCGTTCCTAGTGTACCTTGGGAGGATATTTCTATGGATTTTGTGTTAGGATTACCCAGAACTAGGAGGGGGAGAGATAGTATTTTTGTGGTGGTAGATCGTTTCTCTAAAATGGCGCATTTTATACCTTGTCACAAGAGCGACGATGCTACAAATGTTGCTGATTTGTTTTTCAGAGAGGTCGTACGCTTGCATGGAGTTCCCAATACCATCGTTTCAGATCGTGATGCCAAATTCTTAAGTCATTTTTGGAGGACGTTGTGGCATAAGTTGGGGACGAAGCTGCTGTTTTCTACTACTTGTCACCCCCAAACGGATGGACAAACGGAGGTCGTCAACCGCACATTGTCCACCATGTTGAGGGCTGTTTTGAAGACCAACTTGAAGCTCTGGGAAGAGTGTCTACCTCATATTGAGTTTGCATATAATAGGTCAGTACACTCCACTACTAAGGTAAGTCCGTTTCAAGTGGTCTATGGCTTTAATCCGCGTGCTCCTATTGATTTGCTACCATTACCACCATCTGAAAACTTGAATTTTGATGCTACTACACATGCTGAATTATTACTTAAGATGCATGAAACTACTAAAACAAACATAGAGAAAATGAATGAGAAATATCGTGCTTATGGTAGTAAGGGTAGAAAAGAGATAACATTTGAACCGGGTGATCTTGTTTGGTTGCACTTGCGCAAGGATCATTTTCCTGATTTACGAAAGTCTAAATTGATGCCCCGTGCTGATGGTCCTTTCCGTGTGCTTGAGAAGATAAATGACAATGCATATAAGCTTGAGTTGCCTGCAGCTTTTAGGGTTAGTCCCACATTTAACATTTCAGATTTAAAGCCCTATTTGAGAGATGATGATGAGCTTGAGTCGAGGACGACTCCAATTCAAGAGGGGGAGGATGATGAGGACATCACTTCACATGATACACACATGGAGCCTCCACCTACAATTCAACTACAAGGACCAATCACACGCGCCCGTGCCCGTCGCTTGAACCATGAGGTTAATTCGTTCCTTAGCAACTTTGATTATATTTGTTTGGATGGGATGCTACTGAATACTAGTGATATTTTGTTGCTTAGGAACATGGGAGATGGAATAGGAGAGTTGTAGTTGAAGACGGAGCCGCACGGATGATTTGAAGTCAAGAATTCGCTGGTTCGGACAACATCGACCACCTTTCACCAAAATGGGCATAACTTCCTCATACGAAGTCCGATTGGCGCGTTCTTTGACTTTTTGGAAAGCTGAGGAGAAGACGGATCGTTTGCCGTTGGTTTCACCTCATTTGGAGTCTCGAGTCGTCCTGTGTATTTAAAACAGTACTGCGTGACAGAACTGGGCCATGTTGGCCATAATCTGAGTCTGTACGTCTTCTAGCCCACAGCCCAAGTCTGTTCCCCTTCCACAGGCCGCCGCCCTATATATTCTCACGCCAACCAACTCTAGGGTTAGGTTTTGCTTTGTTTGCATCTACACTGTTGTGTTTAGATCCCGCCTCTTGCACCGGACCGATTGGCTGCTGCATTGGCGTTTGTGAAACCTCACCTTATCTTCGTTTGTCTGCGATTTGGCATTCGATTTGTATCCTTCCTGTTCTTGCTTGTGTTCTTGGGTTCGCTAGCAGGAATTAGCCTTCGTGGCGAGGTCAATCGCGTTCTGCGTGGTTGATAACCAACGGAGACAGTGGTGTAACGATTGCAAGGTTTTGATCCGCCGGACCGGAGCCTTGGATTGCCAACGTCGAGATTCTCCACCAACCCAAGTTTATCCTTTACCTAGCGGAAGATCGGGACCACTCCCCCATCACGACATCTCATGGTACTCCCGTGCAAAGCAATCCCGATATTCTCGCAATTGTGTGATTAATTCATTCTTCATCTCGTCCGGGAGCTGAGTACTTATGAAGGTTGGCCTCGGTCTGTCATCACGCCCAATATCTACTTCTTGAAGTTCATTGGCTGCATCGAAACCTTGATCGAGTTTGCCCCTGTCCCGTCGATGTGGTCTTCATAAAGCTAACCCGGACTACTCGTTGTAGGCTGACCCGACTTCGTCATCTAGTCCTTGCTCGGTACGCCAAGCATCATCGGAACATCATCGTCGTTCTTGCCCGCCATGGTTGAGTTGTTGGAGGTTGTCCTCGGTCTGTCGTCACACTAATACACGCATGACCTTGGAGATCTGCTTGACTCTAGTGTAGGTCCTACGTCTTAGAAAAGGGTTTAGGGCGTGCCAATCAGTTTGACCCTACAACTGATAAGGGATCAGAAAAGATAGACGCCTGTAGCATAGCCGATCGGCTGACAAGCCGATGACTGTGGCTTAAAAGATAAAACTGTGAACCAACACGCCGATCGGCCGGACGACCGATAGCCCAAATTAGCCCAATCGAGCGAGCGTGCCATCGGCCGATATGAAATACAAAATATGCATACAAGTCGATGTGCACCCTTCGACGGTGAACATGTTCATATTCACCTCCATATCATGTTCACCGTCGAAGGGTGCACATCGGCCTATATGCATATTCTATCTTTTCTACTGGCTGATGGCGCGCTCGCTCGATTGGGCCAACTTGGGCTATCGGCCATATGGACGATCAACACGCTGGTTCATGGTTTTATCCTTTCTACCACAGTCATCGGCTTGCCAACCGATCGAATATGCTACTAACGTCTATTTTTTTTGATCCCTTGTCAGTTGCAAGGTCAAACTAATTGGCACGCTCTGAAACCCTTTTTTAAGATGTAGGACCTGTACTGAAGTTAAGCGAATCTCCTAGGGCACACATGTGTCAGTGTGTGACCAAAAAACACGCCAACAAGAACAGATCTAGAGTCGGTCTCATCAGGGTCATTCATTCAAAACCAACTGGTAGATTATAGAGGTCCATCAAACATCACACTAGAAAATATGAATTTGGCACTCGTGTTGTTTTTTGCAAAATAGATTCTATTTTCTATTATATAAAAAAATAAAAATTGTTTTTATATTCGAAGGAAGTCTATTGGCTTAGCTAGTGTCGGTTTAAACTTTGGATCATTGGTTTTTATAATATCCTCTTATTTTTTATCCTAGTATTATCAAACAACACTCTTTATATAGTCTCCATCTCCTCCTTTGTGTTTTTACCATTGTTAGCATCTCTTCTCATGTGTTGAGCATGAGAGGTACACTTACTCCACTTATTTATAGGCTACACCTTTTTTGTGTTCATTGTGTGTAGTTTTGGTGAGATTTTTAATATAGTAAATATTTATAAATTAGTCAAATATAGTTACTTTCTCAACTTCTATGAGTCCATACCCTTTCTCCAACAAAGTTTGATCAATTCATGTAATAAGTGTTTGGCTTTATCACCATTTTAGTTGTCATTCTCCCTTTCCTAATATTATCATGATTTGGTGTGTATTATTCTTTTCTTTGTTCTATTTCACTCGCACGTGAACTATGCATCCAATCATCCTAGTCTAATATGTCGATAAGTGGAGTTTAGATAAAGGAGTCGATGGTTACATTTTCTCTTTCTTTTAGCTTTGTATTTGTCAATGAATTTATGTAATGTCTCAAAATTTTCATGCATTTTGCACAAAATGTGGTTTGTCATAAGTTTGCTCTATTTAATCTTCCTCACATGAAGTAGAATATATATCTATAAGCAATGTTTTAGATCAAGTAATAATATATTTATGTATTATTAGCAATACATGCCTAGGAGAGCAGTCGATGCCTTCTACACTACTCAAACCGCTAGTGATCAAATCTGGGCCGTTGAATAGGAAGAGAGAAATCCCTTACATGATCCCCATTATTTTTACTTATAAATATCACCAAATTTGAGCCGTTGAATAGGAAGAGAGAAATCCCTCACATGATCCCCACTATTTCTACTTATAAATATCACCAAATCCGCCCCTTTCCAAAAGGGTAGTCATTCCCATTTGCCTCATTCCCCATTCTCTTCGCCCCCTCCTATCTCCCTTCCTCTTCCCCAAACACGGATTTGCTGCTTTCATCGATATCGTCATAAGTAGAGACTCGGTTCAAGTATTACATGCGCAGAAAGAGATTGGAACTCTCAGGTGATTTCTTTTAGATCTACCATGTCGAAAGCTTTTTTAGATCTAGGGTTGAGTTAACGAGATGCCATTTCTTGGTCGAATGTTTATCAGAGTAGAGTTCAAAATTATCATCATTTTTTGGAAGTTCTACGCCATCCTTTTTTATGGCTTTCTTATGTTCAAATCTTATATCTGACGAGCCAAGTGAGGGATGAGGTAGATAGATGTAGGGGTGCTTACGGAGCGGCGGTTTTGGTCGTATTTTTTTCAAATAGGTAGATGTTGAAGCGTTTGTTGTTTGATCTACATAAGAAACATATTTCCCTTTGCGCGCGAAGGTATTGGACAACAAATTATTGTGTTAAATTTTCTATTTGATCCTTTACCAGATCAACCAAGTGATTTTCCTCTGCAGTGCTAACCATATGGGTTTTCTTAGCACAAGGTATGTTCCTCTCTTTTTATCTAGGTCACCCATGATTTAAATCTATCACATACATGAGTTAGTCTGTTGTATTTTAGTTATTCCAGTTTGACAGATCACACTCTTGAGTTATACATTAACACTGGTTCATTTGGTACATAAATCATCTCCAAGCTAACCAATTACTCTACTAGGGGAATGCTTTACCCACTGTTAAAACTAATGCAGATATATTTATTATTTGATTTCAGTTTGTAATAATATAACTAATCAATGGGTTTCAGTTTATTGTACAAATATGTTGGTGGTTCCATGCAAATGCAGGTCTAGAAAGTTAAGAGAGATGGGAACTGTAGCTCACAGTATTCCCACTGGTTAGCAATGCCTCAATTTTTCTCACTCCTCACTTCAACTCATGATATGCTGCCAGTGTACTAGAAATAGTTATGTAATGAGAGACTGGAATGGAAAAGGTTGGCATCAATGATTCCTAATGTGGATTTTGTTAATATCTTCCACCACATCTATTAGATAACCAAGGACAAACTCTAGCTACATACAACCATATTTTCTCATTCTTGCATTTTGAAATTTTAGATTTTCAGAATTTTGAAACCCAGTTGCCATGACAATTCACATCTATATATAGAGAAACCCACACAAAAAGATATAAACAAAGGCTAGGCTGGCTAGCTACAACCAAATTTTCTCATCTCTACCATCTCAAATTTTGAAACCATGGTGCCACCTCTCTGGAACTACCCATTCATATCTTTATCTAATACAAACATTTTTAGTACTCATTTGGAATATGGTATTTTATTTTTTATAGAAAATTTGGTCTAGTTTCTGTAAATTTAGAGAGAATTCAGAGAGCACAGCAGAGTGAATTCGGAGGAGGGGGAGGGGGGGAAATTTTTGGGATCCGAAAAAGATGTGAAGGCGAGGAGGGGGAAATCCAAATCTCAACACACCATCCCTATCGCCTAAAAACATTTTCGTCATCACCCACTCGCCTCTCGCCCCGCCCCCCTCTCCAGTCCCCTCGCGAGTCGCGAAACCCTAACAGCCTCGCCTCCCCTCCCCTCCCCGTGTAGATCTCGCCACCGTCCCCCGGGTGGGCCGGCGGCGCACGAGCCGACTCCATTGGCCCCGCAGATGGCGTCGGACGGCTCGCAGATGGAGGTCGAGAGGCGGCTGCGCGACATCGGCGCTCGCTTCGGCTCGCTCCCGGGCGCCAACGAGGAGCTGCTCCGGCTAATCGAGGTGAGAGTCCATCCGACCACCGTTTCGTTCCCGTGTTCCTCGGCTGTGTGTGGCGTTTTTTTTTTGATTAGATTGTTGTGGAGATGGGATTGACATGCTACGACTTTAGTGGTAGTTTGCTGTGAAGTTTATCCTTGCAGCCTTGCTGTTTGCTCATTTAATGTTTCAGAAATAGATTGTGTTTTATTGGTAGAAATTAGAGTCTGCCGTGTTAGGGTTTATTGTTAGATTGCTGTGAAGTTTATCCTTGCAGCCTTGCTGTTTGCTCATTTGATGTTTCAGAAATAGATTGTGTTTTATTGGTAGAAATTAGAGTCTGCCGTGTTAGGGTTTATTGTTAGATTGCTGTGAATTTTATCGTTGTGGCCTTGCTGTTTGCTCATTTGGTTTGGGATACATAAATAAATTGTTTTTATTAATTCGGTAGAAACTTAGAATTGCTCCTTTGTCTATGCAGGAGGCAGAAATTTGGTTGTCCAGGGTGGACCAGTCGCCGCCTGAGAGCATGCACAGGGCTCTTCGCCCAACAATGAGTGCTTTGATTAAGAAAGAGTTACTGGATCACAATGACCCCGATGTAAAACTTGCTGTTGCCTCCTGTTTGACTGAGGTTACCAGGATCACTGCACCAGAAGCCCCCTATGATGATGATGTGATGAAGGTAATGTCTTGTTGTATTCATTGTGGAATTGTGGTGCCTGTTTACACTGACTCTTGTCACTTGCTCTGTTGCAGGATGTATTTACCAAAGTTGTTGAGGCCTTTGAGAAGTTGGATGACATGGAAAGCCCCTCCTATGCAAGGAGGGTTGCGATGCTTGAAACTGTTGCAAAGGTCCGAAGCTGTGTCTTGATGTTAGATCTTGACTGCGATGATCTGATACGGGACATGTTTCACCACTTCTTCAGAACTATATCGTATGGAGCTTCTTCCTCTGGTTTCTTTCTTTCCATATTTTCTCAATGCTGAGTATGCCAATTCTTTTGGGTTCCCAAATTGATTAGTAAGAATGTAAGATGTGGTTTTGGTCTTGACTTGAATAAATATTATGCTGTTCATATGGTATAGTAATGTACATGGAGGAATTAGAACTGCATTTTGAAGTTACATTCACCAGTTGAAATTACTTTTCTGGGAACATTATGAATTACTATGGCTTGTCATTTGTCAATAGCATTAGGTGGTGTCGTGCTACATTTTTTATTTGAAATGCCAAGATGATCATAATGTGCCTAACAATTTTGATCTCAAATCTTTGCAGAACAGCATTTTTAGTTTTGATTTGTATATTGATGTTAAGTTTTGCCAGTGATGAAAAAATCGGCTGATTAGCCGATTAATCGGCTGATTAATCGGTGCTCGGTGGCTCAACAGTTAATTTACTGCATAATCGGCCCATTAATCGGAGGGACGATTAATCGGTTGGTCAAGCCGATTAATCGGTGGTCAACCTGATTAATCGCCCTCTACCGATTAATCGCCGCGCAGCACCGCCACGCCTTGTAGGCACTAGATCTGCTCGACCGGCGCTAGATCTACGCGGCCACCGCCAGATCCGCCCGCCTGGCGCCAGATCCGCGCGGTCGCTGCCGGACCCGCTCGGGCGACGCCGGATCTGCACGGCCACCGCCGGATCTGTGAGGCCACAGCCGGATCCGCGCGGCCACCGCCAGGTCCGCGTGGCTGGTGCCGGATCCGCCCTCCTGGTGCTAGATTTACGTTGTCGCCGTCGGATCGACGCTGAGTATTGCGTGCGTCGTCCTTGCATAGTTGGAGCCTACTGGTAGCTGTTCGGTGGAGAAAATGGGATGAGAATGACTGCGGGAGAGACAAGAAAGAGAGCAGGGGTGGAGAAAATGGGATGGGAATGGTTGCGGGAGAGCAGGGCATGGTCTGTGGGAGAGAAGAAAAAAGCATGGGATGGGATGACGAATGACAGAGAAAAAAGAGAGCAGGTAGTAGGCCAGTAATTGACCACTTGACCGGGTAGGCAAATAAAAAGATGAGAGAAAAAATATAAAAAGGTGGTCAGAGATTTATTAAAATATGTATTCTGAAGTTGTTTAATATATTATTTAACTATTTAGTCAGCCGATTAATTGATTGACCGATTAATTCAGTTAATTCCCGATTAACCGATTAATCCCTACTCAGTAGTTGACCGATCAGTTACCGATCACCGATTTTTCTAACACTGAGTTTTGCATATTAAATTATTGACGGGTACTAAGGGTTGCAAATTTTCGTCCTTTAGTCTTTTATTTTTTAGCTTCTGTTCGTCATTCTTTTGGGAACTGAGGAGCAGTTGAGTCCAGTTTAAATAACTAAATACAATGATACAGTCTGCCATCAAGTATTTATTTCCTTTTTTGTCCTGTATCTTTGCCTAGGACTTGCTCATTTCTGTTTTTCTCTTAACATAACAATGTGCAAAAGCAGCATCGTTATTCTAGTTATGACAAGTTGATACAATTATTTATTTCTTATATGGTTCACAATTTTCTTTGACATGATAATTCAGAAAGTCACAACTTTTAATTACTTGAAGAATCCCTCTAACGGTGTGTCTATGTATTTTCCTGTATATATGTGCTTTATGTCTATGTGCATGATTGTGCCATGTGTATGTTCTGTTAAACCTTGTAAGTTCATTTTCTTTATCTTATAATTTATCTGTTTTTTTTATATTTTTTCAGCCATACTCATCAAGAGAATGTCATCACCTCTATGGAAACTGTGATGAAGTTTGTAATTGACGAGAGTGAAGATATCCAACAAGATATGCCATCCTGCTTGCTTCAAGATATAGCATCTTATCTTCTGAAGAACGTTAAGAAAGAAGAACAAGTAATTCCCATTCATTACATTTTCCATATTAACAATATAGTCTTGTCATCTTCACTAAATTTTCAAATTGGCTCTGTAGGAAACACCTCCAGCATCTTTTGGACTTGCAGAGAAGGTAATTGGTATGTGTCATGAAAAGTTAAAGTCGGTGTTTATTTCGTTACTTCAGGACACTCCCTTAGATGAGTACAGCAAAGTTGTTACATCATTGTTCCAAGATGCTTTAGATGCTGGAGTAGCTGACAATGCTGATGCTCCTGGAAAGGAAACGGTCAGTTAAACTACTTACAAATTAGAACATCTATTTGAATGCATAATTATGTTTGCTGATCTTAGAGTTATTTTTTTGTTTTTTCAATGTATCTATATATGTGTTTATTCTTAAATCTCAGTCTGTATATAAACTGTTTAGACAGGCAAATCTTTAGTGTTCTTACTAGGATAAAATATGTGTTAGTTTTAAATATCAGGTTGTTGGTTGTCCTTCAAAGGTAATACATTATACATCTAGAAATATAATTTGAACCCTGGAATTCTGTCTTAGTGGTCGATAGTTATGTTGACTGAAAGAAGTATCAACTGTGAATTTTCAAGCAATGGTTATGGGATTAGGCGAGTTCCTTGGCATTATTCAAAGATATGTTGGACAATGAGGATATGTTTGATAGTGTCTCATGTTTTGGTTTCTGGTAGTGTTGATAACAGTCCATGATCTGGTGCTGTCAATTGTGTGATATATAATTGTCTGTAGTGTAAGTTCTCTCAATCTGATGTTATACTGGGCACCATTATTGTTCTGATATATTGATAGTTTATTTCAGCCAAGCTGACCAGTGATCACTAAAACTTATTATGCAGGTGGCTGACAGAAAATCATCTGATAAGACTGTTTCGGATGAGTCACCTCAGGTATGCTGCTATTGATATTCAATCTAGAGTTCTTGAAAGTGTGATAGATATCATGAATCACGATGAACATACCATATTTCTCAGGAATCTCCAAAGCTAGAGCAAGATACCATTTGCCCTGGAAAAGATGGCACCCCTCCAAATAGTACTTCCACAACGGTGGTTAGCAACAGTGATTCTCCAGTTGACAAGGTCAAGTCTCCAAATGAACCAGTTTCTTCTGATCAGAAGCCTGGATTGTCTTCTGATGTCAAGCAGGCAAAAGTTTCTGATGATGTGATAAGTGGTGCTAAAGAAGTACCAGAACCAGTCACCACAGAGCCTGAAAAGCCATCTGATATCACTTTAAAGAAAAGTTGTAAACTTGAATTTTCCACTGATTCTGAGGTTGCTCAGCATTCTAAAGCTGTTAACAACAATAAGGATATTATAGCCTCTGGGGAGTTATCCCCCGTGACAAATGATGGTGATAATAAGTTGCCATCAGAGACTGGCAATATAACTGCTGATGACAAACCAAAACCTGTCGATAGTACACCAGTAATCAAGCCAAAGCGAGGTCGGCCTCCTGCATCAAAGTCGCAGGAGAAGAAGACTGTTGGAAAGGGCAAAAGATCAGATTTAGAATCTAAAAAGGCTGGTGTAGTCAGTGACAACGGTGGAAGGTCCACAAGACGACAGGCTAAAGATGAAATTAAGCCTTCATCAAAAAAGACTGGTGAAGGGGAATCTTTGAAGAAGCAGCGCAAGGCCAATTTGAAACGGCAGGAAGATACTCTACCTGATGAAGACAATGATGATATCTGTTTAAAGGTGGTTTCTTTGTTACCGCTAGATGAGTTAAGATTTTTTGCTTTGCACATAAGTCGGGCATTAGTATCACTAGACAAAGGTTGGATTTGTGCTTTTCATATTTATGATTTTATATCTATGTGAATTCACTACTATAAGGTTTCTGGAAGGGGTGTTATTTACAAACAGTGGAACACTGGAACCTCAAACATTGTTCTTTTCAAATCTATAACTTCTATTGACATTGATTGATGGATATGACATTTTTAAAGTTCTCTAAGTCCTTTTAAAAAATGTATTAACTTTCTGATTGGTATTGGTAACCTGTGACCAACTATTTTCTAGCTACAGAGACAGTTCATAGAGGCTTTATTTGCATTGGATATTAATTCTGCTGGGTTTGTGACTTTGTGTTGAAATATTTGTGTATGCTATGATAATTCTATTTGACTGACCAGTGACCACAATGGCTGTTGTGTCATAATGCAGGAAATTGTCTCTCCCAAATCTTTGATCAAAACCGGTAAAAGCAAAGGCCAGCCAGGTGATAGTGGGGGCTCAAAAAGAAAACGTGTACAGGAAGCTGAAGAGGTATGCATACTTGATTGCTGTTGTTGTAGAGTCTTGTGATCTGATTTCTGTTTTAATTGTTAAAAACTTTTTTCATTTCTTTTGTCAGGCTCCCCAACCAAAGAACAGCATTATTGATGGAAGTCTTGTGGGTTCAAGAATCAAAGTATGGTGGCCTGATGACAAAAAGTAAGTGTTATAACAATTATATATGTTTCTTCTCCTGCTCGTTATGCTCAACAAAAATTATATATGTTTCTTTAAGATGTAGTGGTCTATAGATTGTGTTTTTAGGCTCTCCAGTACCCATTGATTCATTGGTCATGCTGATATTTGTTAACAATATTTAAAATGAAGTCCTTGATCGAGATGAACATGGCACATCAATTGCTTTATTCATTACTTTCTTTTAATGTTTCTAAAGCTGCAATGTGGTTTCTTATTCAACCTTTTAAAATTAATTATTCCTTCTGTGTCAAGTTATATTGTACCCCTACATTTTGTCTGTCCATGTTTCCTCACCCTCTTTTGCTAGAATATGTCATATTGTCATTAGCTACATAAGTTTTGCTGGCATGTTGTTTGGCTTGTTTTGAATGATTGAATCCGTTTCTTGTTCTGCAGGTTCTATAATGGTGTTGTTAAGTCATTTGATGCTTCTTCTAAAAAGCACAAGGTGCACATTGGGGAAAGGACCTCTGCCTGCTCCACTTATTCCCTTGTGCCATCCAAAACATTACCAAATAACAACGCATCTCTGGATTTTCTTTCTTTTTTTTGGCTCAGTTTCATCTCTGGATCCCTTCATTTTTTTCTTTGGTTCCCAGGTTGTGTATGATGATGGTGATGTTGAGCGACTACTGCTTAAGAATGAAAAATGGGAATTCATTGATGAGGTTTGTTTGTGTAGCCTTATGCAGTTATCTATATCCTCTTTTGCCCCTTTCTAATCCATCTGCTATCCTGCAGGAACAAGACAAGAATCCTGATGCATCATCTGATATGTATGTAAATATTCTATGTTGCACCTTTGATCTAGACGTCAGTTTTTAGTTATGTCAGAACTTAAACAATATATATGATTTGGATATTCACTCCTATAAACCTGCAGTCTCCCTATCATGGTTGTCACGGCGTCGCCTAGGCGCCGACTAGGCGTCCAGGCAGTCCCCGCTGAGCGCCATGCCGGCTCGCCTCGCCTAGTGGAGTTAGGCGCCCGCCTGGCCGTTCAAGGCGTTGCCCATGGCGACTAGGCAGTCGCCCAGGCGTCTCTGGGCGGCCGACTAGGTCAATGTGTGGTCGCCGGCCGCCGCCTCTGCTACCCCTCCCCTTGCGCCGTCAGCCGCTGCCTCTGCTACCCCTCCCCGTGCGCCGCACCGCCACCTCTGCCACCCCTTTCCCTTGCGCCGCCGCCTCTGCTACCCCTCCCCGTGCGTCGTGCTGCCGCCTCTGCTACCCCTTCCCCTTGCGCCGCCGCTGCCCCTGCTACCCCTCCCTGTGGCGCCTCTCTCCTCTCTGCTTCTCTCATCCTCTCCCCCTCCCCTGCTCCCTCGCCGCAGCAGGCAGCAGCAGCCTAGGCGCCCACCTAGGTGCCTAGGCGTCCAGTCAGTCCCCTAGCGATTGGTTTCGCCGGGGCGCCGTGACAACCATGCTCCCTATCTCATATAAGTTTTGATATGTGTTCAAGATGCTTGGAAACGCCTATTACATTAAATGGATTAGCATAGACAAAATAAGGTACTCTAGAATGAATGATCTTTAATTTCCGAGGCTCTGAGCTTTAGGTGTGCTTGATTGGATTACTCATTGCATTCTTTTTTTTTTTTGAAGTAAAACAGTAGGAGAGGCTCATTCATTATCTAGCATCAGCATAGATTATAGATTTACTGTCTTTCCAGTTTTGTGTCTTGTCACTTCGCTATTTATGGGAGGGACTTCCAACAGTAAGCACAAAAATTATTTGCTATATTGCTGCATACATACGTGTGCTATAGTAGGCAAATGTTAGCTGATGCTCCATTTCTATTCATCATTTAGCCCTTATCCTTATGAGAGTTTAATTTTTAATCTTCTGAGTTACTCATCATTTTAACCAGGCCACGTGGCAGAAGAGGTAGAGTGAGATTGGGTGAACAAACAAAGGAAGAAAACACAGAAACACCCAGCAGGTACTTTTGATACGTTATGTGCCATTTTGATGCAGCCTACATGCAACAGCTTATCTGAAACTGGTGTTTTGTTTTCTGTGCAGTGGGAAACAACACAGCACTGATGGTATCGATCTCCCCAAGAAAAGAGGACGCCCAAAAGGTGTACGCCCCAGCGATAGTTTGCCAAATGATGACAGTCCTTTGAGTTCAACTAGATTGAAGGGGAAAAGTGTGGAAAAGGATGATGAAGAGATATCCAAGACACCTAAAACTGGCAGTGCCCTCAAGAATGAAGGTGGAAGATCATCTCGATCCACTGGCAAGACAAAGGATGGACTGCTAAAGGCAAGCAACAAGGATGAGGCTGGTAGCACTAAAAGTGCAAACAAATCAAAAGATGACTCTGGCAGCAAACACAAAGATTCAAAAGATGAAGCTAAATCCACTGAATCAAATCCAAAAGATGCAAGCACTCCCAAAGCTGCTGATGGATCCAAGACAAATGGCCTTTCAACCAAAAGAAAGCAAAAGGAGAAAGAGGGCGTCCCATCTGAAGAGGAAGAGCACGTGTCTGCTAAAACTTCTACTGGAAAGAAGCGCAGGCGAAAGTCTCATAACTAATTGATCTGGCCTGCGCAGTTCTTGCAAGGGATATTTCACCCTTACAGTCTCAAGGTGTTGGCATGTGCATCCCATCCTCGCATGTTTATGGCTTCCATTCCTTGGCCGGTTTCCTGCTAAGTCTTGTCCTGAGTCCTGACCGACCGTCATCAAACAGTTGGTAGTTTATAGCAGTCCCAGTGGTAGTTGTAATGTAGGCGTTACTTTTGTTCCATATGGTCAGCTGTGAATGCCTTAGCAAATATGAATTTCCTGCTTGCTGTGGCTCGAGCCTTTTTATTAGATTTTAATTTGTGCTGGGGCTATTTGCGACGTGTATTTTGCAGCAACTATGAAAATGTATTGGAGTTCATACCATCGTCCCTGTGCGCCAATATAATGTTCTTAGATGACCGTGCAAAAGACCGACTTCTGGATCTATAATTTTTTTAGAGCTAACTAAATCTAGCTCTAAAAATCATCATCCTGATCTGGAGCCGTGGATGAAATGAATCCCTCACTGGGGAGCCTCCAGCGACAGCTTAATTAAGCTTAGAATGAACCCTTTCGAACCTTGGATTTGGAGCTAGATGGAACTGCATTTTCTGTGTACATCTGAGGAAGATTTCATCCATCTTCGCGCATTGGGCATTGCTTAGCTTACTCGAGACTCTTGTGTTCTCAGAGTCAGATTGTCCAATTTTGTTTTTAAGCAGAGAGATCGAGTAAGTCAGTTCATATCACCGGTACCAGAAGTACTCCAGAACCGAACTACTGCACGAATGCTTCGGTTGAGGTGAAACTTGCTTGAATTTGCGCCAGTGGTCCAGCACTAGAATGGATCCTTCCAAGTACATAAATCTGGAATAATCTGGAGGCAAGCAAGCACAACTCACAAGTCACACCAAACTTTTAAAGCATTGAGCTGCAGCTGGGACCAAGTCCATGCGGAACGAGGCAGCCAGCTAGGTGAATAATAATGTCCAGATACACAGTAGAACTGGAGATCGTGACCGATCGAGTATGTGGTAAGCTGCTGCTGCTGCTGTGGCGTCGAGTCGGCATGCATATTCTACCGGTACTAGTCCTAAAATGCCAATAGTTCTAGAATTGTCCATACATTTTTTTTGCCCTCACTTTATTACTTATAGTTGTTGTTTTAATGCTTAGAGAATTGTAAAAACCATTAATTAATGAGTACAAATGCTGAAGCGACATATATTTTACGACAATATATATATTTAGCAAGTAGAAAACACTACACATGCAATCCAATCCTTGTGTTTTGAGCCCCGTGTCATGAGACAGGCTCTGGCAGCTGGGGCCCATATATAAGAACAAGGAGATGATCGAATCATCGAAGAACAAGTGTGCAAATTGCAATTAACGCGGCATTGTTTTTTATCACTAGGTTCTGTGTATCTTGACACCGACAGAACTGCGTGCACCTTGCATGCATGCATGCATCTGGGAAATTTCAATTTCTGCATATGATATGGATATATATCGAGTTGGTTGTTGGATTGGACCCAGCTGAAATTGATTAGGGCTAGCTAGCTATGGCCTTGTCGCGTGAGCATGAGCAATAGATCGATAAATGTGTGGTGCCATGGAGGGTGAGATCGAGCTAGCAGCACGCAACTGCATGCATTTATTCAGTACTAACGGCCTATTTGGTTTCTTTAGGACTAAACTAAACTTTAGCTTCCTTTTTTATAGGACTAAACTTTAGTCCCTTTCTATTTGGTTCTAACAACTAAAAAACTAAAAAAGAGTGAAAGTTGAGAGGTAAGTAGTACTTTTAGTCCCTTTTAGCAAGGTTTTGGGGACAAGGGCTAAAGTTTAGGGAAGTCCCTTTTAGTCCCCATGTTTGGCAATTTAGGGACTAAAGTTTAGTCCCTAAACTTTAGCAACCCCAAACCAAACACCCCCTAAGGGCATTCCCAACCAAGAAACAATCTAGTAGTTTCTATACATGCCATGTCACTAAGAAATTACTCATAGAAACTCGCTCTCACAATTCATGGTTTCTTGTCTATATTTATTTTTTCCTCTTTTGCCCAATCATAAATAAGTGGGCCCCATCTATAGAAACTACTATACTCTTCCAATGCATGTAGAGTGATTTCTTCATCCTTGGTATTAGTGATAGAAACCATTTCTTGCATGAGAAATCATTTCCTCAATTTTTCTCCTCTTTCCTCATTAACTCTTATGCCAAATCAGATTTTTGCTTATGTGGACTGTTATTTAATGCTATAAAAATCATCCTAGTCATTGCATTGGAGATGCACTAACATACAGACATTCACGTACGTACGCAGAGATGCTGAAAACTCGGATGGATATATATGAAACAAATCAACCTAGCTAGCTTCCAAAACTAAGACTGGCCGTGGTTTCCCAATCCGGGATATGTCATATAATGTCCTTCGTACAGCACGTGCGTACGATCGCCTTAATTTCATCTACCCCTCCCTCCCTCCCGGCTGGCCGGTACGATAGATCGCCTTTCACCGTCACCGGCCGGCCGGCCGAGCCGGCCACGCAAAAGCCAGGCTACTAGGGCGCTAGGCTAGCACTGCACCTAGCAGCGAGCTTAGCTCCCGGCCGGCCGGCCGGCCGGCCGCGCACGGCGCGCGCGCGCGCGCGAGCGGAGCGCGCTCTCAGATGGCGCGGCGAGGCGCGGCGCGGGCGGGAGGGTGTACGTACGTGCGGGTGGCGCCCGCGCCATCCTGTGGGCAGGGCACACACGGCCACATGCATGCACCACCACGCCACCGTCCACCAATCACACGCAGGGAATTAAAGCCACGTACGGCTCGGGTGCAAGCTGATCGAAAGAGATCAATCACAAAAGGATACATGGATGGATGCCGATCAACAACCGAGATACGTACGCCTGTCGATCGATCGATGATACCCATACGCATGATCGGAGGAGATGCGTGATCATCGGCTTCGATTGTTTGAAAAAGTATGAACGTACGTTATTTCTCGTAAGAATTGGAAATTTTTGTAGAGTTGCAAGGTCGTCGTTTCTGGTAGGTATCCAATAAATTTTGGATCTGTTTGGCATAGTTCGATTATTACGATTTTTTATTTCATTTGAAAGTGACATGTTATAATCAAATTTAGCGGTAAAATTGTTTGATTGGATAGATAACGAGATTCTAATTCATGTAAAAGAGTACAGTCGTCTAAAATAACCATTATATTTATGTTTTTGGGTTGTATTATATATGGGATCACTATTGTTATGTAATATAAAACTATACATAATAAATAAATAAATAATAATATGAACTATAAATTACATTTCTTATATTGTATAGTGTGCTAGCTAATATATATACTCCAATGATGTATAAATATTTTCATGAACTTCTATAGATATTTTCATTTTTTGTTAGTCTGGTCCTCATGGGAACCGATGTTTTACCTAATTCTTTTCTGCAATACAAAGATGTGAATTGATTCTCCTAAATTCTACCATGAATCATTTCTATTTTTACCTTTTCGGCAGAGGTTTTAGTTAATTTCTGTAAAACCATCCTCAAAAATCACTATCAAATGGGGGCATTTATGTGTTAAGCATAAATATGTACACATAAATTTAAATAAAATATACATATTAATTAATTATTTAAGATCTCTAAAATTATAGTTAACCAGGAGCAGTGTGCATGCATGTAGACCGTATTAGAGCATATTCAAGAGAGTTGCTATTTTTTATTCTCTAAAATCTCTTATAGGGGATCCTCTTAATAAATTTTAATCTCTAAATCCTTTTACTCTCCAACAAACTCTCAATGTCATATTCCCTATATTTTAGTCTTGCATCATTAACATGTGGACCTTACTTATTAAATATCTCATTTTTTATTTATATATTTCGTATCATCGACAGGTGGAACCAGATTAGATAGGGAATGTTAGTCACTAAGGATGACAATCGGGTTTCACGGTACGGGTAGTACATACCCACATAGGCGAAGCCAGGAATTAAACATAAGGGGGGCTAACTCGTCAATACTGATAATAATAATTTGTTCTAACACATTATCACAACATAATATATCATAAGCTTGATAATAGAAAATAAATACATTTCTATTAACTTGAATTTTATAATAACTTGAGTTCTATAAGATTTAATAATATTAGAGGAGCTAATCTTCACTGCTAGATCATTTTCAATATAAACTACCATGTAACTTAATAAAAAAGCATGACACATGTATTTTATTCCATAGACATATATTTAGTAGTTTCATAGCCAAAAATACTATCTCGATGGTCACAATTGATACCGAACAAAAATACTAGCCTTAACATTTTGTCTACAATTAAATAAGTAGAATATTTTTACGTTAAATAATTTAATTTTCAGATTAGGACAATCAAGCATAAAAGAATGTAAGGTTGCACCGTAAAAATGGAGCCTATAGAGACCCAGATCCATCTAAACCATCTTAGCAAAAATTACAGCAAAAACTTTCCACATTCATCTTGCAAAAATCCTCCCATAGGCCTGACCAAGAAAATAGAAGCCAACATAGTGAACTCAGCTATCAAGCATTCATGCAACGCTAGCTGGGGACAAGAAATTGCTCGGTTGAAAATCGGCAGGGGGCCAGGCCCCTGCGCCCCCCCCCCTCCCTCCGCCCTACATACCTATACCCATACCCGTGAGAAAAACTCGAACCCAAACCTAAACCCGAAACCTATGATGGGAAGAATGATATGTCCATACCCGTTACCTGCGGGCGTCGTATACCCGCTAGCCGTGGGAGCGTGGTGAATCAGTGGAAAGCACGTACAAGGGAGAAGTGGAGAACGCACGGGAAACGGATGGGGTGGCCGACCAAGGACCGGCGTGGGGGCCACGACGAGATTGCCGTCGGTGTGGCACTCTAGGCTCACAGTGGAGGGACCGCCCTCAAGGGGCCGCCACTAGCAACCGTAGGAGGGAGGGGAGGTAGTTGTCTACCATGGGAGGGAGGAGAGGGGGCGCTACAGCATGGCCAAGCCGCCGTGAGAGGGAGGGGAAGGGGAGAGGCGCCGCGGGAGGGAAGGGGAGAAAGGGGGCAGTTACTAGAGAGTGGGGTGGGGAGGGAGGGGAAGGGGAGAGGCGTCGTGAGAGGGAAGGGGAGGGAGGGGGCGACGACAGGGAGAGAGGTGGGGTAGGTAGAGTTAGGGTTTAGTTTTTATTTATATATAAATATTAACAGGTAAATGGGTATAGATAGTGAATACTCATACCCGTATCTGTTTACCCGTCAAATATAGATTTTTACCCAATAATATACCCACGGGTATAAAATTAGGAACAAACTCGATTGTAATAGGGTTTTTATCCATAGGTAAACGGATAAAGGGACATGATTGCCATCTCTACTCCCTCTACAAATAGGGAGGATAGAGAAAAATTTAGAAAGCACATCGTTTTTTCGGAGTCTTTTAAGATATTTATGTTGGACCTAATTTTTTTAGTTATAATCTATAAAAGTTACGGAAGTTCTTTACAATTGTATTGCCCTCTTTCTGGGGGCTGCATGCGTCGCATCTCGTGATTATTATTTACTTACTCCTCGACTAAAAATCAATGTCACTTTCCGTTTGATATCATAGTCCGCCTTTTTGCGTGCCTCTTCATCGGTTCCAACGAGCACAGCACACACACACAGTGCATGCACGCTACATACGATAACCCTGGACCATCACTAGGCATGCATGCATGCATGCGTAATGCGTTAGCTCTAGGCACCCTGGACTAGAGCATCCTGCATGCAGCCGGCCGGCCGGCCGGCCGGCGATCGAGAATATATATAACCAGCAGTGACGACACGGCTAGCTAGCTGCAGGCTGGTCCTATATGACAACGAACGCATAATCTTTAGTTTTAGCAAGTTAATTAACCTTTTAAGTCACTGTTATAGTGTACTGGCCTACTACTCTCGGCTAGCTAGCTAGTTAATACCCAGCACGCACGACGCCGTACAGGCCGAGACACGCTCGACGCTGCAATTATATTGTAGTTTTGTATAAGCTTCATGCATGCGCATGCTCAGCTGATCACGCGCATGCATATATGGCCATGCATGTATATATATCTGCATTTTAATTTGTTCGATAGAATTAAGGGACCACGAAAACGCTAACTTTGATCAATTTTAATTGCTCGATCGGCTGTACAGTACTACTGTTTGAGACTACTTTTATCAAAGCTAGGTAGGGTGATTAAACGAAAGAGGAACAAAGTGGAAATAAAGGACCACAGGAATGAATGAATCGCTAGGTAGCTAGTGTGCCAAATTTTAATTTGTTTAATGCGTGAGCCAGCGCCGGCCTGCAAGTAGCTAGCTAGCCAGTCAAGTGGCAGCAGGGGGGCTAGCTAGATGCAGGATGTGTCACTGATTGATCTGCTTTGTTTGTCCCACAAATTAAACTTGAATTTTAGCGATTCTTATATTCCCCTCCGTCACAAAAAGATTTATTATTTATGTTCCGAAGCGAATTTATTTTGGCCCTCAGTTTATAAATCAATAGGTTTTTTAAATATCTTCCTACGTACGTGTTACTCTCTCCGTCCGGTTTTGCTATTGATCTGTACCTAATAAAAATGAAAAAAATCAACTTTGATATATTTTTATATATGTATTATTCTATCAAATTATCAAAGTATGGATGAATATTCGAGTTTCGCAAAACTCTTCGATGCATCATGGTTCTTAAACTAGGTTTTATGCGAAAACGAAATCATCGTTACTCGCTTAGGTTGAAAAAAATGAAGATATGTCTCAGCTCTTTTTTTGTCCTCTCAGTTTTTCAGGGTTGCTTGCTAGTAGGCGTGCACACACAGCTAGTACTACACCCCCTGCATGACTTGAAAACAACGGAGCGGTTGGCCAACGGAAAGGCTACTGTGCTGTGCTGTGCTGTGCGCGCGCGCCGTGCAGTGGCAGGGCGTGCTCAGATAAACAAATCCACGGGGAGGCATGCATGCATATGCATATGCATGCGGGTCGCAGCCTCGATCGGCGCCGGCGCGCGCATCGCGTTGGTACCGTCAAAATCACCGCGCGCGCGCATGCATTGGCGTTGTCGCGTCGCTCCACGACGACGACGACGACGCTAGCCGGACTACGCGCGCGCTCGGCAGCGCCATGCATATATGCAGAGAGACGTCCTCGGTCCATCCATCGTCCATCAGCATCCTCTGCGCTCTTGCCGCTCTGTGTGGACTGTGGCCGGCCGGCATGCACCTGTGTGCATTTCGTGGGGTTCTCGTTTTCTTCACCGCGTCCGCAAGAGTATAAGGGCGTGTACAACCCCATTTAATAAGTGGTCTCTTGAGAGTTTTTTAGGGAGTTAAGTGAAAAAATACAAAAGAGTCCGTCTCTACACGATTCTCCATACGCATTGTCTCTTAGCTGCATTTATGATTCATGAGCTTAGGGTCGTACCATGCAGTTTCTTTGTTGTCTCTTGTACTTTGAAAACCGTTCCGTCGTCTCATGGTTGTACATGCCCTAATAAGGGCATGTACCACGGTGTATTTGGAGATGTCTTTGAGCAGTATATTTTGTAAAAAAATCTCCATTTCGTAACAATAAATGATAAAAGAGATATAAATTGTCCCTTGGTAAAGAGACAACAAAAGTCCATGCTCCAATGCATATTTAAAGATCCATGAGTAATGTTTATATACAAACATTAAATATATTATAGACAGTTAAAAAGACAATTATTCTCTATGAGTTGTACTTGTTGACAATAGTTGTTTGTGTTGTAAATTTCAACAATTTACAGACAACAATTGTCAATGCATTGTACATGCTCTTAGAGCAACCATAATGTTTTACTCCCTCTACCATAATATAGTAACCTAAGTCTAAATGAGACATTTTATTATAGTATAATGAATCTAGATAGTACCATTATCTAAATTTGTTGTACTATAAAATATCTTATGATTCTATGTTACTATATTGTGGGACAAATAGAGAATTAAAGTAGTTCACATGGAATAAAAACGTTTCGAACATATCTATAAGTATTATGGATAGTCTAAAAATAGATTCATCTACCCGTAAGTAGTACTAGAACTTCCTGTATAAAATAAAAAAAATTAATCTGTGCTCTTGCCTATTTTATTTGTGAATATACTCGGAAAATCCTATGATATTTAATTTGGCAAAAAAACAAAAAAAACTTGTACTAACGGACGTCTAGACAACATTTTTGGGCAGCAAATTTTTTCTGAGTTCACTGAGTGTTTTTTGAATAAACACTCGGCCAACCCAAAAAGCTATCATTTTGTGTGAAAAAATATTTATGTGATATTTATAACTTGGTTTGATCTTGAAACTTTTCCTACACTCACAATACAACATATCTTATTCCATGTAAAAATTTTAAATTTTTAGGTTCGTTCGTTATTTTTAATCCATTAATTATGTTTCTAAGATTTAAATTGAAATAGGTGAAATTTGAACTGTGAGTATCTAAAATAATGAACAAAAATTATTTAAAAAAACAAATTCATGTTTTAAGTCTATTTTGAGTTCTTATCCACAAAACTGATTTTTTTAAAAAAAATCTATGTTGCGACACTCGATCAACAACGTGGAGCTTAATAATTTTTTAATTATAAAAATATTAAATCAAGTCTAAAAAAATAGATCTGACATGATGATATGATATGTATATAGCTATTGAGATAAAAATTTAAAAATATTTCATGAAAATTTTTATGTACGATGTTAAGAAAGTGGAGATGCTTCGAGAGTAATTAAGGTTTAGAGAATGAATGAGTTAGGTTTGGAAGCATGAGGATGATTAAATATTTGTTTGAATTTGAAATTTTTTACAATCAAAATATAATATAACTTATCTCATGTAAAATTTTGGTATTTTCTAGGTCAATTTACTATTTTTAATTCATTAAGTGTGTTTCTAGGATTTATATTGAAATATGCCAAATTTAAACCACAAGTACAGGAAATAATGAACCAGAATTTGTAGAAAATCGTATTCATATTTTTTAGTTTATTTATAGGCCTTAACCACTGATTTTAATGAAAATTTAAAAAAAATGTAGGCTGCGACACTCTATTGGCGACATGGAGTTTAATGATTTTTTAATTCTAAAAAATCAAATGAAGCCTAAAAACACAAAATTTATCATGGTATTATCATGTGATATTTTTTTAAAAAAAATCAAGAACATGATCACATAGGATGTTAAGAAACCAGAGATTATCTAAAGAGAAATTAGAGTTTAGGGAAGGAATGAGTTGGATTTAAAAGCAAATCTACGGTTACATCTTTGTTTGATTTTGAAACTTTTTTTTGCAATTAAAATACAACATAATGAATCTCATGTAAATTTTTGGTATTTTTATGGGCTACTTTACTATTTTTAATCTATTAAGTGTGTTTCTAGGATTTATATTGAAACATGTCAAATTAAATTTGAACTGCAAGTGCATGAAATAATGAAAAAATTTGTCGGAAAAAATCATAGTCATGTTTTTAATCCATTTATAGGCCTTACCCACTAAATTCAAAAAATTTTAACAAAAATTATCAAGAAGAAGAATGAATAGCATATTCGACAAAAATTTTAAATATAAAAATATGTTTGCTGAGCGTCAAATTTGAGGCACTCGGTAAACATAAATATTTGTCGAGTGTTTGCATTCGACAAACAAAAAAAAATCAAATCCCGCTATGTTTCCACATGGCGCTTTTATGTCCATCTTGGTGTCTTTTTTGCTCTAGCCCTTTAAAATTGCACCCACAACCTTTTCCCTCATCCCTCAAATTCACAACGCGTCCTCTCCACGGCCCGCGCCGCTCTTCTCTCTGGCCCTCCTAGTTGTTGGTGCCCTCTCCGCCACTCTCCCGCTATCGTCCCCGCACCGCTCGTCCGCCGTCTCCACATCGCCCTCTCCGGCCCTCCCCTACCGTTGACGAGTCCGTCGTCGCCACACCGCCATCTCGATCTAGCCCTCCCCCACCACCGGTGAGACTGTCGTCTTTGTACCATACAATCTATCTGTCCGCCATTGTCATGCCCCTAATTCGTCGTGCCTCCTCTGCACTGCACCACTCGTCCATCGTCGTTGCGTCGCTCCTTCGCACCGTACCGCGCCGCTAGTCCGTCGTTGCCATGTCGTGCGTCCTCCATCGCCACTCCGCGCTTGCCAGGCCTCGCCTTGCCATGCCGCGCCCACTAGGAGTTCGACGTAATGTGCAATCGGGACGTCATTTGCTGGAACGTCCCGTGCCACTTTTTTTGTTTCTTTCTTTGCCAAGTGCAACAAAAACCTATAAAACGCTTGTTTGTTTTTTAGGCCATTTCAATGTTTTTTTCGCCGAATGTCACATTATACTTGCCTAGTGCCCGATAAAAAAGACTCTCGATAAATAAGTGTTCACCCCATTGTTTTCGGTGCTTCGTCCAATGTCTTGTCACTCGGTTTTCCTGTAGCGCGTAATGCGTTAGCACGCACCACGACACTTTGAATCGATATATATAGGTGGGGCTAGCTATAGTCAATTTCCAGGGCGTACGTGTTCTATACATGTCTGTCCTTTTTCGAGTTGACACACACACACACACACACTTATTTGTTAAGTTACACGATCGACTCCATCACGGCACATGACGCAGCGCCATGCATGGGTATGTATATATAGTTCGTTGAGCTCGTGCCACAGGTTTTGTCATGAAGACGATGCCATCTTGGTTACTTAGCTTCCGCCTATGCTAGTACATACGACTCAAGAATTAATAGTCAGAATTATATATTGGCCATATGAAACCATTCAACCGCCAGCGATGATATATATATATATATACAAGATCGAGCAGTCTCAAAGTAAGACTTTACTTGTGCAATTAATCGATCGATTCGACTTGTTTAGTAGCTGCCAGGTCTTTAGACGATCCTCAATTCTATATCGTTTATTTGGATCCTACGTACGTACATGCACGATCTAAAATCTACTGGCCGGATCTAGATCGAGCTGCACAAAAAGTGGATATTATTAACAGTATTAGATTGAAAAATTAAATCCACTTTCGTTCTCAGCTGGTTGCCACCGCGCGCGCGCCATGCCCTGTCGCGTCTCTGCCATGCTGCCGGCCTGCTGCCTATCGCCGCTTCGCGAGCAGCCGCCCTGTCTGCCTGCTGCGCCGTGACGAGCGGATGAAATAGTATGTACAGTTGAAAATTGAAGAAACTTGTTGAATCTGATCAGTGCCGGAGCTAGAGTAAAACTGATCATCGCCGACCTCCGCCGCCCGCCGCCGCCAGGTGCGTGCCCCCTCCACCACCCGTAGCCATCCGACGTGCACCACCCTCCGCAGCGCGTCCCTCTTCGTAGCGCCCTTCCCTCTGCCGCCGCGCGGCGCCGCAACGCTAGAGGCGAAGGGCAGCGGGTCAGCGATGGCGGCGGCGGTGCGTAAGACAGAGGTTTCGTAGTGCT
Organism: Zizania palustris; assembly: GCA_019279435.1. Taxonomy (NCBI): domain Eukaryota; kingdom Viridiplantae; phylum Streptophyta; class Magnoliopsida; order Poales; family Poaceae; genus Zizania; species Zizania palustris. The sequence continues at coordinate 19,685,388 of JAAALK010000086.1, read as the reverse complement.
TTGCGCGTGAGAGAGCCACCAAACAAACTTTTAACTCAAGACATCAGGGCAAAAGAATCCTTTTTCAAGCAGCAAAAGTATAAAATGGATTTTAGAAATGCTGAAATTAAGAAAATGGCAGAAAAAAAACAACAACATTAGGAGTGACATTTTTATAAAGTAATTTTTGAAAGCGACAATTTTATAAATGTTGAGAGGCAAATAACCAATTTTCTCTCTCTCGGCAGGGTGGAGCAAGCAACCCACCGCAACCAAAATTCCCCAATCTGCGAGAGCAAAACCGGCCGCGCTACTTCCCCGTCACGAGCCACGTCAGCCTAGCTCGCTCGCGACGCCGGCTGGCCGGCCGGCCAGCGATGCCGCCATCTACCTCAACCGCACCTAGCTCACGCTCATGGCCGCCACCACCGGCTAGCTGGCAGCCTCGCGCGCGCGCGATGGAAACCCTAGCATGCGTCCCCCTCGATCTATCCCCCGCGCCCTTCCTGATAGATTGAGCTAGCTAGCTAGCCGCCTTGCCATGCATCCCTGCGCTCGCTCGCTGGCCCACCACCGCCCCTCGATCCCCTCTCCCGGCCGCCCTATAAATCCGCACGGCCTCGGCTCCTCGATCCCTCGCCCTGAGATAACTATGCCCCGTTAAATTTCTTGCGTCTGCTTCACGCGCGCGCGCGGCGAGGTGTCAGGTATGCGCGTTATGTATTCTCGCCGGCGCGGCCGGAGTCATCTGGCGCGGGAGCGAGCGCGCGGCTGGTGGGAGCTGAGGGCGTGCGTGCCCCCGTGGCCCCGTGCGCGAGATGACAGAAGAGAGTGAGCACACGGCCGGGCGTGACGGCACCGGCGGGCGTGCCGTCGCGGCCGCGTGCTCACTGCTCTTTCTGTCATCCGTCGTCGCCGCTAGCTTTTCCCTCCTCGGCTCCTCGCCTGCCCGCGCCAGCCGGTACGCCGCGCGCCAGCATGCGCCCATTCCCCGTCTTTCCGGGCTTTCGGCCTCTTGCTCGATCGATTTCCCTTCCCCCGATCTAGTTGAAATCGCGCCATGCGCCCATTTGCATGACCACACATTCGCCATGTTCTTCTTCTACAATCGAATGTGTCTTTCTTCATTTTTAACTGTTTCGATCGGTAGTAATAATTTCTAGCATGGCACTGTTTGATTCGATTGATTTGAATGGGGAATTGGAGTACCACTGTACCAGCTCTGGCCTCAATTCGTACGACGACGCCTTGTGTTCATCTTTTCCGAGGAGCCAACCCAGCCAGCTACTAGTAGTCTGGTACTACTCCATTAGAGGCACCTTTTCCGCTCCCTTCTTGTGAAGGATATGCTTGCATATTTACTGCGCCATTGATGGATCTCGGAAGACGGGTATCTATGGTATACGGAGTGGTAGCATCGTCGTCATCGCAGGAATCTACCAAATGCATATCGCTTGGCTCGATCCATGGGTTCAATTCGAGCTACAGGTCGAGATCTTTTTACATCCATACTATGTACAAGCAAGTATACAACTACCTTTTTCATCTTCTGTTCGATCGATCCTGCAGTGCTCGCAATATTGTGCAGTTAAACTAAGCACAAGTACAGGAAGATGGGGGCTTCGCACTTTCGCAGGAACATGGTGGAGTTCTTGATGGCGGAGCCGGAGACGGCCGGTCGATCGAGCGAGCAAGCATCTACCGTACGACGACCCAGATCTGGTGCTGCCGTCACGATCTTTCCCTTATCGTCAGGTCAGTTATCTCATACTCTCTCTCTCTCTCTCTCCGTTCCTTGAGAATTAACACCTCACATCGCGCTCTGGCAACACAATGCAAGTAGGGAGTAATTAATGGCGCAGCGAGGCATTGTCTCCCCTCATGGCTCCAGAAATATCGGATATGATACTGTTGAGCACTGTTCCATTCATGGTGCTCGTACTTACTCCTCTTCACTTCTTCAGAATCTTTCGCCCCCACATGTATGTTTGACTTGCATATATTTCGGTCACTGTGACAGGAGGAAGAAAGATAACGCGACTCTCCACAAGAGATTATTGTTCATAGGAAATGCATGTACATCAGATGATGCATGTCTACCAGCCTAAAGATGTGCAGTGCACATTATTCATACATGGATAGTTTCTGCTAAAATTATTTGATGTGAAATTAAGCCTGTGCATAATGAAGTGAGGCAGCTCGATCGCTTTGTTGCAGTGGAGTGTTTAATTATTCCTGTACGAAATAGTCATCGTTCATGATAATGCACCAACAAACTGCAAGTTTCTAATATTCTAATAGCTGGTTTCTCTGCTGAAATGCGTGAGATCTATGCGCATGAATGCATGCATGCATGCATTATTTTTCATAAAGAAGAATCAAGTTGTTAATTTGTATGATGCATGAGAGTATATATATATATCTAAGAAGTTGCGATATTGCATGCGTTAAGTTTGTGCCTACATTTAGCAAATGGTACTTTTTAACTGTTTACTTAATTAATTTCATGCATTTCTGACATATGAAGGATTTCAGGCTTCAGATGGCCTGGCACCAGCGGCCAGAAGTAGTATATATAAGATCAGACTTCATAGCATATAATTGCAGAGTCATTACTGGTCTACTGGGAAAATTTATGGGTAGATGTTATCCCAAACCTTATAGATGCAAAGTATGGCATATATGTGTACTTAATTGATGATATAACACGCTCTGGTTTACGACAAGGACTCGATCTTATATACAAATGATATATAGCTCCATCACACTATCATTTGGCACTCTAGCTATCTCCATTTCAAAATATAATGTGTGCCACTTTATTTATCTTCATTTTATCCAACGAACAATTATACTAATGACTAATTGCCTGCACACTTTATTTATCTTAGCTTGTTTGCATATCATTAGGGAGTCTTGGTTTTATTATAGCATCTATCATATCCTTAATCCTTGTGCCCTAATCATAATTATGGGAAGATTGGCTAAATATGAAACTATTCGATCGTCTTTGGTAATGTATGCATGTTTTGTTACAGAGGGGAATCAATATTCGTTTTTGCTCAATTCCTTTCCTTAATTATGAGCTATATATAGATATTGCACTAGCTAGCTGAACTGTAATTTTACTAAGTTTTATCACTTTGAGGCCAGACATCGTCAATTGACGAACAAATTCTAGTAAATCCATAAGGAAAAAATTCAATCTAGAATACAATTCTAATTTATAATGTAATTCATCCGACCTAATAATTAAGGGTTACTTTTTGTAAGGTGCAGAGAATTTAATCAACCCTAGCTATGTCAAAGGTTAAGCATGGGATTCAATTGTGAACTATGGCATATAGATTTGAAATTGTTGCATGAGAGAGATATTGTGATCATTTGTGTCACCCTGGAAGATTTTGCTGTTTTGTTCTACTGAAGCACTGATTTATGATTAGATATGGTTGAAGATTGTTGAAAATGTACAGGCTTAGCTTGTTGAGATATATACACACACCATGGGTTATATATATACCAATCCTGGAAAATATGCATGTGTGTTCTATAATTGAATTCACAGGGAAAATTTTGGATTGTGAGTCATTGAAGAAGTTATATGTTCGTTTTTTCGGAGAAAATAAGTTTGATATATAGTAACAATATTGTGAGAATAGAAGTGTGTGGTTATTTGAAATATAGAAGTTCTAACCTCCAGAGCATACACAAACTAGGTGGATTTTATGTTCTACCAAAATAATTATGAACAACAAGAACTTCGTTCTTATCATTATTAGCTATATATGTTCTGCATGCCATTTTAATTGATTGTGGACAACATATGTTTGACCAATTCAATTAATGTGTAGCCTAAATAAGGATCGATGATCGATGCTACAAGAATATTAATTTACTTTTTGGATTTTAAACACCGGTCAACATATATATATATATATATTTCCTACTCACATGATGTTTATGAGCTTTGTTCTGTCATTATATTTTAATTGATTGTATATAAGAATATGCTGTGTGTTCTAGCAATCCAATTCCCAGTCTAAAGAATTGATAGATGGTGCATGCATACACTTTCCTTATTCATATTTAATTTGCATACAAATAAAACACCATGCACATGGCATGATTAATTCTTCAGTTTGTATAGAAAAAAGTTGCGGTTTTTGAAGAAGCTGATTTGTCTCTTAATATGTTTGTTTCGGTTCTTTAGTTATGTCGATCGAGAAACTGGTTGGAAAAGCTGAACCAAAAATACAGTTGTTTGAGTAAGTATTGGTCTGTGAAACACCGCGGTGGATGAAATATCCATGAACAGCATCTAGATTGATGTTGATTTGTGTCCTGTGTAGAGCTATATATTATTTGAGATTCGTGGAGAAAGCAATGGCTGCAACTGGGAGAATGCCAGCAAGAGAACACGATCGAGATGTTGTTGGTTAATCAAAAAGGTTGATTTGTGATTCCATGGTTTGGAAGAAATCTGTCGCGTTCCCGTATTCTGTAATCTGACGGGTCGAAATTCCTCATCATTTGCTCCGATTTTCTCTAGCTAATATATATAATGTTCTGTGGTGCTCATGATTTCATCATCTTCTCTGATCCATCAAGGTCGATCGATCGTGTGGTGTGACTACAGTTGTGGTACATACATACAGTACAGTTCTTTTGTTCGGCTGTAAAGTCATGCATTTGGACGAGTTTTAGTTGTCTGCTAGGGAGATTTTATTACTGGTTTTGCTCTAGTTTCCTTCTACCGGACGGAGCAGTTGCCAGTTGTGTACTCGTGCAGCGACTGATAGGAAGATCAAGATGCCATCAAAGTTGCGTATTGCGCCGACGACGGCTTTCATGAGGCAGATTTCTTTTCAAGGCGACAAGATCATCAGGGCAGAGATCCACCTTATCAAACTATAAACGTTTGCAAGGGCATGCTTGGATGGTACTTGTTTATTTTTAGAGGCTAAAGTTTAGCCCCGTTTAGTCTCTAAAGTTCCAAACAACTTTGCTTATAAAGACTAAAGTTTACTCTCTAAAGTTTAGCTCAATAAGTCACCGAGTGGTTGCTTATTGGACTAAAAGATGTCAGATACATCTACACTCATTTATAGCTGTTTAGGAGGATTAAAAAAAAAGGGTAACTATGATTAGAGTTAATGTGATCATTGTACAGTAATTTAGTCTCACTTTAGTCCCTACTAAATAAACAAGTTTTAGTCCTAAAAAAATGTAAGCAAATTAACACCAAATTCTACTAAAACTCCGACCTGACAGCACGTCCCGGCGCACAGATTATAGTGGTGTGGCCGGTAAGCTAGAGCTTTATGAATTCGCCCAACTTCAGAATATTTTTTCGAATTGGCCCTAATATTTGGTACATATGCAATTCCCTCCGACAAAATGTGTGGCACATATATATTGATCCAGTACGTACTCCAGTGGATTACTTGCATCATCAGCATGAAGCCGGATTGGAGGAGCCGTCTCAACCAGTTGTTTTGCTATGGAAACAGCAGTAGACAGCAGCACGTACCGCATGTCTACACTCTACACCCCACGGTATCGGCATTTGCCATTGCTGGCGTGAAGACAATGTCAGTTGGGTAGGCCACCACTGAGAAAAACCAACGCATGCACGCAAGTGCTTTCTTGAGAAAACAACGCTGAGCCGGCACCCTGGCTGTCGCGGAGGAACAGTAGTTTCGCATTCTCGCTTCTCGTACACGTAATAACAACAAAGATATACATGTGCCAGATGCATGAAGAAGATACCAGATCAGCCACGTACGCTTGAAAACCACGCTCCCATTTGCAGCCGATGAAGCAGGCAGGCAGCTCCATAATATCTCTTCATTGAGACGGAGAAGAAAATGCGTGTACAATTGCGTGCCAGCGAAGCTGAAGATGGTAGATTCCCAACGCAGCTTTCTGCCGCGTGGTACCCCAGATGAAATCCATTTACAAGGGGAAGAACCTTCTCTTCTTGAAGTACCAGATGAAGCAGCAGAATATGGTTATGCCGCATATGCCTGTTATGACGAGCGTCCATTCAAAGGCATGTGCTACCTGAAACAAGGGCACCTCAAAATTCATGCCAAAAACTCCTGAAACAACTCCGAAGATGGCCACCACAAATGTAGCCGTGGTCAGGAGCAGCTCGAATTGTATCAGTTGGTTTCGGACGTTGTCCTATAAGAACAGCATTTGCGATGATCATGTGAGCATCTTTTCTTGTTTAGATTGAGATTGACTAAACATGCTATGATGCTAAAAGAAAAGGAACAACAGCATTTGTTTCTATTGCATACTGAGACTAATTACAGTTCCACGTTGTTAATTTCTGGGATATGAAAATGAAACCCTGTCAAGTCTCTGTAGCCAAGCTACCAACTTACAGAAAGAATATGATATGTATGATGACTGTAGTATGTTTGTTCATCACCAGCTAATGCTCTTGATTCCATAAAAAACTTATTGCTGGATTCCACATCTTTAATGATGTTCGTCTAAGGTAGGTCTTTCACTTTATTCTTATCTATGAACCCTTTATTATGCAATCATTGGTGCAAAAGAAATCCAACGACATCAGAATAGGATTGTGCATCTTATTATCCCAGAGTATTGGAGGATAAGGGCTATATACATAGTGGATAAGGTCTAGGTGCATGTTGTACAGAAATGGCTACTGGTTGTCCTCCGTAATAGGTACATTCTGGCCTACAGATATCTGAAGTTTATGGCAAACAGATATAGTGATATGGGAAATCTTTTTGTTGACGTAAGTTAGCCACTAGCTCCAACAGCCTGTCAACTGTTGTAATATTCTGACATATGACCCAACTTACAGTCTATCTATCATTCTATTGTACCATATACCCCCGTCCCAACTTACAGTTCATCTGAATTAGCATGTCAGTAGCACTGCATGTCTGCATTAGCATAAATAGGACTAATGTTACTGTGAGCAGTTACTATATTATCATGTGATTCATGTCATCCTCCAAATTGTTGGGGAGCATTCAACAGTCAACCCCAGCATTCCACATGGAGAAACTTATATCTGTGTCATCAGTTTGTCAATTTATTTTATTTTATTTTATTACTTGTGTACTGTAACAACCAGTGTTCTTACGGCGGTAAGGCGACGCGAGGCGACCTACCCCCTTCCAATCGCCTAGACGAGTTAGGCATGCGGTGAGGCAACGCCACACACACATAAGAAATCAAGAATGATAGCTACTTTAGGTTTATCTAAAGACTAATATCTGCCCAAAGGAAGCATATCTATTAGCTGCTCAGCCCAAAAAAGCCAAAACAGAAGCAAGCTGCCAGCCAAAACAGAAGCAAGCTGCCAGCCAAAACAGAAGCAAGCCAAGGAAAAAAAGACCACGGAAGCCAAAACAGTGAAACAGATAAGCAAAAATGTGACCTCGCCAAAGCTGCCATTTCGCGCTGGCGTTGAACTCCGCCGCCGCCTCGCTGGGCCAGATCTGCAGCGCTGCTGCCGCCAGACCTACAACGCTACCACCAGATCTGGAGCTCCGTCAGACCTACTCGCAGCCCTCCGCCAGTCCGCTGGCCGTCGCGTGGGCGCATGGCTCACTGGCTCCGCTGGCCGGGATCCCTTGCGAGTCACGCGCGCGCCACCCTTTTCTTTCCTCACGAGTCGCCGCGCACCGGCCAGGATCCCTTTCCACACTCTCTTCTGTTTTCCTCTGCTGTGGTGGCCCGTTCGCTCTTTTCTGGCGCGCTCCTAAGATTTCCAGCATGTGTCCCAGAATTTTCCCGCGTGCGTCCCTGCACCTCGTGCCATGCGACGTCACCACGGCCTTAAGTTGTCGCCATAGCCGGCAGGCAACGCCAATACGCCATACACCTTTCTTTTACGGCGACCCCAATGCCCAGAATCATTTGTCGCCTTGCTGCCTAGGCGATGCAAAGGCGGTGCCTAGGTGACGCCGTAAGAACCATGGTAACAACTACAATGGCTGTGGGGTTAAAAAGGAAATATGTAAGTCAAAGTGAATATATTATGAAGTGTACAGAAATGTGCTCCAGAGTCCTGAAATTATGCAGGTGTATTGTTATCAGTCTCAAAGAATACACATGGCAAGAGACATGGATTTGCTTGCATTGGGTAATAGCGATAAATTAATGTGCAGTTTTGGGTGAGAAGCACATCCTTGCTGTCTTGGATGAGAAATAACAAATAAGCAAATTTCATTGAGTATGACACATTATATGAAGCTAAAATAACTGTGAAGCTTAGATGAAGAAATTAAGGGATTATACCAGTTGTATGTTGATGAAATCCTCGGTGTCATCAATATACTCCTTCAGCTGTTGTTGAAGTATATATGTAAATATAAAAAACTAATGTGGTGATAAAAATAAACAAAAGAGACAAATATACAGCCACCAGGCTTCATACCGAAGTTAACTTGCTGAGGGTGTAGTCAATAACCACAAAGTAAGCCTCCAAAAGCATTTCAAGTTCCTCTATGTTGTATTGACTACTGTCGGCACTCTTGAAGCTATCAAGTCTACTTCGAGAAAAACTAAAGTCCTTCTCAAGCCTTCGAAATGCAGGGGGAGAGGAAACTGGTGAAACTGGAGCAGATAAAGATGGACCAAACCCATTATTGCCAATTCCCTGAAGTGCCTGCTCATCTAGCAATGATGCTTCTATCCTCCTCTTCTTCTCCGTGAGGTACATTTCAGCCATATCACCATCATCGTCCATCAGCTGCTCTATCTCATCTCTGACCTTAATGGGGGAATGGTTCAAATTATTGAAAATCTGTCTAATATTTGCCAGAAACACTATACATAACTACAATAATAAGATAATCAATTTACCTTTTGGACCCTCCTAGTCAATGCAACCAGCTTACTCTTTAGACGTCGTGCGCGTTCCAAGTCAAGGGTACAGATTTTTTTTGTCAAATCATCTAGTAATGGATAAGCTTCAGCCTCTAATTCAACAGCCTGACAAATTTGTAGATTCCAAATCATCATGTGTAAAAGAACTAAATTACCAAACTGAAACGGCATAGCCCAAGATGATCACAGGATTGCCAACTGATTCTGGAACACAAAGAAAAAGGAACACAAAGAAAAAGATTCCCACATATAAATAGTTGATAGATGCCTGAGACAACTTTTTTTTACTTTTAACCATTTAGGTTTTTAGATGATATCTTAAGTCTTAACCATTTAGTAGTAACATCATATGGTTATTTAGAATTGACATACTGACCATTCTGGACAGTAATCTAGTCCACTGCCCAATTCATCATCTACCTTCATACCATTAGATAAGCCAACCAACAAATTATAGATAACATATATGGTGTGATGTTAAGTGCAAGATAAGACATGACTTTTGAATGAGAAGTACTGATCACATCAGTGTTTACAAATCGTCCGATTAATCGCGATTAATCGGCCTGGTCGTTTTCCTGGCTACGACTAGGTGCTCCGACCCGACTAGAGCGACCAAAAATCTGGTCGTCCGACTAGTCGTCGACTAGTCGCGACTAATCAGCCGATTAGTGACATTTTGGCGACCAGGAGAGAAGGGCAACCGACGGGGAAGGCAGAGGCCAGCCGGAGGAGGGTGCTGACGACGACGCATGGGCCATGGCGGGAGGAGTGGGCCGGCGGCAGTGTGCCTTCGAGTGGGAGGGGCCACCGGCGGCGCCAGCGGGAGGAAGAGGAGAAGGCGCCGCCGGCGGGGGCGGGAGCAGGAGCAAGAGGAGAAGCCGGCGCCGGCGGGAGAAGAGGAGAAGACGGCGCCGACGGAAGCTGCGGCGCGCATGCTCTGTGAGGGAGGAGATCTGTGGCGGCTGTTTGGGAGAGGGGAGATGTGAGGAGCTAGGGTTGTGGTGGCTGTGAGGGAGAGGGGAGATGTGAGGAGTGAAGCTAGGGTTTAGTTAATGGGCCTGGGCTTTTCAATTTTATTTTTGGGATAATAAGTAATGGCTGGAAATTTGGCCCATACCTGGATATTTATTGTCATATACTATATAGTGTATATATATATTATGTAAATTTCCTAAAATATATGGAATAATTAAATAGAACGACCAAAATCGACTAATCGCGATTAATCGCGATTAGTTTTCTGGTCGGTACCATCGCGACTAGGTTCGACTGGGCGATTTGTAAACATTGGATCACATAAGCACAAATGCACAATAGAGAAGTAATGCTTCACTTTTATAAACTAAAAAATGCTAGGGCAGTGCAATGATCAATGAAATAGCAATTGGGGAACAGTGGTCACATCACAAGTAAATATTTTCCAGTCACAAGCAAAAGTTCAGATAATACGTAGTGGCACCTCTGCGTCGAGGAACGAGCAGGCTGCTTCGAGTGCGACTTCCAGGGCGATAAACTCGAACGGCAGGTCGTCGGCGCGGTCCACGAGGCGGCGCTGCAGCTCGTCGACGTACCTCCGCACGGCCTCCTCCGCCGCGAGACCGCCTGCCACCTCGGGATCGCGTAGGACGAGCGCCTCGTCGGCAGTGATGATGCACCGTATCCGTTCGAGGTTGCAGACGACGGCGCGCTCGCGGCCGAGGATGGCGGAGGGATAGACGAAGAGGGGGTCGAGGAGGCGGAGGTCGCGCGCGGGCAGGTCGAGTCGCCGCATGAGCGCCGGCTTGGCGACCTCCACCGCCTCCGACGCACCCGTCGCCGCATCCACGCGTACCCACGAGCGCCTCCCGCCCCCGCGCCTCTTCAGGCCATGGACGTCGATTGCCACGCCGCCGCCGCCGCCACAGCCGCCGCCGCCCGCCGCGGGCATGACACGGCGGTGGGGCCCATTGGCCGCCGCCGCCGGAGTGCGGGACGGGAAGAGGAGGCGCTCCTTGAGGTCGTGGTCCATGGCTGTCGGGCGTCTGCGTTGGGGCCGATGTGTCAGAGTCGGAAGGCTGCGCCGGTGGCCGGAGGCCGGAGGCGGCTGAGCGTGTTGGAGCGATTGGGAAGGGATCTCCACGAACCCTGCTGGCCTGGCGGGTAGCGTCGTGGGGAGCGGCGTCGCGGCGAGGACGTGGCGGCGGGATGGGGGATCCTCGAGGGACGCTAATGGGCCCATGCGAGCCTACCGACCTGGGCGGCCCAATTCGGCCCAGTCCAACTGAACCCTAGGGGAGCCGCTCGTGCCCGTCTTATAAGCCGCCGCACACAAGCTCACTAGGGTTTCTCCTCAGCCGTCTTCTCCTCACTCCGCTTCCGCCCCGGAAGGCTAGAGGTAAGGTAAGCCTCCTCCTCCTCCTCTCCCAATCTCTCGCCGCATCTCCGCCGCCGTGCTCGTGCTCGTCCTCGTGCTTGTTTTAGGTGCATTCTCTGCGTTTTATGAGATTCGACTGTAGGACGTCGTGTTACATCGTGCTGCGCTGAACATTTAGAAGTGATGCTACCGAGGGTAGATTCTGCCGATTTGAGCGTGCTCGTTATGGTTGATTCGGACTTGTTGTAGATAGTGGTTTAACCATAAGGTTGTTCGTGGAAGTATGACTTCTGAATCTGTTGCCTATGAGAATTAGAACATATTTTGTCAGTAGTTTCTGTTATTGTTACTCTTGCACTGGCTGAAATGGTAAAGTAGTGTTTTTGTCTAATTGTTTGTTGAGATTTACTGTAACGCTTTTTCCTGAAGTGTAAGCAGGACTGTCTGATCTCTACTCTAAAATATAATCTGAGTACCCTGTTGCTTAGTTTCATAGTTTTTCTGTGAGTGATGCTGTTATGAACCACTAAAATTCTTTATGATGTTTTCCTAAGTTTGCTGTTTCTTACTTTTAATGTCAATGCTCTAATTTGCATGCAGTTCAAGCATCAGCCCTGTGAAGTTCTGATGGCTCCTAAAGGTACACAATATTGATGGATCCTAGTTAATGTGTTTTGATTAAAAATCACATGCAAATTTCTTCATATTGATTCTGTGCATCCTAATATTGTAGTCTTGGTACTAAACTGACCGGCATGGTCTTATCCTGGAGCTAGGGAAATTGAATGCAATGATTAACACTTTTTTCCATACTTTCATGTTCTTTCGTTAACAAGTCTTGAATTGGCAAGTTTTGATGCATGAGATTTGTTGGAAGCAAACTCAATACTATAGTGGATTATATTATTAGTCTATGAACCTATTTCTGTTTGGCTTTTTTAAGATGCCTCAACGGACTGTTTTATCTAATTGTGTCTAGCTGCTCCTGCCAAGAAGGGTGATGCCAAGGCCCAGGCCTTGAAGGCTGCCAAGGCTGTGAAGTCTGGGACAGCCAAGAAGGCAACCAAGAAGATCCGCACATCTGTGACTTTTCACCGCCCCAAGACCCTGAAGAAGGCTAGGGATCCCAAATACCCAAGAATCAGTACCCCTGGAAGGAACAAGCTTGATCAGTACCAGATTCTCAAGTACCCCCTTACCACTGAGTCTGCGATGAAGAAAATTGAAGACAACAACACTCTGGTCTTCATTGTTGATCTCAAGGCTGACAAGAAGAAGATCAAGGCTGCCGTCAAGAAGATGTATGACATTCAGGCAAAGAAAGTCAACACTCTGATCAGGTTAGCATTTCCCTTCTGTACTTGTTCATTGTAATGCTTGATTTGCTAGGCAGGGCGGTTAACCAATCCGCCATGTGTCTTGCAGGCCTGATGGTAAGAAGAAGGCTTACGTGAAGCTGACGCCAGATTATGATGCTCTTGATGTGGCCAACAAGATTGGCATCATCTAAGTTAGGGTGCTGCAGGAGTCATTTGTGTCCTCGTTTTTATGTGATTGGAGTTTTGTAGCTATTGCTTAGCGAATGCCTCAGTGGCCAAGTTATCACTGTTTTGCTGCACAATTCCATGTATTTGGTATAATCCAAGTGACTTGTCGTGAGCCAATATGTTCCCTGAAGCTACCATTTTCTTTGAGCCACCTGTTTTTCGAATTTCCAAAATTTTGCTTTGTGCTCCCAGTTTTTCAATATGGTTATATTGTTAAGGTCGGACATTCATGCTCTGTTATGGGACCTAGCTTGGTTTCCATGTTGGGATTTGGTTGAGAGAGAAAAATATTAGTTGACCTAGCCTTGTGACTGGCTTCAGTTTTGTAAGCTGGTGAATTTGCCAATCTTTTTTACATTTGTTGCTGAAGCATTGAAGCTAGTTAGTTCATGATCCTGTCAACTCATGCTATGAATTCCACAAGGGCTTCACTCTTCGCCCTTGGCAGTGTCTCTTCTTGAGACTGAAGCCCTTGTGGAATTCTTGCACGGTGATGCCTTCACCTTGCGTTCATCTGATTCTTCACGCAGGTAGCCATTTTCAGCATTACCCAATGGTATTTGTGCCTAAAGAAGAGAGGCGAGCTCTTGCACAGCGCTCGGTCGCTAGCTAGCACTGAAACAATTCATCACGCCGAGAACTGACAAATAATCAAAGAAATCTCCCCGAGTTTTGATCGGCAGGACAGGGTCGCGTAGAACTAGTCCGAGACTGAGAGAAGACATGGACCGGCATGCCATGGGCGAGGGCTGCCAAGAAACAAGCTTGGATGTCCATGCAAGTCTTGCTGCAACGAAATCACCAGGAATGCAGCAGCTTTGATGGAAGCTACAAACGTCAGTCAATACAATATGCATTCACTTGCAGTCCAAACTCAGTCAGCCCTGCACTTTACAATGTTCATTTCCATCAGCAACTTCAAGCTGCAACAGGCAATACCATATGCAATAACTAACTGTTCCATCAACAATACCACCATGTTGCTTCATATATCACAGTGCCATTCTTCATTGTTTGTTTCCATCAAAAACAAAACAAAGAACAGCTCATTATTGGTTGCTTACACGGCTAACATGATGGCCGAAATAGCCCTGCAACCTAAGGTATAAAAATGTGGCCAGACAATTCACTCACAGGAGCAAAAGGACAGCCACCAGTGACGCACTTGAAAGTTGAAGCTTCAGGTATTGTGCCTGAAAATTCTTTCCCTAAAACTTGTCTCTGGCATAACTTAAACGGTCTGCTTACACCTCGAAGATCAGCTTCCGGAACTTCTCCATGTGCTCAGCCTGCAATGAGATGGCGATGGACAGGCTGCCATCCTTGTTCGCGCTTGGGAGGACAAAAGCCAATCCTTCATAGGCGATGCCAGCAGGACCCATGAACACTGGTCGACCCCATCCAAAATCGGCGTCATGAATCGGTAGGCGCACCCAGCTGGTGAGCCCAAGGTTAGGGCACCGGAAAGTGTGTGCCCCACGGACCAATGCAGATAAATCTGGCTGCAGCTCCAAGTAATCCAATGCCGAGCGACAGTAGTCGTCATTCATCCTATCTAGTGCAGCTTGGATGACTGCTGCTCCATCTGCTAGCCCACTGGTCACCTTGCCTGCCTCAGCAAGTGGAGTTGCGGTGAAGATGACATTGCCAAAGTAACCTTCTGGAAGTGGAGGTTGAAGCCGTTGTCGCCCATCAGTGGCACAATACAGCTTGGTGGGCTGTTCAGGTGACAGGCCACGTGCAAGAGACGCACATCGCCAGACATGTGCAGCTAGCACTGCATATGTACTGAAATGTGGTGCACCTTCGCCTGAGGGGAGCTGCGAGCGCAGGCAACCAAGGTCTGAACAGGTAAGCTTGAAAATATCCACAGCGGTCGGAGGCAGTGTTGCCTTAGCAGTGACAGACAGGGAGGAAGAGGACATCATAGATGGGGCAGGCTGGTACTCAACATGTGGGTATGATGGAATTGGTGGATCTCGGGCTCTTAGGAGAGTGTGGTCGATGAAGGGCATCACAGCAACTTTAGTTCCCCGGCAGAGGTCAGACCACGAGTTAATAAAGTGCAAACCAGACATGCCATCCGCAACATGGTGTTGCATGCCAACTCCAAGGGAGACGCCTCCACACTTGAAGTAGGTGACCTGGAGTAAGATAGCAAAATCAAGGCAAATTAGTGGGGCTTCAAATGTTTCATAATTCATGTTTTCCATCTGTGATACCATTATAACACTATATTATGAGTATTGAGATAACACACTAAGACAAGCATATATATGATATTAATGACAGGAAGTTGCTTAACCAGCAAACAAATAATCTGGATGTCAGAAATTAACCATGTAATAACAAAAATAACAGCACAATTCTTCAGAATCTATAAGTTATATGGTTGAACTGAAATCTAGTTCCACACTATCTGGAAGTACTGAATTTACAGTATTTGGGATGCAAGCCTCTGACCCTCATTTTGAGGTAATTTTGGGTGGGTTTGAGGAACATGATATTTGCAGGCCTCTGATCCACATTAACAAAGCATTGTAGGAAGCAATCCAAAATGCAGGTTTGGCTAGTCTAACTCTCTCAGGATGCAATTTCCTTGCCTAACAGAGATTAACCCTACCCCACCCACCACCAAAAAATGAAAACGAAACCTTTTCTTTTTCAAAGTATGACAAGGAATGCCTACTTGTAATGATGTATTCTGACTTATTACACACATTAAAACAAGTGCATAAAAAGATAGAGCAATGTGGTTGTTATGTTCGGCAATACCGCATAGATTAGAGATAAGTAAAGTTAAAGATAAGATTCTGTTATTAGAGATAAAGAAGAGTTAGATTCTGTTATTAAATTAATCAAGCAGAAGGAATAAAGAGTTCCTGCTTCCTGCAATCTAGCTCTGGTTCTACCAGTGGTGAAGAGAGATGGGTGAAATGAGTGTCATGCTAATATTCACAATTGTTGGACTAGATTTAAGTGTGCAGAATCAAGAAGCAATACTTGGAAGTCTTTGTATAACCAGAAGCTCACAATTAATATGCCTCCATCTATAATTTTCTCTCACAGGATATAATATCAGCTATAAAAATGCAGTTTTAATAGTATATGTCATGGTCTGAAACCATGATAGGATAAACACAACCAGGAGGATAGTCAGGACGATGGTTGCTAGGAATGAGAGGTAGAGTTAGGTTGGTGAGAGAGATTAAACTAATTCTTTCTTCATTGCTTTTCAATTGAATACATGAGATCCCTTTATACAGAGAGGACCGGAGGGCTAACTTGACATATAAGGAAATAATTTCCGCTATTATAAAAATCAATCTAATCTCTATATCTAATTCCTAACTAAAACCAATATCTTAATATATTCCTAAATAATAGATGTAATACCAAAATAACTATATATCCATCCTAAATCAAAGCTAATAAATGGATTGTTATTCCTTTGATTATCAATTTATATTGTACACTGAACTATATTCCAAAGTCAAGTACTTTCTATGTAGGGACGGTTATTCAACCTACTTGATTTACTACTCCAGGCTTCCAGCATGAAATGGCAAGTGATGAAAGACAGCCAGAAGGTGACGAGATCAGTTCCATTTAGGACAGATCTGAACATGCAACCTGAATGATGTATCCATCAAAGGATAAACAATTCAAGAGGTTCTACAGGACAAGGGTTCCAGTTATCAAACAGACAAAACAAAGCTATTAAACTAGTTCAAGCCTAACAATCACGAATGTGAACATCACACTCAGTTAAGTACCTTCCTGTCGAGATCATGGAACAAATGATTGACATTTTGGAACCATGAGCTTGACTAATCAACCATATATGGGAGCAAGAGGCCCTATGTCATATGGGGAATTACATATTCCCATTGCAAGAAATTAGATTCTTTCTATTCAGCAGCAATTAGGTTCGGCCAGCAAGGAGTCATGTCGGCTAGGATTAATTAGGGATAAGAGCTTTCGGTCTGATTAGGAAAGGGTTAAGTTTATGAGTCCTATTAGGATTAGTAAAGGGTTGTGTTTAAGAGTCCTATTAGTAGTTATATCTTTAAGAGTCCTTATCTGTATTCCTTAAGCATAGCTGGTAGATTATATGGTTTTATTATAATATGCCTTTGCCCTTTGGCAATAAGAAATAAAGCATCGAGTTTATAGTCTATCTGTCTGGATTGGATCCCCATTCCCCACCTTGTCGGCGTGTTCCACAACGGCAGCGCCATGCCGACGAGGCCCAGGGCTAAGGCTAGCCATATTGTTTAAATATAGTCTTCAATCAAGGTATTCTGGCAAGGTTCCTGCACCTAACACCCTAGCAGTTAACATTAGTACCTACTAAAATTATTCCCATCAATAGCATGTTTGGTGCAGTCTGACCATTACTGCTGGACTTGCTGGTACCAAAAGCGCAAAATACAAAAAGCACTAAAGATCAGTAGTAACTAGTAACTTGGAATATTATGTACTTCTGCCGGTGATTGTAATTTGTAACCATATATGTTAGTCATAGTCACAAAATTGCATGTATTCAATAAAGAATAGCAAGGTTAAACATGTACAGGTAATGTTACAAAGATCCAAATGGGATAAGCTTGTAGATTTCAAGTATATGTACATCACAAATCAGTCCCATGTAAGCACAGAATATAGGGATATATTAGGGCAAATTAATAGGCTAATTAACAAAGCACTCCTCTACTGAATACCGATAGTCTGTCAAGTTTGGCATGGATGTACTCAGTCTCATGACTGATGTTTTTTGTTGTCTGTTAAGACACTACCTGATGTGTTTTGCCACAATTTTAGACGGTATAAGTGTACAATACAAGGTAGAGTTGTAGACAACAATTTCCTATACGGAATTGTATTGATGCAGCTAATAAACACCAAACTAGACCATATGAAGCGCTGCTAAGCTTAGCCTTACAAACATTTAGGATCAAACAGCCAAAGTAGGAACCCGGCTATCCAATCAGGCACCAAATGTTATAGTTAATGGCTCAATGCCAAACTCAGTTGCCCTGTGCAGTTTGCGAAATATTGACACATTGTTGCATTCCTCTTCGAGAAAGCTATTTCTAACCCCTTTTTATTTTGTACTTCATTCTAACTGTAACGGCTACTGAAAATTTTTAGCTCACCTGGAGCACGAGGAGCGGGAAGGAGGAGATGTCGTCGGTGTATTCAACTGCCGGGATGAGGCGCTTGAGCTCCATGGTGGGCGCGAAGTCGCCATAATCGTCGACGGTGGAATCGAGCGCATCGGCCTCGACGAAGAGCACCCCCTCCCCGTTGCAGTCGATCTCGACTCTCCCGTCCTCGTCGCGAGCGAGCCGCGCGGCCACCGGGTAGAACGGCACGAGCGCCTCCGCCAACGCGCGCCTCATCCGCTCGCCGTCGAAGAACCCCTCCGGTGGCCCCTCCTCGGGGCAGCGGTAGAAATAGACGCTGGGAGTGTGGAAGCGCGGCACCACGAGGTCGAGGTTTGAGTTCCACAGCCTCCGCCGCGGCGTCTCCCCAGCCGGCCGCACCATCGTCGACCTCCTCACCGTGATCGCCATCTGCCCCTGCCGCATTCCACCAAACACCCCGTGAGCATCTAAAAACCGCCGCACGAAAGGGAAAAAAATAAAGGCGAGCAACACGGAACAAGCAAGCGAAGCACGGACCAGCCTCGGACGACGTAGAGCGCAGCGCCGCGGATCAGATCCGACTGAGGCGAGAGCAGGCGCGGGCCGGGACCGGGTAGCAGCAGCTCTTGGTGGAGAGCAGCTGGAGGTCTCGTTCCGTGTGTGGAGCGGCTTTTATAGGCGGCAGCGGCAGCGGCAGCGGCAGAGAGCTGCCTCCGACTCCGAGCTCCCGTTGCTCACGTGACCAGACCTCCCCTCACGCGCTGTCCTCTCCTTTACCCCGGCCGGGTTCCCCCAATTTTTGGAGGTTTTCCCCGGGTGGCCAGGTGGCCTCGCGGCGAAGGTGACGGGTGGGGTGGGGGTTGGTGCGACGGCGACCGCAATCGACGGGGACGGACGCGAGGGGAAGCGCGGAGAGGGCTGGAAGTTTTGGGGTGGGTGGACACGGTGCACCCTACCTGACCCGTGGACGTTCGTGTTGTCCAATGGTTCAGGCGTCAGAGTTTAGAGCAAAATGTTGCTCAAAAGGGGTCATATTGATTCAGTGGGTGTTTGGTTGGTGATTAAAGTTTAATTTGTGTCACGTCGAATATTTGAATACTAATTTGAAAGATTACATATAAATTAATTATAAAAATATAATTGCAGAATTGGAAAAAATTTTATGAGACGAATTTATTAAACCTAATTAATCTATGATTAGCAAATTAAGCTCATTAGATTTGTCTTATAAATAATCCAACAATTATAAATGAATTTTATAAATAGTTTATATTTAATACTACAAAATAACATATTAACATCTGATGTGACGGGACTAAACTTTTAGACTATAGAACCAAACAGCATCTAATGAATATAAATAATTTTATAATAGTTCTGGCTAGCTACTTATATACTTAAAGATCACCTGTAAAGAATAAAAATGTTATTATCTATTTCTCACCCTTTCTTTCTCCTAATGTAGGTGTTCATATTATGGAGCTTAGATTTTTTTTCTATTTGATACATTGTTTTTTTAATGCCTATTTGATATATTACGAAATTTGCAATTGTTATAGACCATTTCTTTTAAACCCATTCATAAAAATCACTCGATACATCTACATTGTTGTTGCCTCCGCGAGACTATTGATTTTTAAAAAAAAATAATATTTTTTTAAAAAAATCAAATATGTATGACCATTTGAAAAAAATTCAAAACTAGCATGTGGTCAGCTGACTAACAGTCGACTACTGTCATGTGGCGGCAAATCAGCTATTGGTTAGTTGACTGCTGCCATATCAATAGGAGTCGGCCGACTAAGGGCCGACTTGTTGCCACGTGGCACTGACGCCAAGCACAACGGCTATTTCTGGTCGACTGGTGTCATGTGGCACCAATCGGCCGTTCAACCGCCGACTGGCTGCCACGTGGCGCCAGTCGACTGTTGAGACGTCGACTCTAGCCCTATATAAAAGGGGGCGAACGCCCCTCCTTCTCTCACCCCACCCCTTTGGCTTGGCTGCCAAGAGGTGGGGTGGAAGAAGGGGGCGTTCGGCCCCCTTTATATAGGGGTGGAGTCGGTTGACCAATATCTAACTGATGTCACGTGACAGCCAGTTTGCTAGAAATAGCCGTTGCGTCTGGCATCGGTGCCACGTGGCAAGGAGTCGGTCCTTGGTAGACCAACTCCTGCTGACAGTCGGCTGACCAATAGCCGACTTGTCGCCACCTAACAGTAGTCGGTTGTTGGTCAACCGATCGAATGTTAATTTTGCAAATTTTTCAAACGGCTATACATATTTATTTATTTAAAAAAATATTGTTTAGAAAAAATCGGAGACTGTTCTCGTCATCAGGCCGAATGACATTGGTTGAACGTGTTAGGGTGACAACCCGAACTTTAGCGTTTCGAACTCGTAAACGAATAGTTTAAAAAAATATGTAAAACTTTCTAAGTTTTTTAAGGATACTTCCCTGTATCTGTTCTATTGATTAGAAAAAACTATCACACTGATTGATCGAAAAATTACAAGTGTTTGTTAAGGTTTATGGTTCCTTTGGAACGCGGATATTTTATAGGATTTTCGCATAAATTATTCTAATCCTTTAAAATTTATTTAAAAAACTTTGTTCCAAAAGAGCCCTTAACATTAAATTTATTTGTTTGAAATCTTAAACAATTTAGCCAAATAATCTGGATATCCATTTGTAGAAGCTGAAAGCCACCACCAAACAGTCAGGTTTTCGAAGATGATATGAGAAGTGTTTTTTCTTATATCTAAGAAACTACCTAGTGATTTTTTTTCTTAATAATTTTATAAATGTGTATCATTGTAATACATATTTTCTAAATGTGAGTCATCTCTTCTTTTATGTTTACTTTTGATACATGTTGGCGTAAAAGATTACGCTAACAGGTTTCTGTAGAAAAGAAACTAACAAACAAAGTGTTTGCGAAGCAAACTGTTCTAAGCCTCCGAAAGGATAATAGCTTAGAATAGTTCGAAAGTGTGTATTGAATCACTTGTCATCGGTCCCTATTACAGGGTGAAATGGGGGGTATTTATAGGTCCAATTATTAAGGAAAAGACCTATTTACCCCTCTATTACAACCGACATTAAGGAAACTATTTGGTTTCCTTAATAGGGCTAAAATGGTAAAAGACTAATCTAATAAGAAAGAAGATAAGTCTTCCATCTTAGCTGGCAGAAAAGATCTTGAAAAGCTTTGGTTCGAAGACATACTTCGAACCAGTGTCTGTCTTTGGGCTTCGAACCAGGTTCCGAGCATCTTCGAAGAAAGTCTTCGGACAATCTTCGAACTAGTTGGCTGTCTTCATGCTGCTTTAGCAATAACCCCGAAGATGAGATATTTTCCCCCAACAGTAGCCCCTCGAATACGCTTCTCCGTTCGACCTGTAACGTTAGGAGAGCAGTATACGGAAAGAAAAGATAACCAATCATAGGGGTTATTGATTTTCGTTTTATCTCCGAAATGCATGAAGATATAAACTTTGAATCAGTCATAACGTAGTTATTTTTCGAACTATCTTAGAACTGACTCAGAAGGTTCGAAAATCTTTTTAGACTTAGAAAAAATAGCCGTTAGTTTCTGTTTCTAACGGAAGTTATACGAGGCATTATTTTCGGAGGAGAATAACGGGCAAGAATGCGAAAGGGCAGAACTCAAATGGTAACAAACGGAAAATTTAGGCTATAAATAAAGAGCCCAAAACTTATCCGATTACCTTTTCACCGTTCCTCTCAATCAAAAGCTTGTGAGCCCCTTGAGTTCTTGAGCCCTAACCTTTGAGTTCCTGAGTCCCTTGAGTTCTTAAGCAACCAAACGATCATAATGGTGAAGACCAAAGGATCTGCGCCTCCTTCAGCTTTAGCTCGGCAGCGGGCAGCTGCAGCAGCAGCGGCGGCGACATTGGCGGCGGCACCCTCGATGCAGGCAGGATCATCCATGGCGGCAGGGGGGAAGAAATCCCCAAATCCCCGATGACCAAGGTTTGTGCCCTCCATCAACTAAGTACTTGGATCAATCCTTCGAATTAGGGTCATCTACCTGCAAGAGAGAATCTTTGGCAATCACAGCGGGGGGTAAAATTAGCAATGGGGTTATGATTCGGAAGCCGGGCAAAGAATCAATTCCATCACCAAGACCCGGAGAAGTTGTGGTATTCGAGGCTTTTTTCGAAGCAGGCTTGGGTCTCCCTGCTGTGGATTTTTTGGCCGAAGTGCTCGACTTGTTTCACGTAACCCTCCCTCAGTTGTCTCCGAATGCTGTAGCCAGATTAGCCATCTTCGAGTGGGCACTGAGAGCCGAAGGTTGTGAAGGGAGGGCTGAAATCTTCGCTGCGCTTCATAGAGCAACTTGTCAGCCAAAGACCTTCGTAGGCTCTGGAGGTGAAAAAGTGGTGGTCTCCTTCGGAAGCATCAATTTTAGGCTTCGCGATGAATATGCGCTGCAATTCCCTGCTAAGGCCATCAATGCTAGATGGTACACCGACTGGGTCCTGAGGTGGTTTTATGCCGAAGTTGGAGCAAACAGTCCTCTGGCGGGGCCACTCAAAGAAATCCAATTCCGGAAAGAGGCCTTAGTGCAACCTGAAGAAGGCCAGCTCGAAGCTCGCCTCAACTTACTTCAGAAAATCAGCCGAAGGTTAAGTATGCGGGACCTGGCCGAAGAATTCATCGGACTTCAAATTCCTCCGTTGATGGCCAACTGGCCTATCGTCTTCGAAGATGACTCGGAAGGTGGTCTTCGCAAGATTAACTATACTTCGAGCCCTGCAGGTAACTTCGAAACCAACATGCATAGTACATATTTACTTCGAAGAAAGATTAACTCGAATTATTTATTTTTTTTAGCTTCTTCAGCCCCTATTACTTCAGAGCAAATTGTAAGGGCTTCGGAGAAGATTTTGGGTGCTCCAACTCCGTCGGAAAAAGAATGGCGAATCAAATTAGTCGGGAGTTGGGAGAGATTTAACAGAGTATGGGGAATGTTGGAGTTAACTCCGCCCCCTCTGATGGACTGGGTGCCTCAAGAGAAAGGACCCAAGAAAAGAGTAGCCGAAGCTGGGGCCTCTAGCTCCGCAAGGACTCCGACAAAGAAAGTGGCTCGAAAGCCGAAGAACCTCGCACCTTCAAGTTCAAGAGCTTCGGTTTCTAGCTCTAAAGAAGACGAAGGTATACTTTTAATGAAATTGATTGAGGAAGATGCAGCTCAACGAAGTATTCACATTGAAGATACTGCAGGTATACCGGAGCCCCAAGCCAACGTCGAAGAAGTAAGAGCTCCGGATACCCAGGAAGGACAACTCGAAGCCCCTATGGGTGTAGATGAGGCCGAAGTGCCTGCGAACGTACCGGAGTCTGGAGATAATGCTGATCAACCAATGACTTCGGTAGTTCAAGAAGATACAACTCAAGCCGGAGTTCCTGTGAACGAAGGTGGGATCGAAGTCACTATGGCTTCGATTCCTGAAGAAGTAACGAGGACTCCCCAGGACGATGCTCCTGCAGTCCAAGATTTAACGGCTGATTCGGATGAGGACTACACTTTTGATCCTCCGATCAGTCCGGTACTCGATATTCCAGAGAATGTCGAAGGTAAATTTTGCATAATTTTTATCGATTTTTTGCAAAATTATACAAATATAATATTTCTGTTTTCGCAGAGCCTCCTGTTGTCGAAGTATCCCTCGAAGATACAATTCAAAGACCTTCGACCACTTCAGAGCCACGACCAGAGGTCACTCTACCGGGGCCTGGAAGAGGAAAAAGACACATAGAACCTCCAACTCAAGGATCGACTTCATCTGACTCAACGGATGAAAGTGAATCAACTGAGGGAGGGCCATCTTCAGAAGTTCCAAGGGCCTCGGAAGAGCTCTCTGGACCTTCGCTAAGCAGGGCTGACCAGAAAGCTTCAAAACTGCTTCCTCTCATAACTCCTTTTTTGGAGGAGAAAACCGGACTTGGGACTTTGGTTAAACCTTTGGGTGAAGCCAGTCGCCAAGTCAGGGAAACAGAACTGGTAGCCCGCTTAAGCAGAGTGAAGGGTTCGGAGCTTAACCTTGCTGTGGAAAGAGCAGCTTATCAGGTATAAAGCATCTTCGAACCAAATAGCGAATTACATATGAATAATTTCTTATTTCATTTTTTCTTTTTTCTTAGCAAGCAGTCTTAGCCCGCGCTGCAGCTTTATCGAGCGAAACCGAAATTGCTCAACTTCGGGAAGAGAACGAAACTCTTCAAAGGAATTTTAACTTCTCCGAAGGTCGAGTAGCTCAGATGGACAATGTAATACTAGCAGAGCGAAGGGCTAGGCAAAGCTTGGAGGCTGCGAAGAAAGAGCTCGAAGCAGAAAGAATTGTGCTTCGAGCGGAGATTGAAAGACTGCGGACAGAGGATGCTGCGAAGGGGTCCGAACTTGTAAAGCTACAAGAAGAGGCTGGTCAACTCCGAACTCAAAAGAATGCTTTGACTACGGAGAACGCTAGAATCTCCGGAGTTTTAGCTGAAACGACTTCGGCCAAAGATGTGCTTATTGAGGAAAGGCTTAAGTCTGAGAAGGTGGCTTCGGAGGTCATCGAACAGATGTTAGGTGTCTTGGAGTACTTCGGTACTACTGGATCACTACCTTCGGATGACAATGTGACTCTGCTGCGCCGGTTAAAGAGGATCCAAGGAGCAGCGAAGCAAATGAAGACGGCAGGCATGCGTTATGGAGAACTCTCCGGACAAGTGTCTGCCCTTGGATTACTTCGTTACTATGAGGATTTGGGCCGAGTAATTACTCCGAGCGCAGAGGGCTCCATCATCTTCGACGACGCAAGACTTCTGACCCCTTCCGAGGGCGTGGCTACTGCTTGGCGAGCCTTCCAGACTTCGTGGAGAGCCGAAGGTCGATCTGCGATCAAGGCTTGGATTGATGAAGGCCAACGCCAAAAGCAAGTTCGAAGCCAAGCTTCGAGCAGTCAGCCTCCTCCGAACCCGCAGGTTTAGGATTATTTAGGATTTTTTGATTATGTAAAACTCATGCTTGTAAACATTTATCAATGAAAGTCTTGTTTGTCAAATTTTTAGGCTTTACCTCTTATGGAAGATATCGAAGTGTTAGAGCTTAACAGCGAACTTCGCTCACTGTGGAACACCTTCGAACTTTAAAGAGTTATAAGCGTCCTCGATTCCTTATTCCTCGAGATGACTCCGGCGTTATTGCGCCTGAAGTAATCAAAGACATATTGTCTTATATCAAAGAGGAAGATAAAGAGATTGACGCAAACACCTCGTCTTCTGAAGACACTAATTGGTCCGAAGACGAAGGTGAAGCCCAAAATAAAAGATCTGAAGATCTTAGAAGCTGGGAAAGAAGCCCCGAGCGGCTTCGAACTTGGGCAGAGCTTCAACAAGAACAAAAGGATTTTAGAGCTTCGAAGGGGAGGAAGAGAGTTAAACGTAAAGTTCTTAGAACTTCCGATGTTGGAACTAGTCGTTCCACCCCTAGCTCTCGGGACCGAAGAGGTCTCCGATTCCTTCTTGGTATAGATACCAATTTTTCATAATGTAATCTGTAAACATATTTGCTTCAATAATGAATGCCGATTTAAAATTGTCTCCATACTTACTAGCCCCTCTTTGGGTATAAGCAACTTCGAACTGTATTCAAAGATGGTTATGCGCAAAGAAAAAACTTCGGAGTACAATTTTTTGGGGGTTCGGAGCCCCTCTATCATTTTAAAGATCTTTTGAAATCTTATGAAATATCTTCGACTATTTGTAGTCAGAAGAATGGTAACTTGGTACCTTTGTTTGCTTTTACGAAAGAAATCAATTAAGATAACTTCGAGGACACTTTAGTGTCTTAAGAAATTTGTCACTTTGGACTTATATGAACAGACATTCGGAGCTCATGGCTTAAATGCTGTTTTGCTTTAGCCACCTTCGGCTATTTTTGCAGAAGTCTACCAGCCGGAGCTTGGACTTCGTAGAAATTGTAGCCACCTTCGGCTATTTTTGCAGAAATCTACCAGCCGGAGCTTGGATTTCGCAGAATTTGGCCAACTTGGGCTCTTTTTTGCAGAAGTCTACCAGCCGGAGCTTGGACTTCGCAGAATTTGGCCACCTTGGGCTCTTTTTACGGAAGTCTGACAAGCTGCAGCTTGGACTCCGCAGATTTTGGCCACCTTCGGCTCTTTTTACGGAAGTCTACCAGCCGAAGCTTGGACTCCGTAGAATGTGGTATTGGCTCTTTTACGGATGCCTACAAGGTATCAGCTTGGGCTCCGAATGGATTTCAGCCACCACACCGGAGGCTTCGACTTTATGGGTACGAAGTCCGGAAATACAGCCCAGCTTAATGACACTTCCCTCTCGATCGACTTCCGTCCCAGCGCGTCCGCTCGCGAAACTAGGAGTGTCAAGGGGAAGGCAACTATCAGGGTGTATGCTTTATTAATTTAGAGGTGATTACAAATGAATTACAAGGAGCCCTTATGCGAAGTATCGCTTTAGGTGCTCCGCATGCCAAGTATGTGCTAACTCTTCACCTTCTAAATTAGCTAATTTGAATGAACCAGGGCGCCCCGAGCGGACGATTAGATATGGACCTTCCCATTTATTGCCTAACTTCCCTGGTGCTATAACGCTTCGTAGAACAAGATGACCCGGCCTTAACTTGCTGAGCTTAACCTTCGGGTCATACCAAGTCTTCGTCTGCTGATGATACTTTGATAAATTAGCTACAGCTCGAAGCCTTGTCTCTTCTGACAAATCTAACGAAGCTTGTCTTTCTTCTTCGATGTCTGGTTCGGTGCTGCGAAATGATCCCCCTTTGAGCTCCGTTGGAGTCATAGCTTCATCTCCGAATAGCAGTCTGAACGGAGTAAAACCTGTGGACCTTGTTTGCGTAGTCCGGATGGACCACAGAATCTTCGGAAGCTCTTCGGTCCACAGTCCCTTTGATAGTCCTACTATTCTTCGATTTAGCCCTGATAAGATATTTCCATTGGCTCGCTCAACTGCTCCATTTGACTGAGGATGTCTTACTGCAGCAAAACATAGTTGAATGCCTAGGTCTTCGCAAAACTTCCTGAAGGGTTCTGCGTCGAACTGTGTTCCATTATCAACTGTGAGATATCTAGGCACTCCGAACCGACAAATAATGTTCTTCCAGAATAATTTCTGTACATTATTCGAAGTGATAGCTGTTAAGGGCTCTGCTTCGACCCACTTAGAAAAATATTTGATAGCTACCACTGCGAACTTCAGATTTCCCTTTGCTAACGGAAAGGGACCAATTAAATCCATACCCCATCTGGCCATAGGCCATACCGGAGCAATGACTTGAAGAGCTGTTGGTGGGCGATGACTCCGTCGACCCATCCACTGGCATCCTTGACAAGTGCGAACCAAGCTCTCCGCATCAGCTGTTATTGTGGGCCAGTAAAGCCCCTGGCGAAGTGTTTTTCCTGCCAGAGCTCTAGGGGCTAAATGACTTCCACAAAGGCCTTCGTGAATTTCTCGAAGAATTTCTTGGCCTTCGGCTTGAGATATACATCGGAGTAGAGGGGAACATACTCCGGCCTTGTATAATATACCGTTGATTAACTGATAGTTTCTTGCTCTGATCTTTAATCTTGACAATTGGGGCTCTTCGAGCAAATTTGTTCCTCCTTGCAAGAGTTCTATGATTGAATCTTTCCAATCTGCACTAGGAATGCAGAGAATCTCTGCAGAAGCAACTTGTGGCACCGAAGGTATATTGAGCTCCTCGTAGAAAGCTTCGTCAGGCACGTCCACAGCTCCAGCAGCAGCCTTCGCTAAAATGTCCGCTTGCACGTTTTCAGCTCTTGGTATACTCCGAATGGAAATACCTTTGAAATGTGCTTCGATCTTGCGAATTTCTTCCAAGTACTTTGCAAGCTGTGGATGTCGGACTTGAAAACTTTTGTCTACGTGCCCTGCTACTATCTGAGAATCTGTTTTTATAATTATCCTTGTAGCCCCTAGAGCACGTGTTTTCCGGAGTCCCAATAAAATTCCTTCGTACTCCGCTATATTATTGGTAGACTTAAAGTTGAGTCTTGCGGAGTACATTGCTCTTTGTCCTGATGGTGAAATTAATACTGCCCCAATGCCTGCTCCGGATGCTTGGAAAGCCCCATCGGAGTAAATAGTCCAAACTCCGTCATCTGATTTCTCCGGAGTCAACTTCGCAGGTGGAGTCCACTCTGCTACGAAGTCTGCTAGGACTTGAGATTTGATAGCTGTCCTTGCCAGGAAAGATATGCCGAAGGGTGCTAGTTCTACTGCCCACTTTCCAATTCTTCCAGTGGAATCTTTGCTTCGGAGCATATCTCCTAAAGGATACGAAGTTGGTACAATTACATTGTGAGCTAAAAAATAATGTCTTAACTTCCTCGAAGCCATTATCAGAGCATAAACGAACTTCTCAAGTTCGGAGTATCTTGTCTTCGCTCCTGACAATGCTTCGGATACAAAATAGACAGGATTTTGGACCAACTTCCCATTGATATCAGCTTCTCTGACAAGGACTGCGCTGACTGCTGAGCCTGTGGCTGCAAGATACAGAAGTAGGGTTTCGTCCGCACTAGGCACCGTAAGTGTAGCAAGATTGCTGAGATAATCTTTAATATCTTCGAAGCTTTTCTGACACTCCGGTGTCCATGCAAAATCTTCGGACCCTTTCAAAGCTTTAAAGATTGGCAAGCTCCTCTCCGTAGACCTTGATAAAAACCTGCTAAGTGCGGCCAGACGTCCTGTCAGCTTTTGCACTTGCTTTACATTCTCCGGAGGAGCCATCTTCTGCAGCGCAGTTATTTGAGTAGGGCTAGCTTCAATTCCCCTGCTTGAAACTAAGTACCCTAACAACTTTCCAGCCTTAGCTCCGAATATACATTTTTCGGGGTTAAGACGGATCCCACATGCCCGAAGGCTATTGAATGTTTCTGCTAAGTCTAGGCTATGTTGGTGCTTTAAAGCACTCTTTATTACAATATCATCCATATAGGCCTCCACATTGCGACCTAGTTGATGACCTAGAGCCTTAGCAACTAATCTTGAAAAAGTAGCCCCGGCATTTCTTAGGCCGAAGGGCATTCTTACATAGCAGAAGACTCCCGAAGGAGTTACAAAGCTCGTCTTGATTTCATCTTCGCGCTTCAACCATATTTGATGATAGCCGGAATACGCGTCAAGGAAGCTTAGTAACTCCGAACCTGCAGTGGAGTCAACTAGTTGATCAATTCGGGGCATGGGGTAGGGGTCACGTGGGCACGCTTTATTCAAAGATGTGAAATCAATGCACATGCGCCACTTTCCGGAGGACTTCTTCCTGACGAAGACTGGGTTGGCTAACCATTCTGTATGGGCCACTTCTCTGATAATCCCAGCCTTCAACAGTTTTTCAACTTCGTCCTTAGCTAGAGCAGCTCTCTCTGCGGACATCTTCCGGATCCCTTGTCGAACAGGCCGGGCCTTCGGGTTTACAAGCAAGCTGTGCTCAATAATATCCCGATCGACTCCGGTGATATCTTCGTCAGACCAAGCGAAGACATCCAAATTTTCTTCTACGACCTTTTCCAAGGAAGTTGCAACTTCGGGAGGTAAATCTTTACCAAATTGAAAGGTGTATTCTTTACCATCTTTGACAATGACCTTCGTTGCAATCTCTCCTTCGGGACTTGGTCTAGGAAAAGACTTCTTCGAAGCTTCGGAGGAGGCTAAAAAATTTCTCCATTATCTTGGACACTGTTTACTTGTCTCGGATCAAGAGGAGGACCATGACCATATTCTGCCCTCCGAGCTATGGCTTGATCTCCGAAGGTTGTCAGAACTCCTGACTGTGTGGGCATCTTCATGCACAAGTAGTTGTGATGCGCCACAGCTCCGAACTGATTCAGCATGCCTCGCCCAAAGATGACATTATAAGCATACGGGGCATCCACCACATCAAAGATAACTTCTTCAGTTCGGGCTAGTAAACCTTCTCCGAAGGTTACTTCCAGGCCTATCTGGCCAAGTGCATCTAGCGGAGGTCCTGCGAAGCCTTGCAGAGGACGAGCCGCTGGGAGGAGATGCTTCCGGGAAATGCATAACTGATCGAAGGCTTGCACAAATATGATATCTGCCGAGCTACCTCCGTCAATTAGCACCCTTCGGACTTCTGTTCCTGCAATATCAGCAGTAATAACCAATGGATCTGCGTGCGGGAACTTGATACCAGCTGCATCCTCCGCAGAGAAAGATATTGGAACATGAGACCACTCCGGCATTGCAGCTGCAGATGACGAAGTCCCAATGTGGCCTACTTCTCGAACGTACTCTCTTCGCTGTCTCTTGGACATGCTTCCGAGGGTACCTCCTCCGGAGATAGGGAGAACTACTCTCTTCCCTCTATCTTGCCCTTCTTCTTGCTTCGGAGGTGGCATAACATTGGCCACCGGAGGATGCCTTGCAGCATCAAAATTTTCTATCCGCGCCACGGCCTAGACTGGCTCCGAGCGCACTGCTGCTGCTGGACTTCGGTCGGTACTACCTCGACCCGAAGTTCTCTCCAAGTATTCTCCCCGAAGGGTAAGAATAGCCTTGCAGGTGTCAGTTGCATGGCTTCGATTCTCTCCATGAATACAGCAAAAAAGGGTATGGCCCTTGCCGGCCGTTTTCCCTGGTGGCCTCCAACCGCTGGACTTGTTCCCCGCAGACTGTGGAGCTCTTGGTGCAAACTTCTGCGGGGGTGCAATGTTTAAGACTTCAGAGCGAGGGTGCTTTTGCCCTCTTCTTCTATCATGTTGCACTTCGGAGACTGGTTCTTGCGGCTGAGCCGAAGTCTTCACCTCTGCTTTAACTTCTGTCAACACTGTCGAAGTAGCAGTAGTCCTCCGAAGCCAACCTTCTTCCGACTTCGAGTACTCCTCGAAGTACGACATCAGTTGTGATACTGTGGTGATGCTCTTCCGATGCAGTTTATCTAGAAGGCCTTTATGACTGACGCCTTCCCGAGCCGCATCAACCACCGAAGATGTGGACAGCCCCCGAATTTGCGACTTCGTGTGAGCGAAGCGCTTGAAGTACTGCCTCAATGTTTCTCCGGGGAGCTGTTTCACTTGGAAAAGGCTTCCTGTCGACATGGGGGGCACGAAGGTGCCCTGAAAGTTACTTATAAACTTCTTCTTCAATTGTGACCATGAAGTGATTGATCCTGGCTTTAAAGGCCAGAACCATCTCAACGCCACTCCTTGGAGGGCTAACGGGAAGCACTTCGCCATAGTTTCTCTGTCTCCGCCACTAGCTTCAATTGCTAGGGCATAAGAACGCGCAAACTCACTGGGATCTTCGTCTCCGGTATACTTGCAAAGCTTCGAAGCTTTGAACTTCGGATCGAAGCGAACCTTCTGAAGCTCGGGATGCAACGGAGATTCACTGTCGTAAGAGGCGTTCTCCAGGGCTTCGGGATAATCAAGATCGTCGTCTTCATGCACTTCGGGGATAGCTGGGGTGGCTTGAGGGCGAAGCCTGTTCGCAGCCTCTTGCCGCCACCTCGCTACCTCGGCTTGAAGGTTGGCCATTTGAGTGGCCATATCTCCAAGGCCATCTTCATCTCCTCCGGAAGGACCTTCCGGGTCTTGAGAACTGGTATGATCAGTTCGAATCGGAATGGAGGGTGGCAGAGTGGCTCCGGGCGGTCGGAGTATGGAAGGGGTTGGTGGAGAGGTTTCGTATCCTCGAGGGATAGAAGCCCCTTGCGGAGTTTGAGGTGGAGGGATGGTCGAAGACCCTCCGACTTCGACTGTGTCGAAGGGTATCTCTCCGGAGATCCGAGAGGACCTCCGAGTGGGATTGCGAGGTGCGCTCCGCTTAGGAGGCATGATGCAAGAAATTGGTAGAGAACGAAGTTTTTTGAACTAGGTTCCCCACGGACGGCGCCAACTGTTGGCGTAAAAGATTACGCTAACAGGTTTCTGTAGAAAAGAAACTAACAAACAAAGTGTTTGCGAAGCAAACTGTTCTAAGCCTCCGAAAGGATAATAGCTTAGAATAGTTCGAAAGTGTGTATTGAATCACTTGTCATCGGTCCATATTACAGGGTGAAATGGGGGGTATTTATAGGTCCAATTATTAAGGAAAAGACCTATTTACCCCTCTATTACAACCGACATTAAGGAAACTATTTGGTTTCCTTAATAGGGCTAAAATGGTAAAAGACTAATCTAATAAGAAAGAAGATAAGTCTTCCATCTTAGCTGGCAGAAAAGATCTTGAAAAGCTTTGGTTCGAAGACATACTTCGAACCAGTGTCTGTCTTTGGGCTTCGAACCAGGTTCCGAGCATCTTCGAAGAAAGTCTTCGGACAATCTTCGAACTAGTTGGCTGTCTTCATGCTGCTTTAGCAATAACCCCGAAGATGAGATATTTTCCCCCAACAATACATAAATGGTGTCGTTCTTACAAATAGATAAATTATCTTTTCGGTGCAAAATAAATGAGGATCAACGGAGCTAATCGAGTTGATTTCTTAATTCATTCGCACAATTTTAAAACTAATTATATTTGGAACGACATTATATGGCAGGAATATATATAGATAGACAAGGTCAACTAAATCATGTTTACCATTACTGTTTATTTAGTATCTTCATCTTTTTCTTAAATTTAAATCGTTTTATAATATCTCTTTTATGTTTACCATTGCCAGATAATTGATATCCCTTTTCCCAAAAAAAATGACTCGTGTTTTCTAATAATGAATAAATTAGAAGCATTGCAATTATTTGAGTCAATTTTTTAATTTCTATATATAAGTCTAAAATAACTTATATTTAGAAAGAGTATACGGTGTAATACAACAGTAAGGGGTCTGTTTGGTTGCTTGGATAGGGTTGGATGGAATCATCTCATCCACTTTGAGTAGTGTTTGGTTTGTGAGCAGGTTGGGTAGAATCACCCAGCATAAGGGAATATTTCTTCTAGATGCTGGATAACTTCATCCAATTTTTTTACTAGATGAACTCATCCACCATCTTTTGTGAGAGGGTTTCATCCTATTCATTCTAATCTATACCTCCAACCAAACAAAAAAAATGAATCATCTTATCTCGTCTAACCAAATAAAAAATTATATCACCACATCCCACAAAAACTAGATGGATTCATTCTATCCACCATTACCCTCGAACCAAACGCTTTTGCCTAAATGGGTGATATGTTCGTCGAGCACCATTTACACTCGGCGAAGGATTCATCGAGTGCTACACTTCATTGACGAAGTTTTAGCGGATGCTAACTTTGTCGGTTAGAATTATACCTTGGCTTAATGGACAGATAACTTTGAAGAATCCATTGAGTTATGTCTCGTGTGAGCAGCTAGCTAGCTATATATTAATTTGTTCATGCGCCAATTTGTGATAAGATAGATCGAGTTGGTAGGGTTTGGATTCTTTCGGCTTGCTTGCGCATGTGTATGGTCAGCAGGGTTGATCGATATGCCTTTCAACTCGATCTTTATGTGAACAAAATTAAAGTAGCAACAAATCGTATATCCGAAGTCATGGCTAATGGTGGCATCTCTTACGCTACAAATATTGTATTAGGTATATATCTAGATGAATGAGATGAGACTATTCTATTTGTTGGGAAAAAGATGAGATGAGATGAGATGAGATGTTCTATAATGGTCTCTAGTTATATGAATAGAATATTTCAATCGTGTGTTTAGTCAAAAGAAAATGGGAAGAAATGTCATAATTCGATCTTGATCGCCTAGCTGACCTTGTTGTGCCACGTGTTTTGATAAAAAAATGCATGCTTGTGGTTTAACATCATCTAGGCGTAGGGCATGTTTGCTAGAGCTACGAATCCTGAAATTTATACTGAAACTGGAGTGGAACACTTGAAGTTAGCTAGACCATATTCCATCACTTCAATTCATTTTTTCTGGAGTACTCTCAGCGGGATTCACTCCTTAGGAAAAATGTTTGACTTGACTCCAACTTCACAGGATAAAGAAGCTAGAGCTGGAGTCCTCTCAAACGCACCCATAATATTCTCTCATTGAAGATCGGTCTATTCCATTCAGTACCACATTATCCCTCAAATTAAATAATTGTATCACTCTATACGGAGAAATCATTCCATCCCGCTACTCCTCACACAACAATCAAAAACCCTTAATTATCTAATAGTTCCTAGTTTACACTATTTGGAAAAAGTCCTACATGTATGCTATTATATTGAGCTCTGTATCAATATTTTTTGTTGAGGAAAGGTTCAACATGAAACACGAGAATTAGAGCATCTCCAATAGATGTCCAATATAATTCTTTATATCTATTATTAGGGGTTTTATGTTTAAAATGTTTTTCTAATAACTTTTCTATAAGGTTTCTAATTTTATATATTACTAAAATCTTTCTCTATCCTCTTTACTTTTAGGGATCTTCCACTATCCATATATGGTCCCATCATTGGTGATACTTGAGATAGAAAAAAATAAAACAAGAGATTTAACAAGTATGGTACAAAAATATAATATAGGAAATATGATATCGATAGTTTGTTGGAGAGTAAGAAAATTTAGAGACTAAATTTTATTAAATAAACTCTCTACGATGATATCAAGAGCGACTTTTTAGACATACGTGGAAGATGTTCTTACTTAATTAGCAGGAGCGAGATTGTTTGGTACGAAATTACTGTACGTTTTCTAGGCAGATCTAAACTACCGTACTTTAATCTCGATGCTCCTTTCAAATGGAGGTTTTTCAAAGGAAATTTGAAGAATTTAGTATAATTCTCACGAAAATTGCGAGTTACGAGTGCACGAGGTTTCGTAGAATCTCTAGTGGAGTTTAGTGAGTACACAGTCACCTAGACATACTAATATTCTTACGTTTGACTTTATAATCGTTGTTTTGGGCCACTGATATGCATGGTGATGGTCAAGTTCAAAAGACAGCCTGATCAGACATGTCACCCTCTCCACTGTGATGGGCGACAGCAATTTAATTCCGAGAACCATCCAGAGATTTCATCCAATAATCCTTCATTATTTTCGTGTGTAATGTACGGCCGTCACTTGCTCGTACAATTAATCTTAAGATGTATTTGACTGAGCTGTAAATTCTAAAAAAATTATTATGAACTGTGGAATTTCGTATCAGATGCAACTGTGGGATATGTTTAATTTTTAGACGAAGGTCGACGGCTAAAAAAGAGGCTCTTTAAAGCCAGAACGAGTCCTCTCTCGCGGGAGGGTTGTTGTAGAAGAACTGAAAAATTATTTGGTTAAAATAGTTGTTTTAGAGTTATATCGACCTAGGGTTGTAGGGCTGGTATTCCATCCACGTAAAACAGGTCTGATCTTGAGCCGTTAAATTAGGTTTTAGGCATCTCTAATTATTTTTAAATAGTTTATTAACAACTTATATTTAAAGTAAAAAATAATTTATATATTAAGCAAAAAATTATAATCAGCTTAGGGTCTATTTGTTTCAGCTTCTAGCAGCTAGCTAGTCTGAGTAGCTGGTGTTTTCTAGCTTTTGGATTCTTGTTCATTTTTAGATTCTACAATTACTAATTTTCACAATTTAAGTCCAGAATCTAAACCGTTTGTTTCCGCATAAGATTCTAATTCTTACAATCTAAGTTCAGAATCTAGATTATTTGTTTCCGCATCAGATTTTAAAAATAGTTGCAGCTATCAAAAAAACTGAAACAAACATAACCTAAGTAACAACCATAACCGGACACATGACTAATAATCAGAATCGATTATCTCGTTGCTTATGCAATAATCAACTTTATACTATAATTCCGATTATTTTAAACTGTCTAAAATACCATAATTAACCAGGGAATCGGCAAAAACTGTATAACAATCCAGAGTTCCACGGAGATTAATCTGGCTTAGTTTACAAGCTTCTATTCACCTAACCCTGTGATAGAGGTAAGATGAAAATTGTTGCTGGACTTACCAATCAACATGTGCATCTCGCACTTGCAAAGATTTTATTTAAAGGCTTGCCTTTCGCAAATGATGAAAAAAAAAAACGCACTTTGTATGGCCCCAAGAATTCGGACAGCCAACTAAAAACAAAGCACCATTTTGGACTATCAACGCTACAGAGAAGAAGCTAAAGCACCATTTAGCCTTTAGAGAAAGTTAGACAGCTGCACCATGTTTAGAGAAAGTTAGACAGCTGCACCATGCGTGACATAGCACTTACGTACTATTTTCTTCACGAAAACTGTTCACACGAAAACGTGTATCCGCATTTAGGTCAGTTCGATGATTCAAAAGCGTGTGAATACTTAGGAACGAGCCTAAACGTAACACAACACTGACATCGCGTTCCGACTACCCTTAACAGTGGCAAGGGGGTGGAGTCGCCGGGTAATCAGATCACACAGAAATAACCCAATTAGCCGAAATACATAGATAAAAATAACTCAATCGGCTAAACGGAGACTGATTGGTTCGGAGTGTACCGTTTGAAGGGTCACTGAAGGGGGTCTTCGGCGTCTGGTGCAAAGGGTGCGCCGAAGGTAGTCTTTGGTGTTCGGATCGATCTGACTGAAGACAGGTTCCGAACAAATCGCGACGCGAAATTGCTCCCGAACGACAGAGTTTAGTGTGAAACCTCTTGACACAACAAAATCCTACACGGAGCGCTGCCGCGACGATGTCCGGGATGGAGTACTGATGCGACGAAGTCTGGTGCGGAGCGCTGGCGCGACGAAGTCCGATGCGGCGCGGTCCGTTCTGGCGTGACCCCGGTGCGAAGAGACACCGATGCAAAGTAGCTTCGATGCGCGAGACTCAACCAGACCGACAACAGCGTGACGAATTCGGCATGGACGGACGAAGCAGAGATTCGCCGAAGGGTGCTTTGGCAGCCTCCGAAACCAACTTTCTAGCTCCGGAAACCTTCGGCGTAGGGGGCTCCGAACGCGAAACCTGCAACAGAGTTAATATCAAGTGCTAATTCGGCCTGGAGAACGAATTACTAAGTGTTGTAGTATGTAAAACGAAGATAGCAATCCGTTACGTAGATTAACGGAGGGTTCACAAGCGAGCCAACAAGGTGATAGCAATCTATTACGTAGATTAACGGATGATTCACAAGTGAACCAACAAGGCTTACCACTGTTACGGCGTGGCCGACGGAGGGCTTCCAACGCAAACCCACAAAGATCTACGGGAAAGTAAAGAAAGTAAAGTGCGGTTCAAACTAGGGTTTAAAGTTGATTTGTGTTGTGTGGTGGTCTGACGATCCGGCCTCACCCCTGTATTTATAGGGGCTAGTCTTCTTATCACTAATTCTAATCTGATAAGATTCAATCTAATCAAGTTTAGGGATAAAAACACCCAGAATCTGTATCAGACTCTATCTCCGAAGATTGCTCAAAGTGGGCCTTCGGCAGATCCGCCGAAGCCTGCTCCTCGGGCCGAAGCTTCGACGAAGCAGGCCGTCGAAGAGCCTTCGAGTCGAAGCCAGTAGGCCGCGAAAAGGCCTCCGAGGCCTCATGAAGATGGGCCTCCGGCACTATAAGGCTTCGGCTTGTGCCAAAACTTGTATATTTTCGGCCCAAATTACCAAAATTGATATTTTAACAATCTTAATCATTAATGTAATTTTTTTGCTATCAATATAAATCGAGAAAAAATAAACTAACCTCTAAATAAAACAATATTATTACTTATCCAGAACTTGTATGACTAGCTAGTTGAATTTGTGCGGTATAAGAATGCATGCAAGACTAATTAAGCTATAGAATCTACTTATTTAAGACTTGCAAGTATGTATACTATAAATGTACATGATTTTTCTAGAAAAAATAGAAAATATATGTTGGACCGGAAACGG
Source organism: Zizania palustris (assembly GCA_019279435.1). Classification (NCBI taxonomy): domain Eukaryota; kingdom Viridiplantae; phylum Streptophyta; class Magnoliopsida; order Poales; family Poaceae; genus Zizania; species Zizania palustris. Next base: position 19,647,592 of record JAAALK010000086.1, on the reverse strand, counting down.
CGACCAGAGGGGGGGTGAATGGGAGCTTTTAAAATTTCTGGCTAAAAACTTAGCCTTCGGTTCTGTTCTGTCTTCTGCGGAACAGGCTTCGAACGGAACCTTCGAAGGTCTGGTTCGGAGGTACTTCGACAGCTCCGAACACAGGCTTCGCAGGAGCAAAAGTTCGAAGCCAAGAAGACTTCGCTCCACTAATCAACCCTCGAAAATCTACTCTGCTAAGTCAGTGCAGGCTCCGCACACGAGGTGCTTCGAGCAGGCTTCGCACTTCACCCTTCGCAAGAGTGGACACCCCTCTGAGGACTTCGACCAAGTACTTGGCGACAGCAACGGGTGCTGGGCTTCGTACCCGAAGGTCTACACGCACACAAAAACGGAACACGCTAAGGGCTTCGACACAAGAAGCACTACGGGAAAATATCAGGGCTTCGCTAGTAAGCAGCGAGGTCTACCCTCGTGTTACACAGAGCGACAGCACACTGAAAAAGCACACCTCGCACTAAAAACTACCTTCGCCTCAACAGGCTTCGGTGCACTAAACTAGCGAAGTATGCAAAGCTAGCTCAAGCAAAAAGCACAAGAAAAACAGGGCTTCGCCGCTTGAACAAGGAACACTGAAAATGAACTCAGGATGTATTCAAACGAAGTGTGGCTACAGGAGCTCAACAGTAAATGCTCAAAGTGTTAAATGTTACCTACCGAGCCCCCATATTTATAGCCCATGGATTCATCCTAAGGAAGTGACTACTTTACCCCTAGGGTTTACAACAGATTTGTCTCTACAGAACTAAGGGGTACAAAAGGTAGTCCACCTTTATTTTGGAGGCTTCTCTGTCAGCTGCAGAGGGGACAGTGTCAGCCTTTTTCAGAACAGACAGTGTCAGCCTTTACAGTGTTGACTTCTGGAACCTCCCTTCGCACCGGAGGGTGCGGAAGCTTCGGCGAGAAGCCTGCAGCCGGTTGGCCTTCGCTCCGCCGAAGAAGACCTTCGATACAGTGACGGTTTTGAGCCGAAGCCGTCAAAGCCCTTGGGCCTTCGCACCACCACCTCCGGAGTGGATCACCACGGCTTCGCAGCTACTCCGAGCTCGAACACCGTCCGTCCGTGTACCGAAGCCATGCATGGCCGAAGCACCTCAAGTCAACCTCACTCCGGAGCTAGCCTCGCTCCGAAGTCCTTCACACTCCGAAGCCCTACCTTCGGAGTACCACCCTTCGAAGTCCCTCCTTCGTCCAAGGCCTCCGCATGAAGCATTCCATGAGCACTTCGTCGCAGTGTCTCACTCCGAGCACACTCCTCGACGAGCCTCACCCGGACCATGCCTTCGATGCGCCTCGACTTCTGAGACCTTCGTCGGGCCACCTTCGAGTGTCTCCCTCCGGAGCACACTTCGAACACCTTGCCTCCGCAGAGGACTTGGTCCACCAACTCCGAAGTCACTCCATTCGGAGTACCTTCGAAGTGCCTTACCTCCGAGGACTTTGTCTCGGAGTACCTTCAGCCGGAGCTACACTCCGCACTCTCTGCCTTCACCTGGCACGCCTCGACCCGAGGACCGACCCGGACCACCTTCGCAGCCACCGTGACGGAGCTCCCCGCTCCCTTGGCATCAAACCACCCGCTTGACCCAAGTTCACCTGGCTCGAACCCTGTCCGTCGCCTCCGAAGTCCCTGCGCACCACAGACAAACAGACAAGTGTATCCAGTACTCCGGAGACCTCTCCGGGTTAGCAACCTTCGGCACACACTCCGGTGTACCGCACAAAGTACCGAAGCCATCGGTACGAACCCAGTCATCGCGTACTGTCGGACCCCTCCGACGAGCACACTCCGCTGCACAGCTGCAGCAAGCAACACCGAACCCCCTTCGGTGACACACCTCCGAACACCCTTCGGAGGTACCACCTCCGAAGCCCCTCCGGAGGTACCCTTCGAACAGAGGGTAAAAGCCAGTCAATCACTCATCACAAACACCGAAACCACCCTTGGTTTCTCAATCTCCCCCTTGATGAGTGCATTGACAACCAAATCCAAGTTCAAGAAAATGAAAAAATTTTCAGCACACAAGTGACCATAAAAACTCAGAAAAGAGCCAAAGCATGTCACTTGATAAAAGAAATTTTCTCCCCCTTTGAAAAAGAGTAAAAGCCCCTTCGGCAAAACTCCCTTTGGATAAAAACTCCCCCTGAGTTGAGCAAGAGTTTCTCCCCCTTTATGTCAAAAATCTCTCCCCCTTAAGAAATAATGCCTTCTTGCAGCAGAGAACATAGCAAAATCTCTCCCCCTTTGGCAATGCAAGCATCAAGGAGCATTCAAAAGATGCAAAGCTGCGAAATGAATAGAATTGCAAAGACATATAATGCAAAAATATGCCAACAGTAACATAAATGATCATGTGCTCAGCTCAATTTAACAATCTGTGAAACAAGATGATGGCATGTGATTTTATCATTTTGAAGTAAAAGCATCACCACTTAATCACAGTAACTAGACATGAAAGGCAAGGACTGCGCAAAGCTAACAAATTCTACCCTAGACAGACAAGTCTTGTTCAAAAGGAGCTGTGAAAGCAAACTTGATGATCAATTAATTTTGTTGTTCTTTTTCTTAATGCCAGGGGTTATTTGTTTGTCCACCTTATACTTTCCAATCAGGCCAAGCCTAGGCATGAAAGCCATCTGAAGCTTAAGGCGGTGATTTTGGCATACACTACACTATCCCAGTTCAAACCAAAGTGCAATGGTAAGCAGTCTAGAATAGAGTAGTGCGACAAACAAACCCTCCTGGATCTTTTCATTGAAACCGGGCAAATCATGAATTTTTGATTTTGAAGAATTAAATTTTTGATGAGTATCCATGAATAAAGAACACAATTTTCAAGTTGCATATTTTAGCATCCAAGAAACATTGTCTTGCTGTCAAGTAGATACAAGATAGCTAAAAGCAGTCCACCCTAAACAAGCTAGATACAAGATTATGCGGTGAGCAAGTTTTGATTTTTAGAAAATAAAACATCATGCACAATCAATGATCCAGACATATTTCATAGAGCTGAGCTGACATGATTTCTTTGAATCAAAAGCAGGCATATAATAGCAAAAGATGTAAGTGCAATTCCACACATAATGAGCATATGCAAGACAATTAAAATCAGCTCCCCCTCACAAAATGCCGTAAGGGTGACAAATGCCAAGTTCCCCACGCAAGTAAGCAAATCGAGAAGCATCGAGGGGTTTTGTAAAAATGTCGGCAAGCTGGTGTTGGGTATCAACATATTGAAGTTCAATATCACCCTTCTCATTGTGATCTCTGAGAAAATGATACCGTACATCAATGTGTTTGGTTCTGGAGTGCTGAACCGGGTTGTTTGCAATACAAATAGCACTAGTGTTATCACAGAAAAGTGGAACACTCTTATAATCTAACCCGAAATCCCGCAAAGTGGAAACCATCCACAAAATCTGAGAGCAACAGCTAGCTGCAGCAACATATTCGGCCTCAGCCGTTGATTGTGCAACACTAGACTGTTTGCGGGAAGACCAGCAAACCAGAGACGTACCCAGAAAATGACAAGTACCAGAGGTACTCTTCCTATCAATTCTACACCCAGCAAAATCCGCATCAGAATAGCCTCTAAGACATAAAGATGAAGACGATGAATACCATATGCCAAATTCAAGGGTGTGTTTGAGATACCTTAAGATGCGCTTTACCGCTTGGCGGTGCGAAGCTCGTGGCGAAGCCTGAAAACGAGCGCACAGACACACTGCGAAGTGTATGTCCGGCCTCGTGGCAGTCAAGTAGAGGAGGGAGCCGATCATGCTCCGAAACTCCTTCTGATCTACGGCTTCTCCATCTTCGTCAGGGTCCAATGCTACAGATGTAGCCATTGGAGTGGCGAGGGGCTTCGCATCGGACATGTCGAACTTCTTGAGCAGGTCCTTGGTGTACTTTGTCTGGTGGACAAAAGTACCTTGTTTGCTTTGCTTGATTTGCAAACCAAGGAAAAAGGTGAGTTCACCCATCATCGACATTTCAAACTCCCTGCTCATGGTATCTGCAAACTCGGCAACTAAAGCATGAGAAGAGCCACCAAAGATGATATCATCCACATAAATCTGCACTAGAAGGAAATCTTTGCCATGCTTGAGAGTAAACAAAGTTTTATCAACAGAGCCCATCAAATACCCTCGCTCAAGCAGAAAAGACTTAAGTCTATCATACCACGCCCGAGGGGCCTGCTTGAGTCCATAAAGAGCCTTATGAAGTTTAAGGACTTTATGTGGGTACTTGGGGTTTTCAAAACCAGGGGGTTGTTTTACATAAACATCTTCGCCTATGAAGCCATTAAGAAAAGCACTTTTGACATCCATTTGATAGAGTTTGAATCCCCGGGATGTCGCAAAGGCAAGCAAAATCCTAATGGCCTCAAGGCGAGCAACAGGTGCAAAAGTTTCAGTAAAATCAATCCCTTCTAGTTGAGAAAAGCCCTGAGCTACTAGTCTAGCCTTATTTCTAACAATTGTCCCATCCTCCCCTTGTTTATTTTTAAAAATCCATTTTGTTCCAATGAAATGAACATTAGGTGGAGGATCAACTAAAGTCCAGACTTGATTTCTTTCAAAATTCTCAAGCTCTTCATGCATGGCATTGATCCAACTAGAATCAGAAAGTGCATGACTAACATCTAAAGGCTCGAAAGAAGCAACAAAAGCAGCATTAGTGAAATGAGCGTGAGAACGTGTTACCCTTTGATCAAGCTCACCAATGATCTGCTCGGGAGGATGCATCCTTTGGACATGATGTGGAGCCTCGCGGCGGGATGCAGTCTCCCCCTCAACTTGTGCGTTGGAGTGGTCCAAGATGACCGATGTTGAGGTAGTCGCTTCGGGACCTCGTGCCGAAGTAGTAGAAGCGGGGTCAGCTTCGGGGGTTGACGTCGAGGGTAGTAGGGGATCATCCTCGAATTCTCCGGGATCTTCGTCTTCGAATAAGGTCTGTTCCATGTCGTGTTCATTTGCCTGTTCAAACGCAGAACTAACAGAGGGGGTTGATTCATCAAAAGTCACATCACATGACTCGACGACAGTGTTAGTTTCCAAGTTATAAACACGATAAGAATGACCATGAGTAGTATAACCCAAAAAGATCCCGTCAGAAGATCGCGACTCAAATTTATCCAAGTTACCACGTTTTAGGATAAAGCAGTGACAGCCAAAAACTCGAAGATGAGTAACTTTGGGCTGTCTCCCAAAACGCAGTTCATAAGATGTCAAATTTAAAATTGAGCGCAAGAAAATTCGGTTTGAGATGTAACATGCTGTGTTCATGGCCTCAGCCCAGAATTTTCTAGGAGTCCTATGCTCATCGAGCATCGTCCTAGCCATCTCAACCAAAGTGCGGTTTTTCCTCTCAACAACACCGTTCTGTTGAGGAACCCGCGGAGCAGAGAATTGATGTTCTATGCCATGCTCCATGCAAAAGTCAACAAAGAGACTATTTTTGAACTCGGTGCCATTATCGCTTCGAATGAATTTTAATGCACCAGGGAGTTCAGTGAAAAGTCTCAAAGCCAAGCTCCGAAAGTGTGAAAACACTTCATCCTTGCTGGCAAGAAAGAAGACCCAAGAGTAGCGAGAGAAATCGTCGACAATAACAAGTACATACCACTTGCCGCCTAAAGAACTAACCCGAGAAGGACCTACAGTGTCCATATGGAGAAGTTCTCCGGGCTGTTCAGTCATCACTGTGGTGACTGGCGAATGCGAAGCGGCAATCATTTTTCCATGTCGACATGGAGCGCAAACTAAATTCTTCTCAAACTTGAGCTTGGGCAATCCTCGGATCAAACCTAGGGCGCTCAGACGAGCGAGCAATTCAAAGCTCATATGCCCTAGTCTCCTATGCCACTTCCAAAGCTCAGAAGTCGAATGTGCAACAAGGCAATGAGAAGAACCAGACGACTCTGAAAAATCAGCTCCAAAAACTCTCCCAACCCTAAAGATCTTACACACCACAACGCCATCAGAATTGAGCACTTGCGAAGTATCGCGATGAAATCGCACTTCGAAGCCCTCATCAAGCAACTGAGATACAGACAGCAAATTGTATCCCAGGTTCTCAACCAAAGCAACATCTTTGAGAGTGAAGTTCGTGTTAATCCTTACCACACCTTTACCTTTCACTCTACTCCTTCGATTGTTTCCGAAGGTGATATGTTCCCTTTGCTTGGTTGTGGTGAGGCTGGAGAACCAGTTTGCATCTCCGGTCATGTGGCGCGAACAACCGGAGTCCATGATCCACGTGCCCTCCAAGCCTCGACCTGTCGCCTACACATGATAAGAACGCCTCGATCGCTCAGTGCTGGGGTGAGTAAAATAATGACGAGGCATCCAGCACTGAGTGACACGAGTAGTAGGCACAGTAAAAGTAGACGGTCTACGCACATAAAAATCAGAATGATGCAAAGTGCGAGGTCTACCTACATGCAAAGAACGCAAAGCATGTCGAGGTCTCCTACTCTGACGAGGTACAAAGCTACTCGCCCGAGATCTACCACCATATGGAACATGGTGAACACCTCGAGGAGCAAAACCTCTCCGAGAAGCACGAGGAGCCTCGAAAGCAGGACGAGAGTAATACTCAGACTCATGCATACCTAAAGATGGGTAACGCATGTCCTGATAGCTCATCGCCTGAGCACGTCGCTCATCCTTGATGCGACGAAAGCAAAACCCAACCAAATGACCCGCCCGCTGACAGTAAGAACAGTGAAACACTCTCCTGGGGGCACTCTCAGGGGTCATAGGAGCAACTCTCACAGGCTCCTTGGGTTTCTTCTGTGTGGTTTTCTTTGGAGGATTTTTCTTGATAGGAGGTGTGGTTTTCTTTGGTGGATGGGTAGGCTTTTTGGCTGGAGGGGTGTCCAACAGAGCTCTCTCTTTCTCTAGGGTGGTGGGAGAGGTGAAAACAGTTTTGGACTTACTGTCTGAAGCTATCCTCTCAAAACCCAAGCCTAGAGCTACCCCGGCTCTGTCAGCACACAACTTGGTCTTGGCCAAGAGCAAATCCATCCTACCCTTCCCTTCAGTGCATTTATTCACCACAGAAAGAAGGTATTCATTTTCGGACATGAGGTTTTCAGCCCGCTCTCTAACAGTGCCTAGCTGGTCCTTAAGGGTAATGCAAGTGTCACAAACAGGTTGCACATCCTTAGAACTACCGGCCCTCTCCAATCTAGCCTCTAGATCATGAACATGCTTATCACGTAAATTAATGCTATCGCGTAATAAAGAGCAGTTCATGCAATCAATAATATCACGAGGTCTAGAATCCACCTCCAAAAGTTGCTTCTGTGCAGTCTCAAGCTCAGAAAGAGTTTGAGCATGTACAGAACGCAACTGAGCAAGCTCACTCATGACAACAGAACATGATTCACATTCAGCATCATCAAACTTAGACTTAAGCATGGCATATTCAGTAGACATATTTTCTAGCCTAAGTCTAAGGTCTTTTCTTTCTCTAGCGGCTTGCACAAGTAATCTATCCTGACCTAGCACAACTTCATTCAGCTCATCTAATTTAATTAGAAGCTGGTCAGATGATAGGTTTACCTCAGATGAGTCAAGCTCATCGCCGCTGTGATCGCTGTCGGCCATGAAGCAAAGGCCGGTGAAATCACGTCCCTTCTTGTCCTTTTTGTCCTCCTTTCTTGGGGACTCCTCCTCCTCAGAGCTCGACTCCTCAGTTGAGGATGTGTCGATGTCGCTGAGAGCAGCAACAAATGCTCTGGAAGCGGCCTTGGCTACTTTCTTAGCCATCTTGCCGCGCTTGCCCTTCACAAAGGGCTTCCTCTCCTTTTTGTGGTATTTGGGGCGGTCACTCTCATCTCTCTTTTTGATCTTGGGGCAATTAGCCTTGATGTGAGAAGTGTCGCCACATTCATAGCAACCACTAAAACCACTTCTCCGCTGATCCCGTCTCTCATGATGAAAGCGGGTGAACCTCCGGGCAATGAGAGCAAGCTCGTCATCTGCTAGAGTATCCACCTGCTCCTTTGTGACGGAGACCAGGGAGGACAAAGCAAAACCATCTGCAAGAACACAAGTGCCTGATGTGCTTGGTTCTGCAGTGGTGCCACGGCTAGTGCTAGAAACCAATGCCAATGGCTGTGGCAAAGAGCTTCTGTGCACCGCAAGAGATGCCTTGGCAATCTCTGTGGACTTCAGCTTGCTAAAGAGTTCATCACAGGTTAGAGAGTCATAGCCTGTGGACTCCTCAATGCTGGATATCTTCACCTCCCATATGCTACGGTCAAGAGCATAGAGAAGCTTGATAGCCCTATCGTGATCACTGTAAGCAAGCGTCCCGTTGGATCGCAAGTTACTCACTATCGCGTCAAAACGAGAAAACATGGCATCTATAGATTCACCAGGTGCCTGCACAAACAGCTGATACTGTTGGTTGTAGGTGCTTTGGCGCTTGGCCTTAATCTGAGTAGAGCCCTCATGATAAATAGTGAGCGTTGTCCAAATTTCCCTAGCAGTCCTAAGGTGCTGCACCCTATCAAACTCACTCCGACTCAAACCAATGAACAGTATGTTCCTTGCCTTCGAGTTGGCAATATACTGATCTTTCTCAGTTTGAGTGGTGCGGGTATCAGGGATGGAGTATTGTGAGTCCACAATCTCCCAAATTGCATTTCCTTGGCTTAACAAGTAAGCCTCCATGCGCACCTTCCAGTATGCAAAGTCAGTCCCATCGAACAGAGGAATTTTACTGCCTCTATCCATGTCGCCAACAGATCACAAAACCGGTTAAGGTCAACTGGTGATCTTAACCTGCTCTGATACCAATTGTTGGACCGGAAACGGCGACCAGAGGGGGGGTGAATGGGAGCTTTTAAAATTTCTGGCTAAAAACTTAGCCTTCGGTTCTGTTCTGTCTTCTGCGGAACAGGCTTCGAACGGAACCTTCGAAGGTCTGGTTCGGAGGTACTTCGACAGCTCCGAACACAGGCTTCGCAGGAGCAAAAGTTCGAAGCCAAGAAGACTTCGCTCCACTAATCAACCCTCGAAAATCTACTCTGCTAAGTCAGTGCAGGCTCCGCACACGAGGTGCTTCGAGCAGGCTTCGCACTTCACCCTTCGCAAGAGTGGACACCCCTCTGAGGACTTCGACCAAGTACTTGGCGACAGCAACGGGTGCTGGGCTTCGTACCCGAAGGTCTACACGCACACAAAAACGGAACACGCTAAGGGCTTCGACACAAGAAGCACTACGGGAAAATATCAGGGCTTCGCTAGTAAGCAGCGAGGTCTACCCTCGTGTTACACAGAGCGACAGCACACTGAAAAAGCACACCTCGCACTAAAAACTACCTTCGCCTCAACAGGCTTTGGTGCACTAAACTAGCGAAGTATGCAAAGCTAGCTCAAGCAAAAAGCACAAGAAAAACAGGGCTTCGCCGCTTGAACAAGGAACACTGAAAATGAACTCAGGATGTATTCAAACGAAGTGTGGCTACAGGAGCTCAACAGTAAATGCTCAAAGTGTTAAATGTTACCTACCGAGCCCCCATATTTATAGCCCATGGATTCATCCTAAGGAAGTGACTACTTTACCCCTAGGGTTTACAACAGATTTGTCTCTACAGAACTAAGGGGTACAAAAGGTAGTCCACCTTTATTTTGGAGGCTTCTCTGTCAGCTGCAGAGGGGACAGTGTCAGCCTTTTTCAGAACAGACAGTGTCAGCCTTTACAGTGTTGACTTCTGGAACCTCCCTTCGCACCGGAGGGTGCGGAAGCTTCGGCGAGAAGCCTGCAGCCGGTTGGCCTTCGCTCCGCCGAAGAAGACCTTCGATACAGTGACGGTTTTGAGCCGAAGCCGTCAAAGCCCTTGGGCCTTCGCACCACCACCTCCGGAGTGGATCACCACGGCTTCGCAGCTACTCCGAGCTCGAACACCGTCCGTCCGTGTACCGAAGCCATGCATGGCCGAAGCACCTCAAGTCAACCTCACTCCGGAGCTAGCCTCGCTCCGAAGTCCTTCACACTCCGAAGCCCTACCTTCGGAGTACCACCCTTCGAAGTCCCTCCTTCGTCCAAGGCCTCCGCATGAAGCATTCCATGAGCACTTCGTCGCAGTGTCTCACTCCGAGCACACTCCTCGACGAGCCTCACCCGGACCATGCCTTCGATGCGCCTCGACTTCTGAGACCTTCGTCGGGCCACCTTCGAGTGTCTCCCTCCGGAGCACACTTCGAACACCTTGCCTCCGCAGAGGACTTGGTCCACCAACTCCGAAGTCACTCCATTCGGAGTACCTTCGAAGTGCCTTACCTCCGAGGACTTTGTCTCGGAGTACCTTCAGCCGGAGCTACACTCCGCACTCTCTGCCTTCACCTGGCACGCCTCGACCCGAGGACCGACCCGGACCACCTTCGCAGCCACCGTGACGGAGCTCCCCGCTCCCTTGGCATCAAACCACCCGCTTGACCCAAGTTCACCTGGCTCGAACCCTGTCCGTCGCCTCCGAAGTCCCTGCGCACCACAGACAAACAGACAAGTGTATCCAGTACTCCGGAGACCTCTCCGGGTTAGCAACCTTCGGCACACACTCCGGTGTACCGCACAAAGTACCGAAGCCATCGGTACGAACCCAGTCATCGCGTACTGTCGGACCCCTCCGACGAGCACACTCCGCTGCACAGCTGCAGCAAGCAACACCGAACCCCCTTCGGTGACACACCTCCGAACACCCTTCGGAGGTACCACCTCCGAAGCCCCTCCGGAGGTACCCTTCGAACAGAGGGTAAAAGCCAGTCAATCACTCATCACAAACACCGAAACCACCCTTGGTTTCTCAATATAATATATATATATATATATGAGATTTTTGAATGGATGGAGTATATTTTAATATGATATTAATTCTATAAGTGCTTGTAACATATTGTGAAACGAATTAATAGTTAAAGTTTTACATTAGAAATGTGTCAAAAATTTATATACCAATGATTTATTATGTCGATGAGAGATGAGCCGAAGCATCCCTAAGCCATGGCTCTATTCGGTTGCACAAATCATGGGCTCACTTTGTTATAATAACATTTCTTGAGGCTGACACGTAGGACCGTCTGAGTCAATGAAAGTGGGTCCAAATGCCAAAAACACGAAGTCACTTTTTTAGAGTGCTAAAATAGTAAATCTCTCGCAACGTAAGATTTACTATTTTGGCACTCCAAATATGTGCACTTTGTTATAATAGCACTTCTTGAGACTGACACATAAGACCGTCTGAGTAAATGAAAATGAATCCAAATATCAAAAACACAAAACCACGTTTTTAGAGTGCTAAAATAGTAAATCTCTCGCAGCGTAAGATTTACTATTTTGGCACTTCAAATATGTGCATTTTGTTATAATAGCATTTCTTGAGGCTAACACGTAGGACCATCTGAGTCAATGAAAACAAGTCTAAATGTCAAAACACAAAGCCACTTTTTTAAAGTGTTAAAATAGTAAATCTCTCCCAAACCAGGCCCAGACCACTTCGGATCCAACGGAAGTATGCAACAAGCGTAAATACAAAACCCTAAAACCTCTACTCGGCTATCCCCAATTACCAAATTCCCGCCGCCGCCGCAGCCAACGATGGAGTCCGCCCCTGCCGCCGCGACGCCCGCCCCTACCAGCCGCGTCCGCCGGGAGGACGTGGTCCGCGCGGTGGCAGCGCTCCTCCGGTGGCTCCAGCACCACCCCACCCCGGCGCCGGAGCCGATCTACCTCCTCGTGACCCTCAAGCGCGCCCCCGTCCGCCGCTTCCAGCACAGCCTCCGCCTTCCGCGCTCCCCGTTCCCGTCCATCTCCCTCGTGTCCGACCGCCTCCCGGCGGAACTTCCCAACGACATCGAGCCGCTCCCGTCATCCGCGCTCCGGTCCCTCCCCGCCGCCGCGCGCCGCGGCCTGGTGCTCGTGGACCGCCGCCTCAGGGCGCCCAGCGGCGGCTGGGGTGCCAAAGGCCGCGGCGTCCGCGTCGTGCCCGTCGACCTCGCCGACCCGGCGTGGGCGGAGTCCGCGAGGGAGGCGGCGCGCTGCGTGGAGCTGCGGGTGGAGAGCGGCACCTGCCGCGCCGTGCGGGTGGCTCACGCGGCGATGTCGCGGGAGGCGGCGGTGGAGAACGTGGTGGCCGCCGTGGAGGCGGCCGCAGCGCGCGTGCCGAGGAAGTGGAGCAACGTGCGGGCACTGCACGTTAAGTCACCCGAGTCGATCGCGCTGCCGCTTTACCCTGCAACCCGCGATGGCCACGGCAATCCGAACGGCCTCGTCGACGCCGACGACACGGCGAATTCTGGGAAGCGGGAGAGCGCCGCTGTTGAGCACGAGCGAGTGAAGAGGAAGAAGAGTACCGTGGAATGTAACTAATAATTTTGAGAGAAAATTGTTCTCATCTTTTGCCCAAGAGGGCTTTCTTACAACGTGAGCACTGTAATCTCTCCGTGGACAGCTCGTACCTACGATTTGGAGTTTCAAAAGCTCTAAAAATTTTGGGCCTCATAATTTGAAATTTAGACAGGAGTTGAAATGAATTTCTACAAATTTTTGAAAGTGTTCTGTTTGTTTGGAAAATAAGCGAATACTGTAAGAGTGTAAAAAAAGGATATTTTCTAGAGTAAAAAGACTATAGAAAGGTATATAATCAATTTACACCTAGATAAAGGTATATAATCATTTTCCCCTTCTGAAAACGCTTATCCATTTTACTGCAAATAGCTTTATTAAAATATTTTAATTTTAGAGGCTCAAATATTTTGGAGACCTTAAACAACTACATCAATTGTTTTCCTGATATATGGCTGTGTCATTGAATATGTCAATGTTGATATAATGCAATCGTAGGCTTCTTACTAGTGCTAGTCTACCTTATTATCGTATAATCGGTGAAGTTGAGTGTCTAGATACATCACCAGTCCTCCATTCAATCTTAATATTTTTGTTTGTTTATTTGTATTAAATTTGAATTATTTCCCTTAATCTAATATATTTCCTCAAAACACTTTGCATTCCTACCTAGCTCATCTTTGAGCTCCCTTTCTCTCTACCGCCCGACCACCACCTGCTAGCACCCGCTCGCAATTGTGTCTCGCCTTGTGCGTCCTGCGCCTACCTACGCGTGGACCCACTTGCTAGCTCAGCACCGCATCCACCTGCACTGCGCACGCCTACCACCTACCTACGTGTGGACCTACTTGCCAGCTTAGCTCTGCGTCCACGTGCACCACACATGCCTACCAAGTTGGTCCTATGTCTATGGGTCCCAGTTGTTAGCTTCGTCTTCCTCGTGGGGAAAAATCCTCAATCTGCGCACTATTCACTAGGAGCTTTAAAATCGAAATCCACCACTGTTGTGGTCGATTCCCCTTTCTAAAGCCATTGTTGCACTTGCCTTGTGCCTGTATAGCTTTCCCCCTTGAATTCTCATGCCAGTTAGCAAGAAATCATTAGATTCGAGTAAAATTGGAACCTGACCAAATTATTTTGGGAAGGTTCGGAGTCCCCTTCCATACATGTCCCTTTGCTTCTCCAACGCCTCCCTATAAAATCCAGAGTCCATGGCCAAATTCCGTCATCAATTCTAGCCCTAGCCTCGTGAACCCGAGCCACATCGTGTGTTTTTGCTTCGCCACCGTCCGCCCTCGTCGCTGGCAATCGCACCCGTCCTCGTCGTCAGGTATGTCGGGTCCACCATCCCTCCCCATCCTCGGTCGCCGCTCTGATCGGATCCTTGACCACCAGATCGCCATTGCCGTCTTCATCCCATACCATCCTCGTAGCACATGCTCGATGTCGGCCACCTCTTCCCATCCTTGATCTTTGTCCTTGGTTCGGTAAGGATCCCTTCTCGTGTTGATTCCGTTTTTGCCCTTATTTTCCGCCCTAGACCTTCGCAGGCGCACGTAGCTGTCCGATTTGGATATAACCACCGCTTACCCCTTCAGTCTACAGCCCACGTGTGGGTCACTTGGTTCACCGTGAACATGAGTTTTTTTTGTAGAAAAATTAATCATAAAATCCCAATAAATTCCATAGAAGCCCCCTTAACTTCAAACCTTTGTAACTTTGCTCACTTGTGATCTTTAACAAAAAATTAGACGTCAATCATGGTGCACAACTACTGTCGTGAGTTTAAAGGGTTTGTCAAAGAGTTTTGCTGCCTAACAAAGTTCCTTAGTTTCACGCAAAAGCAAAAATTGCAAGGCGAGTTCTCGGAAGGAGACGACGCCTATGAAATGTTGCTAATATAATTGTTTTTTGATTTTTAACATTGTGTAGCATGGGTACGATACTAATCATATTAGACTTTGATTTGGTTATTTAAGGATGAAATAATTTTAAATTGGTTTTTGAACTTTGTTTTTTTAACAAATTTTAATTAGGTGAGGGTGGAGAATGACATTGTTTTATATATCTTTTGTAGAATGTATGGAACAAATAACACGAGCGATGGATTAATGTAATCATACAAATAGTAATGTGTTGAAGTTTTGGGATAAACCATATGAATATTTTAGAAATTTCTAAGTAAATCTCAAAGGCTCGAGCCATGTAAAGGATTACCGCGTGGTCGAGAGTTGGGTATCGGACTCGACACTACAGAGTCCCGGACTCGAGCCAAGGACTTGGAGGTAGGGGGTTAGTACTTCCCGAGTGCTTGAACCTAGTCGGGACTCAAGGTTAGGAGTCGACTTGCCGAGCCCAACCACATGTTCACGAAGTTTGACTCCTTGCCTTGTGGAGACATGATCTTTCCTTTTACTGCTCTGATTATTTGGGATTTTGGAGAAGTTTGCTTGATATGGTTATATGAAATCCGTCTTAATTGAGATCTTGAACGTGACACGAGATCTGGTTACTCCCATATAAAATACCCATCTACCAGGTCGATGACTTGACAAACCTAAGGGCGAACTTTCTACTTATGAGCAAAAGAAGTTAGATGGTGCCAATAATCTGTTAATGGGATGTATTTTAGGCATGCTCTCTGACCGTATGTGTGATGTTTACATCGCTGTGACAGATGTGAAAGAGTTGTGGGATTCTCTGATTGTAAAATATGACGCATCAAACACATGCAGTGAACCTCATGGATGGCTTTCACGACTATAAAATGGTGAACAATTGTTATATGTTAGAACAAGCTCATGAGGTTGTGTGTATTGTCAAGAAAATTGACCTCGTTAAGTGTCCTTTACCCGACAAATATATGTCTGGATGCATAATTGCAAAGTTGCCTTCTTCATGAAAGAACTTTGCTACTGCTCTAAAACATCAAAGATAAAATATATCAGTTAAAAACCTCATACCATCTCTTGATGTTGAAGATAAAGCTCGGACAAAGAATGCTTTTGAGAAAGGATGCAAGGATCAATCTAGCGCCAAATTGGTGCAGAAATCCCCACATAGCAAGAGTAAAGGGAAATATAATTCTAACAAGGTTATGAGAACCACTATCTTTAAGAATAAGAAAAATATAGCCGAGATGAATTGCTTCACTTATGGTGAACTGGTACATTTCTCTAAAAATTGTCCATATCATGTAGACCGCAAAGGGCAAAAGGCTAAGAATATCAACATGGTGATCATCGACAATACTGAGGATGGGTACAATAATTCATTTACTATGCTTTCAATACTTCAAACTACTAGTTGGTGGTTTGATACGAGTGCCAATGTTCATATTTGTGGTGACATATCTATATTTTCTTCTTACTAGGCCATCCAAGATTCTTTCATCCTAATGAGGAATTGGTCACATGCTTCTGTTCATCGTGTTGGCATGATATATCTAAAGTTTACTTTAGGAAAGATCATGCAACATGTCCTTTCTATAAACAAGAAATTTGTTAGCGGCTCCGTTCTGTGTAAGGACGAGTTTAAAGTAGTCTAAGAGTTCAATAAATTAGTTCTGTCAAAACATGGACAATTCGTTGGTAAAGGTTATGATTGAGGAGGATTATTCTGCTTTTTCCATTTGGACTTAAGCAATTAGTCAGTGAACCATATTTGTGGTGATATTAATGGTGATGCAAGCGTTTGACATTCACGTTCATGTCTCGTCTGTCTAGCACATGTTTAATTTTTAATTTCACCATTGCCAAAGGTTCTAAATGTCATAGTTGTGTGTAATTAAAGCAACCTTAGAAGCCTCACAAGGCGGTTAAGGAGAGAAACTTGGCACCTCTAGAACTCATACATTTTGATCTCTACGAGATGAATGGTGCGTTGACAAAGGGTGAAAAAAGATATTTCATAATTTATATAATTCATAGATTAATCATAAAATTGTTTAATTCTCTAACATAATGGAATTACGTATGTTTGGAAATTTAGAACTTTATGCACTCTATTTATTTTATATTTTAATGTTTGATATGCAATTATTTAAGTATTTATTATTTGATCATATTTTAAAAAGCGAGCTCGTAGCTTGTGAGCTAAACGAGCTAACTCACGAGTTAAATCAAGCCAAGTCAATCTATATTTTCTACTCACTATATTAACAAGATGAGCCAAACTAGCAATGAGCTATAACAAGCTGAGCTAAACGAGACATGTTATGCAACCCTACATATAATTCATCAATGTGTTTCCTAATCCAACTTGATATATAATTTCTCATACCGAACAACCCAAGATGTCGATGGCATGTAGGACATCTTGCGGTCTCCGAGTCTGAGATGCGTCCCGAATGTGGGTGTGGCACGATATAGCAATCCGACCAAATCTTTATCAATTCGGTATCGATGAAACGTGGATGTCCAAACAAACAGCCTAAAAGTAAAGTTAACACCCAAAAACTACATCGAACTAGAATCAAATTTGCACAATAACAATTAACATCATAAACTTCACAACATATACACAATAAGTTATACATAATAAAACTGCACCCAAAGGCAGAAATTGGATGATTGTATGTTGGGAAGAAATGTTCAGTCTATTCAGACGACACACAGTTTTATGTCAATGCAATTGATTCATAGTTTTTTATATTAGCGAACTACTCAGACCATCCAACTACATATTATAAAAACCTATAGCCAAAACAAATAGACACTATGTATCTTGTTGGATTATTGACTTGGCTTAACGGAAATATATTGATATTTGTTGCAGTAGATTTTGTTCATCCTATTCTATAATTATAGACTTAAATAATTTTAAATTTTCTTATCACAAATTATAACATAATAAGATCACCCCGACAGTACAAATCATTTTTTTCTTATCGGAACTTTAGCTTAGCGGATTGATCAAATTTGGTCTTGTGCTGAGAATATTTATTTTCAGGTCACAATATCACATGACAGCTGAGCCCGATACCCAAACCGTAAATATACCAAACTCTACCGGCCAAAACCGTCTATAATCCCAGCACGAAACAGCAGGGAGCACACTGACATGTGGACCCACCTCTCGCGAGTCTTCACAAAGGGTATATAAAAGTACGATACTGCCCACCTCAGCCCTAAAGCTCCCGGGATAAAACCCCACCCCCTCCCGTCGCACGCACCTTCCCCTCTCCGCCCCTTCCTCCTCCGCTCGCAAACGCAAAATTCCCCATTCCGAAGAGGGGGAAAAGGAAGCCTCGATTCCTCGGCGATTTCCCCTCCCGATCGAGCTCGCGCGGTTCCGCTGGTCGGATTCGGTACCGGAAGCATGGATAAGGATCAGCCCGTCATCAGCTTGCGCCCCGGCGGCGGCGGCGGCGGCGGCCCCCGGGCCGGCCGCCTCTTCTCCCCCGCCTTCGCCGCCGCTACCTTCGGCTCCGCCGACTACCTGCGCTCCCACGGCGCCGGCTCCTCCGGCATATCCAAGGTGAGTGGGAGCGAGTGCTTGCCGCCCCCGATCTGGCGGGTTGATGGCACTGTTCGATGTTGTTTCGGTTGGTCCGTGGCGGGCGTAGGAGGGGGAGATCCGGGGAGAGAATCGGATCTCGGGATTGAGGGATCCTCCAGTCTGGAAGGAGTGTTATTGGTTGTAGGTGTTGATTCGTTATTAGACATATATATGATATTTTAGTGGTCATCGCATCTCATTGCTCGACGAAGTTATAGGAGGTATTAATGTGAGCCAACTAGCCAAGGGACTGATACTTCTAACTGGGATGCGATGCCTGTACTGGTTAAAGCTGGATGTTTCAGAGTTCAGCATGTTATAGTTGGGATTTGCAGTGTATTCCAGTGCATGGTGTGCACTCTTGGGTTATTTCAGCTTCCAGGGCTTGTCTTGTTCTTCTATGCTGTTGCATATGTTAACTGAACCTGGCTTGATTGCTGTGCTGCAAATTTCATATATACTTTTATCTTTCTTACATGTGTTGCATCCTTAGCTGAATCAAGCAAATGATGCTGTTATGTACTTTTATCTTTCTGTTGAATACTTTTGATCGGCTAAGTTATTAAATTATTACATACACTAGTCTACTCCTTTGATTTGATTTATGGGCTTCTATTTGTTACTTCACTACACTGACATGCCTGGTACTTTCCTGCAGCTTGGTGATTCAGACAAGGCGGGTGAACACATTCATTATACAAGAGATCAACTTCTTGATCTGCGTGAGGTACTTGCTATCTGTTTCTGTTGTGTTATTAAATCTCAGTTTCTAGAAATAAATTTTGCTGTGGATATCTTCTTAGATACATTCTGCTTTGCACACTCCTCTTTGTCTTGTTTTGTTTAAAAGTGCCCATACTGTATCTTGTGTATTTGAGAAACACTAGAGCAGAAATCTGTCTGAATTTCCCTCGCAATTGCACAGGGCTATTGGAAATAGAATTGTATTTTATTTACAATTCTATCTCTATTTCAAAAAATCCAAAGCAAAAAATGTATATGATATACAACTTTTGCTTCTAACCTGGTAACATAAATGGTACAATACACCTTATAGCCTCGTTTTCAGATGTCCCCACATCTTCCCTTTTATTGATAGTTGTGCTATAGTCCGGTTAACATCAGTAACTAAGTTCATGTATTTATGTGCAAACACGACCTAACTTCAACTGACATACATACATTGTATTGAGCAAGTATTTGAGTTCTTGGCAACAATGTAAAGGCTTGTTTCTTTTTTCATTTACTAATTACAATTCTACTCCCGCACAGATTGCTGACATATCTGAGGGCATTTTGAGAATTAAGCAAGAGATAGATGCTGAGCTTCATGGTGAAGATCAGAGCTGGGTTCGCAATGAGTCAAATGTGAGCTATTGGTTATTTCCTCTTTGTTCATAATCCATTGGCCTTTGGCTTTTATCTTCTGTGTTGCTCCAATGTTCCTCAGTCCTGCCAATTGGTCTTCTAGAATCATTACACTCCTGTTTATTTGGCATATTTCAAATGGTAGCCTTTTTGTTGTGCAGGTGCAGGTGCAGGCGCAGGCGCAGGTGCAGGCGCAGGCGCAGGTGCAGGCACAATCTCAAGCACACAATCGGTATGGTGAGACAGATAACCGTGACTGGCGTGCACGCACAGCAGTTCAACCTCTGGCAGCTAATGAAGAGAAGTCCTGGGACAACATTCGTGAAGCTAAAGAAGCATTTACTTCAAGTGGTAGGCAACAAGAGCAAGTTAACAGGCAGGATCAGTTGAACAACCAATTTTCTTCAAAAGCTCAGGTTCATTCAAGACAACAATTATCAGTAACTCTTGTTATTATTGTGGTTCCATTGACCTTATTCATTATTTTCTCACAGTTTGAATAAGCTCCTATTTCTTCCTGTACTAAGCGATGTTACTTTGGTTGTAGCTTCATGTTTTTGTTTGTTTTTGTTTTGTGGTTGCTACTGATTCTGATTTAACACCTTTTCGGCCTTTCCCATGGCTGATTATGTGTGATGCAACTTCCTCAGTTAATCCATGATTGTTATTATGTCATCAATTTTGGAGAGTAACTTGGTTTTGCTGCCTATTTAAATGTAGGGATTATCAATCCAACTCAACAGTGTTATTTAGATATATTTGGCTGTCCCAATTATCATTAGTATCATCTATGTACTTTTGACCATATCATTCTCGCAATGAATGTGCTGTAGGTTCATGTCAAGGGCCTCAGGCCCCTGGGTAGCCGGACCTAGGCTGCGTAGTTCGTAGCCGCGGTCCGTTGTCTCCGGCGAGGTTTTACCCCTCAGCCGTAGGTTTTCTTGGAAGAGTAGAGAAAGGGAAATAGATTGATATTGAACTTGCTTGATTACATCTGACCCTGACTATGGCTTATATAGCCACCCAAAAGACTCTCATGCGGGCTAATCCCCTATTTTGTAGCAACCAATTAACTAATCTCAACTAATTATTCAAATCTCAACTAATTATTCAAATCTCAACTAATTATTCAAACCTCAACTAATTATTCAAATCCCAACTACTTATCCAAATCTCCTGGCGCCGGCCCTTTGGCTGCCCTGCGCACGTCGCGGGCCCGCCTACGCCTGCTGTAAGTGCGGCCCCACATGACATCTCTCCCCCCCTCGAGATCCAGCTCGTCCTCGAGCTGAAAGTCGGGGTACTTGTCGCGGAAGGAGTCCAAATCTTCCCATGTCGCCGATGCCGCGGTCTGGCCCTTCCAGTGGACAAGCACTTGACGGACGCCTCTAGCCATACGGGCGCGCACCACCTGTTCTGGTGCCGGGTCCACCGCACCATGATGGATGTTGGGCAGAGGTGGCGGAGCTGCTGGCGGTTCGCCCACCCATTTCTTCAATAGGCCAACATGAAAGACGTCATGGAGCTTGGCACGAGGAGGGAGCTCAAGACGAACAGCAACTTCGTTGATGAGTTCTTTGACGCGGTAGGGTCCGAAGAACCGCGGTTGCAGCTTGCCCTTGACCGCCGGCGACAGAGAGGCAACTGGGCGGTGTCGAAGGCGGAGCAGTACCCAGTCGCCCACTATGTATGAGACTTGGCGGTGATTTATGTCGTAGTGGTGCTTTTGGACAGCTTGTGCTTGTTCCAGTCTGAACCGCACATCAGCCAAGAATTCTTCTCGTTCCTCCATCGTCTTGGCCACTGCTGCCACGCGAGTGTCGCCTGGTTCATAGGACCGGATGGACGGAGGATCCCGCCCATAGACCACTCGGAAGGGTGTCTCACGGAGGGACGACTGGTAGGCAGTGTTGTATGTGTACTCCGCCCACGGTAACCAACGGAGCCATTGGCGGGGACGATCACCTGTAAAACAGCGGAGGTACATGGTGATAACACGGTTAGCAGCTTCCGTCTGGCCGTCGGACTGCGGATGAAAAGCCGATGTCATGTTCATCTTGGTGCCCAGAAGGCGCATCAGTTCCTTCCAGAACGTTGAAGTGAATACGGGGTCCCGATCGGAGACCATGGACTGCGGCACCCCATGGAGACGTACAATGTCGGTGAAGAACGCCTGTGCCACGGATTCCGCGGAATACGGATGGGCGAGTGGGATGAAGTGGCAATATTTGCTGAAGCGGTCCACCACCGTGAGGATGACTGATTTGCCTCGGACTCGTGGTAGCGCCTCCACGAAATCAAGGCTAATGTCCGCCCAGACAGCTGTCGGAACGGGGAGCGGGAGGAGAAGTCCCGCCGGGTGTAGGTGCTCTGATTTGTACCTTTGGCATGTGGCGCAGCCGCGCACAAAGTCTTGAACGATGCGGCGCATGTCGGGGAAGTGAAAGTCTCGTCGGAGATGGTGTAAGGTGCGTTGCACCCCTTCATGGCCGTCCTCATGGACCGCTGCCAACAGCTCTTGCAAGAGTGGAGATGCCGGTGGAACGTACAGCCTCCCGTCATAGGTCACCAAGTCGTCGATGAGAGCCCACGGTGTAGCCCGTGACCCCCTTGCCAACTCTTCATGGAGGGCGACCAGCGCTGGTTCGGTGGCCTGAATGTTTCGGAGACGTGTGATGAAGTCGAAGCGCGGTCCCGAGACGGCCATAACCGTGCTGCTTGTGGCTTCCTCTTCTGTGTCGCGGCGGGAGAGGGCATCCGCCACTGTGTTGAGGGCCCCGGGCTTGTATTCGACGGCGAAATCGAAGCCTAGGAGCTTGCCGACCCAATGATGTTGTGGAATTGTGGCGAGGCGCTGATCAAGCAGAAATTTAAGGCTGTAGTGGTCTGTCCGCACCGTGAAACGCCGTCCCCAAAGATACGGCCGCCAATGTCGAATGGCGTGCACCAGGCCGATGAGTTCTCGCTCGTATGCCGCGAGGGAGCGATGACGTGGTGCCACCGGTCGGCTGAAGTAGGCGATGGGATGCTTGTCTTGGATCAGCACTGCTCCGAAACCGTATGTCGACGCGTCGCACTCGACGATGAATGGCCGGGCGAAATCCGGTAGCGCCAAGACCGGTGCCGATGTAACCGCGGCTTTGAGGGCCTGAAAAGCTGTAGCCGCCTCGTCGTTCCAGGAGAACCCGTCCTTCTTGAGCAGCGCCGTAAGTGGAGCCGCAATGGAGCCGTAGTCCTGGACAAATTTGCGGTAGTAGCCCGCGAGACCTAGGAATCCCCGCACTGCGCGAGCCGAACGGGGTTGTGGCCAGTCGCAGACCGCTTGTACCTTAGCGGAGTCCATGGCGACGCCCACGTCGGAGATGACATGTCCTAGGTAGGCAACGGAACGTTCACCAAAAGCGCATTTGGAGCGTTTGACGAAGAGCCGGTGCTGTTGTAGTATCGTGAAGATGGCCCGAAGGTGGCGTAGGTGATCAGCCCACGATGAACTGTAAATCAGAATGTCGTCAAAGAATACCAAGACGAAACGACGCAGAAAAGGTCGTAGTATGTCGTTCATCAGCGCTTGGAATGTTGCCGGGGCGTTGCACAAGCCAAATGGCATGACCAGGAACTCGTACAGGCCGTCATGTGTTCGGAACGCCGTCTTGGCGATGTCGTCGGCGCGCATGCGGACCTGATGATAGCCTGAGCGAAGATCGAGCTTGGTGAAGAATTTGGCACCGTGGAGCTCATCCAGCAACTCGTCGACGACCGGGATAGGAAAAGCGTCTTTGACGGTGATGGCGTTGAGGGCGCGATAGTCGACGCAGAACCGCCATGATCCGTCAGGTTTCTTGACGAGGAGGACCGGCGAGGAGAACGCCGAAGAACTTGGCCGGATGAGCCCTTGTTCCAGCATAGCGGCGCACTGGCTCTCCAGCTCGTCCTTGTGTCGTGCCGGATAGCGATAGGGACGTACCGCGACCGGTGGCACGCCCGGGAGTAGCGTGATGCCATGATCCCGAGATCGATGCGGCGGTAGGCCGTGAGGTTCGGCGAAGATGTCGGCGAAAGAGGCGAGCAGTTCATCCAGTAGAGTTGGCGTGGCCGAGATGGTGTGGACGGAGGACGTCGTGGTACTAGGCACTCCCTGCCAACAGATGGACTTGCCATGCCACTTGAAGGTCATGCTTCGTCCGCCAAAATCCCAAAGGATAGGGCCCAGCTTTGCCAGCCACTGGGTTCCCAAAACTATGTCGTAACCCGCAAGAGGCATAACAAACAAATCGTCGTGGAAACTGTCGCCGTGAATAGTGACCGCCGCTTGACGTATGACCCCCACGCACGCCACCCGCTCGCCATTTGCCACCGTGGCTGTGAGGCGGGGCCGGTGTTGGATGGGCAGGCCGGATCGCTGCGCCGCGGACTCGGAGATGAAATTGTGAGTAGACCCGGAGTCCAGGAGCGCGATGAAGGGGTTGTCGGCGAGTTTTACGTCGATCTGCATGGTGTCGGTGAACCGGACTCCCGCGATGGCATGCAGGGAGAAGGTAGGCGACTCCTCCGCCAGTTCATCCCCTATTGCCTCTTCGTCGTCGTCTTCCATGGCGCAGTCCAGGAGGAACAGCCGCTTACATACGCGGTTGTGCCCCCGGCCAAATTTCTCATCGCAGTTGTAGCATAGTCCGAGGCGGCGGCGCTCCTCTTGTTCTGCCAGGGTCAGTCGCTTGACCGGACGGCCCTCCACGGTGACCGTAGATGTGTCGGCCTTGGGTACTGGCGGTGCCGGTGGCGCTGGACGTGAGGTAGGAGCAGGCAGGAGGCCACGGCCGGCTGGGCGGGGTGGCGCCGTGGTGTACTGTTCTCGCAGCTCTAGTTGCCGTGCCAGGCTCATGGCAGCCGCGAGGGACTGCGGATTGAGGATCCGCACGTCGAAGCTGAGTGGTGGCTGAAGACCTCCTGTGAACAGCTGCACTCGTTGCTCCTCGTTGAGAGGTCCGGCGCGAGCCAGGAGCACCTGAAAACGGTCCTGGTACTCCGCGACGGTGGAAGTGCGGCGGCATTCCGCGAGCTCGTATAGGGGAGCGGCACGCAGGGGCGGCCCGTAGCGCAGGTTGAGCAGTTCTTTGAACCGGTGCCACGGCGGGGTCCCTTCGTCCCTCTGGACTTGCATGTACCACAGCTGTGCCCCATCTTCAAGGTTGTATGACGCCATCCACACCTTTTCCTCCTCCATGATGCGCTGCTGATGAAAGTATGATTCGCAGCGATTGATGAAGATGAGGGGGTCGGACTTGCCGTCGTAACGGGGAAAATCCAACTTTTGAAACCGAGGCGGCCGATCGCTGTGGTGTTCGCCGGTTCCCGGGCGAGGCCCGTTGGAAGCGGAGGACGTGTGGTCGGAAGCCAGGGCCTGGATCGCCGCTGCATTGGCCTCGACGGCGGTTTGCAGGGACCGCATGTTGGCCGCGAGCATCTCCAAGGTGGTCCTGAGGTCGTCACCCATGGTGTTGGTGGCTGGCGGCGGTGGAGAGGAAGATCGCGCGGATGAGGATCGCCGGGATCGTGATACCAGGTTGTCAAGGGCCTCAGGCCCCTGGGTAGCCGGACCTAGGCTGCGTAGTTCGTAGCCGCGGTCCGTTGTCTCCGGCGAGGTTTTACCCCTCAGCCGTAGGTTTTCTTGGAAGAGTAGAGAAAGGGAAATAGATTGATATTGAACTTGCTTGATTACATCTGACCCTGACTATGGCTTATATAGCCACCCAAAAGACTC
This sequence comes from Zizania palustris, assembly GCA_019279435.1. Lineage (NCBI taxonomy): Eukaryota > Viridiplantae > Streptophyta > Magnoliopsida > Poales > Poaceae > Zizania > Zizania palustris. The sequence goes on along the minus strand of JAAALK010000086.1, from coordinate 19,622,567 downwards.
TCATGCGGGCTAATCCCCTATTTTGTAGCAACCAATTAACTAATCTCAACTAATTATTCAAATCTCAACTAATTATTCAAATCTCAACTAATTATTCAAACCTCAACTAATTATTCAAATCCCAACTACTTATCCAAATCTCCTGGCGCCGGCCCTTTGGCTGCCCTGCGCACGTCGCGGGCCCGCCTACGCCTGCTGTAAGTGCGGCCCCACATGACAGTTCATAGGCTATATTATTTTTTGTTGTATGCAATCAATTCATGTGTTCTGATACTATATTATTTTCCCCTGTAACTTGTATGCATAGTGATCAGGTCATTGCATATAATGTCTGCCTTTTCAGACCAGGTATCTTTTTATTCATATTATCACTATTCCATGCCATTTTTGTTTTCCAAGTTTCAGGTTGGCTCCACTCATGCTCTTATCAAGGCTGAGGTACCTTGGTCAGCTCGAAGAGGCAATCTCTCAGAGAAAGAAAGAGTCCTGAAAACAGCGAAAGGGTAAGTGGGTAACATGATTTCCATGTTGTACTCTTGTTTACAATATAAAACTTCCCCACTTTGTTCAGTCGTTCATATGCCGCTTATTGCTTTTGCTTATGCAGTATACTAAATAAACTGACACCGGAGAAGTTTGATCTACTCAAGGGCCAATTAATGGAAGCTGGAATTACTACTGCTGATATTTTAAAGGTTGAATATTTTTTAGCTGTCTGTTCCATCTTTACTTTTTTTTTCTAGCCTCCTTGTGAATTTATACATCTTCTGCTTTTGATTCAGGATGTTATTTCTCTCATATTTGAGAAAGCTGTTTTTGAGCCCACCTTCTGTCCGATGTATGCTCAACTTTGTTTTGATCTCAATGAGAAGCTCCCAGCATTCCCTCCGGAAGTACCTGATGGCAAAGAGATTATATTCAAACGTGTGCTGTTGAATTATTGCCAGGAGGCATTTGAAGGTGCTGAGAGCCTCAGGGCTGAAATTGCAAAATTGACTGACCCTGACCAAGAGATGGAAAGGAGGGATAAGGAAAAGAATGTCAAACTAAGAACACTTGGAAATATACGTCTAATTGGTGAGCTTCTTAAGCAAAAGATGGTAACTGAAAAGATAGTTCATCACATTGTTCAGGTATGCATCAGGTCATCAGGATTCAGGACATTGGCAATAAAATTGTTTTTCAGTGAAATGTTGTCTAACCCATTCTTCATATGCAGGAACTGTTAGGGTCTGGGCCTGATAAAAAAGCTTGCCCTGAAGAGGAAAACGTTGAGGCTATTTGTCAGTTCTTTAATACGATTGGTAAACAGCTTGACGAGAACCCCAAATCTCGTCGAATTAATGATACCTACTTCATTCAGATGAAGGAGCTGACAACAAACCCTCAGTTGGCACCACGTTTGAGGTTTATGGTTCGTGATGTGGTTGATCTGCGTTCAAACAGCTGGGTGCCTCGACGTGAAGAGGTAATGAAATCACCCAAATGTGTTAATTATTTACTATATTCATTGTCTTTCATAATGATGTTAGTGGCTTGATTGTACTGGGGTGCTGCTATTACTGTAATATATATTGGCCTTCAAGAAGGGCAGTGGTTACCAACTTGTAGTCCCAATGGTACTAAAAGAGGCATGTTACTCATAACAGTGAACTGATTAGATAAACAAGCATGCTTTCATATGAGAATGGCAAACTGTAATCATTGCGAATTTGTGATGAATTGCACATTTATTTAAAATAAATGAGGCTTGCCTTTTTGCTTTGTACATCCAATTTATTGCACTAATAAAATATAGTGTTTATAATCCAAAATAAAAATATACTGTTCAGTACCATATATTGCTTGTACTTTATACACAATTGATTGCTAAGCATGGCTTCAACATTTTTTGAGCTTTGTGATGTTTGTAATAATCGGTAGCTGGATATGTAAAATCAAACATTCTGAGCTCTGTGTTGTTTGCAATTTTCAGATTAAGGCCAAGACAATCAGTGAAATTCATGATGAGGCTCTTAAGACCCTTGGATTACGGCCAGGGGCTACAGGACTCACAAGGAATGGCCGTAATGCACCAGGTGGCCCTCTTTCCCCTGGAGGTTTCCCAATGAATCGACCAGGAACAGGTGGGATGATGCCTGGGATGCCTGGATCAAGAAAGATGCCTGGAATGCCTGGGTTGGATAATGATAACTGGGAAGTTCCACGCTCTAAATCAATGGCAAGAGCGGACCTTCGCAACCAGGGTCCATTGGTTAATAAGCTATCATCTATCAAACCATCACCTATTAACTCCAGGCTTCTTCCTCAAGGAAGTGGAGCACTAATTGGCAAGAGTGCACTTTTGGGCACTGGTGGTCCACCATCTCACTCTTTCAGTGCCACCCATACACCAGCTCAAACTACACCATCACCAAAACCGGTAAGTGCACCAGCTGTTGCGCCTATCACAGACAAAGCAGCTAGTTCTGCCAATGAGATGCCGGCGGCAGTTCAGAAAAAGACGGTAGCCCTTCTAGAAGAGTATTTTGGTGTACGTATTTTAGATGAAGCACAACAATGTATTGAGGAGCTTCAGTGTCCTGATTACTACCCTGAGATTGTTAAAGAAGCCATCAATCTTGCTCTGGATAAGGGTACCAGCTTTGTTGATCCTCTTGTTAGGCTACTGGAGCATCTGCATACAAAGAAAATTTTCAAGACTCAAGACCTGAAATCTGGATGCTTACTATATGCATCACTGCTGGAAGATATTGGCATTGACCTTCCTCTAGCTCCAGCACAATTTGGTGAAGTTGTTGCGCATCTTACTTTGTTGTGTGGCTTGAGCTTTGAAGTTGTTGAAGAGATTCTAAAAACAGTGGAGGATACATTCTTCCGCAAAGGGATTTTTAACTCTGTCACGAAAACCATGGGAGCAAGCTCTCCAGGTCAGGCTATCTTGAGCTCTCATGCCGCTGTCGTCGACACCTGCAACAACCTTCTGAAATAAGCTCAAGGCTGCTTTGGCATATCAACCTTTAGATGCTGTGTCTAGGCGAAGCAGCATCGTGTATTCTCTATAGCTTTAGAGGTGTTTCACCCCAGAAGAAGTCTCGTGCTGGAGATGTGAGCAACTGCCAGTTTTGAGCCGTGTTTTTTTTTTGCGAGGTCAGATCGAGTGTCCATTATTGTTTCGACAACTGAAGGAAAGAAAGAAGCCATGGATTTTGCTATCGGGTGACTGCTTAATTCGCTAGAACCTGAGATAAACAAGGCTTGATGTGGTAATTTTGTGCCCCTTTATTAGTTCTTTTCTGTGCCTACACATTTTGTAACAATGTACTATGGTTTTGGAGCATTCTGTCGGTTACCATATATCGTGTCATTGTAGTAGTCAAATTTTGATATCTAATATTCGCTTCGATGACATTCGCGTATCATTTTTTTCCATTTGATGATATTCTTTCTCTTGGTAGACTGTTCGTTCTTGCCATTCTGTCTGCTCTGTGCGGGCTTTCCATTTACCTGAGTTTTTCATCAAGCTAACAGTAGAGCACCGGAGAATTTTTTTAAAAATAATATTTTTTTAAAAAAATCGAATATGTATGTCTCTTTTAAAAAATTGCAAAAGTAACGTGTAGTCAGCACTTTAAGTTTTGATTGGATAACACGTCAGATTTAGTTAACTGAAGTAACTGGACTTCAGTGGACACTTCAAAGGCTGATCGCTTCAAATGCTGCGTATTATTTAAAAAAAATTCAGCACCGGAAGTACTCCGATTCGAATGATCGGTTTTGTTAGCCGATATATAAATTAATACATTTTATTTTTTGTTTGCTTTTTTAAGTTAAACTTCTTTGATTTTTATCAAATTTTAATAAAATATATTAACATTATAATATTAATTAAATATACTATCAAAACATATTTAATTAAATTAATTTGATATTTTAATTGCGGGTATAATTTTTCTTAAAAATGAATTAAATTAAAATTAAACAAATTTAACTTACAAACATATTTAATTAAACTAATTTGATATTTTAATTGCTGTTATATTTTTTTCTTAACAACGAATTAAATTAAAATTAAACAAATTTAACTTGCAAACTGTACAAATTGAAGGGACTAATACCGGTGAATAAAGTTCAAAAAGGAATAATTCAATTTACGCCATTACAATTTTATGATTTTGGAGAAATACCATTACAATTCGCATATTTAGATTTATGCCATTCCGAAATTATAGCTCCCTAAAAATGTAATGATATACTCCCTCCGTTCACTTTTAAATGACGTAGTTGATTTTTATCTCAATTTGATCATTCGTCTTATTCAACAATTTTTTTGAAATATCATTTATTTTTTTATAATTTGTTTTAGTATATTTGTATAAATTTTTTGAATAAAATGAATAGTCAAATGTTGAGATAAAAATCAAATGTGTCATTTAAAAGTGAACGGAGGGAGTATTTCGGAATCCTCTAAAATTGTAATGACATATTTCGGAAAATTGTATAGTTCAGAGTTCTATAAAATTAAATATGTGAATTATAATAATATTTATTTAAAACCACAAAATTATAATGGTATAAATCCAACTTTCTCGAACGTTTGGCTAATAATTCGAGAATAATTTATAATCTATTCGCAGTGAATAACAACACACCTAAGATTCGTTGCGCGGAGAGAGCCCCCTCCCTTCTTCCTCTGAGATCGATCGAGTGCGAATCGAATCAATTGTAACATGCAAATCTCACCCACCACCTCTCTCTCATCGGCGTTTGTTCCTCCTAAGCCGCTTTGCCGGACGCAGCAGCATTCGCCCGTTTCCCGGCAAGCGGTCGGCTTCACTTTCCCCTGTTAAGCGAGTGAGTGAGCTTGGCTGGATTGGACCTGTGCGTCACTGATCGAGGCGTGCGCGATTTTTAGGGTTCGTCGTCCGGCGACCGCGTGTGCTGCGCGGCCTGCGGGGGTCCTGAGCCGCATCGACCGCTCCCGCTCCTGCGCTGATAGGAACATGGTAAGGGGGACGCTCTAATCCTTGTGAAAAATGTTGCAACCGTTTCACGCATGTGCCCCCTCCCTCTCTGCTTCTGCTGATGCTTGATTGAAGTTGTCTGCATTAGCACGGGCCGGAGAATTCATGTGCTAGCGTACAGGGAGCTGGGTTTGTAAACCGTACATGATTTGTGGAGCTACATGGTATCACTTAGCAACCAGCTGGTGGTTTGGGCGTGAAATGCAGTTTTTGTTGTCATCCTTTATGGAGTGTTTGGTGGGTTGTTGCCCTAGCGCCTAGACCTTAGTTGAGTGGTCATGTAGGGTGATTTCTCCTGGTGGAATTTGGGAAAATTTGCTGCAGGGTTAGTCCTGGTGGTTTTCCAATTGATTAACGTGGAAGGTCCATTGTACATTTTGATACAGGAGTTGCCCATAGAAATAATATGTAGTATTTGAGAACATATGGTATATAACTCTAATGGACATGATAGTTGGTCTGCCAACTACAAGCCTCCTTTCTACCAACCATTGAACATTGTTTCAAAATTTTAGCTTATTCCATTTCAAAATTATTTTAGGTTGTTTACCAGCACTTTTTGCAACGTTTGTTAGATCAAGAACTGATCTTGGTCATTTTCTCAGGCTGGAAGGCACACCATTATTCTCATGCAACCATCGCAAAGCAGAGCAACAAGAACATTTATGGACTTCAATTCAGTTAACCATGCACTGGACGGTCTGTTTTTTTTTTCTCTCATGCTTGCTTGAAATGTTAGTGCAATTGTGGGAATACGTTATTGCTTGTTGACTGTTGTATCTGTTTGTTTTTTCGTTTACAAGGTTATTACACATGAATAGTGCATTAATATTTTGCGTGAGTAACATCATTCATTTCATCCTTTGTTCCTTACTTCAGAACATAAGCAGTGAAGATACTGTTTTGTTTATTGTCACCTTAATTGTGGCTTTGGACTCAAAAACGAGGAAATTCGCTAGAGTTTTGTTTATACACTTTTCTATTTTTTATCGGTTCTAAAATGTGTTTTTACATTTAACCCAGGGTGTGCCAATTGCTTTCAGAAGACTAACACGATATGCTATAGCTAATGTTTAGTAGTCTCACCTAGCTGCTGTCCACGCCAACAGTTATAAGATTTTATGCTGTTTTCCTTTCAAGAATTGGGGAAAACATCTCTATAAATCTATTTTCCTTAATCATGTCCAATTGTCCAGGGCAAGCATTTTGTACCTGTAGCAAGTGACTTATATTTGAGTTCATATTGTGCGGTCTCTGTATCCTTCCCTTGAGCTACTCACCACGGATCTGTATGTACTTACAGCTTGCTGTATGAATGATAGGAATCTGTGGCCTTTATGAAAGGAAAATCAGGGATATCAACCCTATGGCCAGGCATTTGACTTACGATATCAATGACCTGTACAATTTCATCGATGGCCTAAACGACATAAGTGCACTAGTGTGAGTGCAGCCTCCATGACATTGGAAATTTGAAAGCATTACAAATCATACACTAATGCATTAGAACTAACTTACCAGCTGTGTGCTCAACACTTGCAGGTATGACCAGTCGATTCATGCCTTCCTGCCATACGACCGTCGGTGGATAAAGCAAAAGATGTTTCAGCACCTGAAGAGGTTGGCGCAGCAGTAGAGCAGCATGGTCGCCGTTGGCTCTATTCAATAAGCAAGTGTGCAGTGTCATCGCCATCGGCTCTGATCAGTAAGTGTGCCGTGTTGTGATCCCCGTTGGCTCTCTCTGATCAGTAAGCAGACCGAAGTTGTCTCTGAACAGTACACAAGTGTGCATGGTATGTTGTTGTAGCTTCATGGTGTGAGATATCTGGGTCGTGTCGCTTGTACAAAAAAAGTGAATCTTGCGTCGCCTCCCCGGCGAATCTGATGCTGTACTGTGGCTTGAATGGAATGGTTTGCCTGATTGCCCGTGTCTCCGTGAGGTACATTTGGATTTGTTTTTGAAATATGCTTCTGCGGTAAAAAATAGAACTCTGAACCAAACGATTTATCAAAATTGTTTCTGCTGTGAAGCTTTTTTCTAGTAGAAATTTGGAAGCATTTTGAACCCTACTTTTTTATTTCTGTTTTTCTGATTTTAAGTACAAATTAAATATCATGAATTCAAGGTGTCTTGATTGATCTAACATTATTATGGTTTGTATTGTATTACACAATTTTATGTGATAATATGTGGTTATGTTATAGATTAAATAATAGCAGAATAGATTTATTCTGGTTGTTTCAATTCAGTTTAGATTTCTCTATATATTAGTAGATTGATCTATTACAATCCTTAGAGATTAGGTTGTTTCAATTCGGTTTAGAGTTCCCTAGATATTAGTAGATTGATCTATTAGAGTCCTTAGAGATTAGGTTGCCTTGGCTTATAAAAGGGCAGAAATCCTAGATGTAAAGATCATCAAGGAATAAAGGTCTCCCCGAGTTGGGCGAGATTACCTTGATATCTTGGCTGACCAGGGAACCGGCACCGGCAACTCTAGCAGCGCCTTACCTCCCTACCCCCTACGTTCTCTCCCTGCAGCCGACCTCAGGCTGTTCTCCCCCTTGCGCACTCCCAAGAGAAGGCCTAGAACCCTAGACGGTATCAATTTGGTATCAGAGACAGTCGGAACATCGACAGATATGTCCGGTTCTATCAAATATCCTGTGACAATGACTGCCGATGAGAAGCTCGACTTCCTCATGGCAGAAGTGACTCAAATAATGGGCCAGCTGTCCACGATCAATGGTTGCCTCGACTCTCATGATCGGAGGTTGGCACAGGTGGAGAAGACCTTGGAGAAGGATGACAGCCTGTCCCTAGGGAATGCTTCTGGACAGAAGGCTGATGGCGAGGTGATCACACAACAAGGGCGAAGTGCTCCTGGGGGTTGTGATGATGCACATACTCCTGTTGGGCGATCGACAGAGCGTGGAGGCAATTTTTATGGCCAACAAGATCAGGGCGTCTGATCTGACCAGGGCTAGGCTCATGGTGGTCGCGATAGAGGTTGGCTCGACGACGGCTTTCCACTGTCGCGGACGTTACGATGATGGCAATTTTCGTCGTCCTAAATTCAAATTCCCATCCTTCGATGGTGAATCAGATCCCTTGACTTGGGTCAGCAAGAGCAACACATATTTCCGGGGCATGAAGACCATGGAGAAAGAAAAGGTGTGGATCGCATCACTTCATCTGGAGGGTGTGGCAGCAGAGTGGTACTATGCGTTGGAGAGGGATCATGGCATCCTCTCGTGGGCGTGGTTCGTCGACTTCGTCCACATGCGATTTGGGCCACCTCTCAGACATAACGGCCTAGCTGAATTGAAAGATCTCTACAGAACAGGAACAGTGGAGGAGTACCAACGCCAATTTTCTTCATTATTATGCCATTGCGATGACTTATCTCCTGTGCAACAGGTGAACTTATTTACAGCAGGCCTAGGTGAACCTCTACGAACAAATGTCGAGCTACATGCTCCATCTCATCTACAGACAGCCATGAGTCTAGCCAGGGCTTATGAACGCAAGGAGACAGCCACTCCAGGGATCAATAACAGAGGCACGGGGCAGCCGACATCAATTACCACCAAAAAGGGTGGGGTGGCCGACACTGTGGTGAAAATAACTACCAACCAGCCACGCTTCAAACGCCTCACAGAGGAGGAGCTGGCAGCAAAACGAGCCAATGGGGAGTGCTATCACTGCCCTAAGATGTATTTCGTCAATCACAAATGCGCTTCCAAAAGAATTTTCCTGTTGGAGATGGACGACAACGGAGAGGACGGTGACATGATGGTGACACTGTAGAGTTCAAGTAATGCTTCAAAACAGTACAGCTCGCGGACGAGCTGTTTGTTGGGGAGGAGGGAAATGTTATAGATTAAATAATAGCATAGTAGATTTATTTTAGTTGTTTCAATTCAGTTTAGATTTCTCTAGATATTAGTAGATTGATCTATTAGATTCCTTGGAGATTAGGTTGTTTCAATTCAGTTTAGAGTTCCCTAGATATTAGTAGATTGATTTATTAGAGTCCTTAGAGATTAGGTTGCCTTGGCTTATAAAAGGGCAGCAGTCCTAGATGTAAAGATCATCAAGGAATAAAGGTCTTCCCGAGTTGGGCGAGATTACCTTGATATCCTGGCTGCCCAGGGAACCGGCGCCGGCAACTCCAGCAACGCCTTACCTCCCTACCCCCTGCGTTCTCTCCCTGCAGCCGGCCTCAAGCTATTCTCCCCCTTGCGCACTCCCAAGAGAAGGCCTAGAACCCTAGCCGGTATCAGGTTACCGGTTACTTTATGAGATGAACTATATACTTTTTTATTTATCTAATATATTTTTCAATTATTTAGTTGCATCAATGTTGAGTGTTTCTTATGTATAGAATATTATAATGATGAAAATTAGATAAGTTATAAAAACAGTCAGCATATAACAGTTTTTTCACAACTTCAACCAAACGATTTTTAATTTTTTTTCACAGCAGATACCTCGCGTTAGCTTTTTTACAACAGACAGCTTATAGCAGTTTTTACATTGGGTACAACGATTCCTGTCATGTACTGGCTGCCTCTGTCCCGGCTGCCTGGCTAGAAAGCACGCTGCTTGCTCGACTGAATTGTCTCGACAGTAAAAAGAAATCACTTCTTGAAGAAAAACGAGGATTCAAGACAGTGGATTCCTCGTAGCTGTAAACAAAAGATTGCTTGTCTGTGCTAACTGCTAAAATACCTGAGCCAATATTGCAAGCACTTGACATCTGGAGTCGAGCTGCAGCTCTAGACTGCGTATATTTGTGATCTGATGCCGTGTAAATATGTCAGGTCCAGGGAGTGATGATGATCATAGTGGTACAGAAGGTGGGGTTTGGTGAAGGTCGGCTCCTTCGTAAGCTTTGTAAGATAAACTTACATTGTTTTTTTTTTGAAAGCAATAAACTTACATTGTTTTAATCCCCGTAAAACCGCACGTAAAGTTATTCCATGCTCCGCAGCAAAAAAAATGCAGTGATTTGCCTGTTGATAGAATTGAATCAAGCAAAGTAAAAGTCGGGGGAAATCGGTTTTGAGAGGGAAGTGTTAAAACGGCATGATCCGACTCGAACAAAGAAGGGTTTAGAGGGGAGTTCGTAAAAAAAGCGAACTTTTCAAAAAAAAAAAATCAAAAAAAGCCTGTCCCATCTTGTTTGCACGTAAAGGGAAGATAACAGACTCTTTATTCTAAACTCTCTAAATAATTTACTCTCCTTTTCAAAATCTCAAAATATTTCAGTTATAAAATTTTCATTTTTAATTTTTTTCTCTTTTCTCTTTTCTCTTTTTTTCTTTTTATCCCTTCTCTTTCCTCTCTCTTATTCCCTTTCTTTCTTTTGTTCTCCGTTTCTGCTCAAGGGCACTAGGCGATGCAGCCGAGCAGCACCTGCCTATGCCTGGGGCCGACGGTGGCAGGCAACTGCGTGGGGCGGCAGAGACGGTGCTTGGGGCTGTCAGCGTCGACGGTGGAGGGCAATGGCACGGGGCTGCAGAGACGGTGCCTTGGGGTCGACGAGACCGGCAGCGGTGAGCAACGGTACGTGGTGGCGGAGGCTCGCAACGGCGCGGGACGACGATGGCTGAGGGCATTGGCTTGGGATGAAGTAGTGACGATTGGGCCTTGGGAGGAAGACACGTGCACGATTGCTAGGTAGCCAGCCAAGTCGGCTCGCCAGATTTTTTTGAGAAAAGGTAACCGGATTGGGCACCTTTCTTTATTTGAAAGCAGAAAAAACAAAACACAGTTCTAAGTCGGGGTTACCGACTAGCAATACGACATACCAACACATCTACGAGGCCCCATCAGTTCAAAACAATCGACAAAAGTCTATACACCTCACACCCACCACATGACAAAGACCTCAACTTCAAGGAGACATTACTACTCCACACCACCAGTCCAAGAATCCTTCAAGGTTGAACAATCGGACTTGGCGTCCCTTCTATGCTTATGAGCTGTTGAAACCGTGCACGAAGCAAGCCCAAGCATCGCGTGGTCTCTTCTTTGAACCGAGCTGACACCAGTAGAAATCACCGAGTGAGAAAAATGAAATCATTTCTCAAGAGCCAAATAGCCCAAGCCCCTACACCCAAAATCTAAACTACAACCGATTTTTTACCTGTGCCCTTCAACCCCCCAACACCCTAGAGAAACCAGCTCTATGGTATTCGATCAGATTCCAACCTAATGATTCACTGATATAAACCCAAAGAAAATGGGACAAATGACACTCAAAGATTAAATGACCAACTGACTCAAGTTTTCCACACAAATTACACAACTGATTGCCTTTCTAATTCATCTTTTCCAATTGTTCACCTACTTGGATTTTTCCCCTCATCATCAACCACATGAAAATCTTAACTTTCAAGGGCAAACCACATTTCCAGATTATCATACTCTCATCATCTACCACACCCCTCTCAACGATTAAATTATATACTGATTTTGCCAAAAAGCCTTTTTGTCTAGTAACCAGACCATCACATCAGAGTTTCTGTTATCCTCCACAAATTGACACACACTGCATTACATTTTGCCATTCCTCCATATCCTCATCCCTCAACGAACGATTTAATAATGTATTATTTTGCACCATAGTAACCGTTTCTGCAACCGTCGCTTCTCTGTCCACGCTCATCTTGTAAATATCCTGATACACACAACTTAATGGGGCATCTTCGTACCAAACATCATGCCAGAAAGATATTCTAGACCCAGAATTAATTTTGAAACCATACCCCAACCGGACCCAATTCTTCACCCTACTCAGACCTTTCCAGAAATATGATCCCCTCTAAGATCAGTTTGGAGAGCTCCTCGATTTAGCTTATACTTCTTCCTCAAAATCTCATAGCAGTAACCATCATGTCCACTTTCAAGACTAAAAATCCACTTACAAAGCAGCGCCTGATTAATAGCTCTCAAGTCTACACTGCCATCTCATCAACGACTACACAAATAAGTTTCATCCCATCTTAAAAACAATATTCATATCATATCATCTACCAAATAAAACATAATATTATCTCATCCCATAAAATCGAGATGGATTCTTTCTGTCTAACCCATACTCAAACCAAGCGAGTCCTGTAATAACAAAATATAAATCCATTATAGCATGCACCGTAAAATTGCACAAAAGCCAACAATTTACCAAAAAAATCGGATTCTATCTAAACTATCTGTGACTAACATCACACTACAAAGATCATTTGTTTGTCTACTTATCCAGCTATTCTCCTACATGCTCTGCAAACATCTAGCTCATTGATTTTAGTCTCTTGATATAGAGCTCTCCATTCATGTCGTGTCGTGCAGGAAAAGCTTCCTCGAAGGTGAGACATTATTGATTGGACACCTTTATTTTCGAGGGTTAATTTCTTCGATGTCATTACAATTTTCATGGTTTATCAATATGTCATCGATATATAAATGATAAATGAAGGCTACCATAGTCACTGACAGTGATATTGTAGGCAATTCTTAAAAAATATAATGGCACATGTTATGGGCAGGAGGATTGGGAAGATTGGTGCTAGGAACTCGGTGTAGATTGTATTCAAAGGAGGTAGTAGGCCGTGGCCCTGGACCTCGCTGGCGCGACAGAGCCACAATGGCTGCGACGACGCACTAGGAAGGCAGGCAATGGGCTACAGATGGATTACAATCTAAAGCCTGTCTTTCCCCTTCTCTAATGTCCAGCTTATATGACACTGGTGTACAACCACTTCCTAATAAGACTCCAACTTATTCCCTAAACAAATCTTATCTCTAGCAAACTTATCTCTAACAAACTCTCTAATCTTAGCCGCCTAGGCCTCCTGGTGTATCTTGTGCTGGCCAAAAGGAATTTCATACATAACATCTCTCCCTCCCTGGACAAGGAGCTCGTCCTCGAGCTGGAACTCAGGGAATTGTTCACGGAAATCCTCGAGTGCAACCCATGCTATCTCTGAAGCCGGCGCACCCTTCCAACGAACCAGCAGCTCCCTCCTGCCCGCCAACCTTCCCTTCAACACCTTCTCTAGATCCACCAGAAATTTACCATGCTGCACTGGCGGCAGCACCGGCGGATGAGCAGGAGGTGTCCCATGAAACGACTTGAGCAATCCCACATGAAACACATCATGAATGCGGGCACCTGCTGGAAGGTCAAGCTTGTAGGCCACTTCACCCACGCGCGCAGCCACCCTATATGGCCCAAAGAACTTCGGTCCTAGCTTGCTGCGACCATGAATCTGCAGGGAAGCCGACGCCCAGTGCAGAAGACGAAGCCAAACCCATTGGCCAGGCAAGAACTCCAACTGACGATGGCTCTTGTCATATACTGCTTTGTAATGCTGTTGGGCTTGGTCAAGACGGTCCCGTACCTCGGCCAGGAACTCATCCCTGTCCCGCATGGCCCTATCCACCGCCGGCAAGCGAGCATCACCTGGAGCATAAGAGCGAATGGATGGTGGAGCTCGGCCATAGACCACCTGAAACGAAGAGGTCTTGTAACACCCCAAATTTTCAAAGGAATAAAAATATTATTTAATTCAATTTCCTGGATTTTATTATTCTGAAAATACCTTTAAATACCCTTCTTTACCATTTTAAACTACATCATAGAGTAAATGGCCAAACCAGGGGCTAAAACTTTTTATGTATGATCCTAAGACCAGAATACATTTTTTAGAATTTTTATAAATTTTTACCAACCTTGGAAGTAGCCCTAAGATTTTAATCTATTTTCTGGAATTATTTTTATTCAGAAATGTTTTGAAACAGTATTGGCTCCCTCTCCTCCCTTCTCTCTCCCCCGACCGGCCCACCCCGTCACCCTCGCCCGCCGCTGGCTGACAGCCTGACCCCACCTGTCGGCGCCAATCGTCCCCTCTCGCGCTCGAGCCCGACCCCACCCGTCAGCCTCCTCACTCGCCCGCTCGTGCCCGCTGCCCGGTGGATCCCCGCTTGTCAGGTCCTTCATCCCCGCGAGATCCGCCCCCAAATCGCCCCCCCTCGTCGGCCGACGCCATTACTCGCCTCGGATCCCTTGCCCCGACCCCCTCCCCTCAAATTGAGCCCGCCATTACAACCCCCAGTCCACGGCGACCGTTTCCCCCAATTAAACCCGACCGATTCGCGTCTAGGTTCGATGAACCGAATTCAACCCGAGCTCGCCGGCGTTTAAACACGGTTTACTCCAGGCCACCGTCGATCACGCCCCCTCTGCCCCCATCGATGGCCCTATTTAAACCCCCTGGCCACCCGCAGTGCACCCCTACGCCCACTCGCCGCGAGAACGAACAGAGCGCCCGCAATTCGCCTTTTAGCGCACTCCTACTGTTTCGCCTCCAGCTACCGTTCGTCGTCGCCTCGGACCACCTCCGTCCACACCCTCGCCACCATCATGACCGCAAGGACGACCCCGACCTCGGCCACCCCTCCGTCGACACTGGACCCCACCGGATCGCCGTCGCCGACAAGAAGCCGAACACCTTCGCCGCCTCCGCTCGTCGTCGACCTCGCTCCGTCGACCGTTCGCCACCGCAAGGGTACCCTCGTGTTCCCCTTAGTTCCCTCGTTACGTATTTAGCCTTAGTTAGACCGGATAGCCCTCGACGTCGCCGGAATCGCTCGCCGTCGCGTCACCGGAGTCGGGGAAGATGGGTACTAACCCCCCGACACGTACCATGTCGGATTCAATCCCAACCGCGCGATCGCGATCGAGCGGCGCTAGTTGCACCACGTGCGCGATCTAATCCATACCGTCGGATCTGGTCAAAGCGATACGTTTTAATCTCGCGCGTTCATTTCCATTTAAAACCCGCACTCGATCTCGTGCGTCCACGTGGTACCCTTTCGCGCGTTTTAACCGTGGCCGTCCGTTATCACTTAACCATCCCCGCCTCGCCCTCGCGCGTTGGATCTGGATCCAACGGTCCAGATTAGGACGGACCACGCGCATAGTGCGCGGGTTCACCGTGGGCCTGGCTCACCGTGGACCCGAGGGGATTTAAATTTAAAATAAATTCCAGAAATTGTTTTAAACTTGTAAAATTCATATTTGGCGCATTTTAGCTTCAAAAATTACCATTCCAATTTTAGAAAATTTGTAAAATTATTCTCTACATGTTCATACAATAAAAACAGTAGGTTTACTTTGGACTTTTTATGTTTATTTAAATAGGTATTCAAATGCCCTTAGGGTAAAAATATGAATTCAAATATTTAAACTTCAGTAAAGTTTATATTTATTCCTTTCTGTTCATATACTGAAAACCACTAATTTGGACATGAACTTTTCATTTTAAAATTTATTAGGAAACTTAAAATGAGACTACTCACATTTAAAACCCCTTTTTATAAAGGACAACCTTTCATTATAATTCCTTCTAAAATTATTTATAAAATAAATCTCAGAAACTTAACAACTTGGTTTTCATTCAATTAAACCAATTTAAACCTATGTGCTTATTGTGTGATGTTATATTGTTTGATTGAATGTCATATTCTACTTTGTTTATATTGAAAAGACTACGACGCTGTCGAGGAGACGGAATATTTCCCGGAAGTTCCTCCCTCCCCATTCGCTGAACAAGGCAAGTCACCTAACAACATTTTTGAGCATATTGAACCCATGTTTTATTAAACTATCGCTAAAACACATAGGTTATACATGCATTAGTCAAATGAAACCCCTACAATATATTTATTTAGGATCTCTCGACCTTGATGTGCAACCCAAGACATGCTATCTCGCCTAAACTCCTTGTCACCTTATGATTAATGTTTTTAGTTAGTGTCCAATGTATTGACACGATCGCTATAGGATAAAAATGAGTCGTAGCACATGGTTCTACTATATGATCCCCATTGTTTCTTACCTATGGAATTCTGTCGGTGATGAGTTGTGGTTGTGAGTGGATGCATGGTGGGTTCCGGGTGCAAGATAGGACATTGGTCGGTAGCACTCGGGGCACTATAAGGACCGGTCTGCGGGATCCGTTGCAATACACTTCCGTACTAACCACAAGTCTAATGGGTAAGTCCTAACTAATGTATGGAGTGTTCCAAACCGAGGCCACCATTTGGAGATGGGTCAAGCAGCACCTGTGGGTGGCTTGTACCAATGTGGCGCAAAAGGGGGTGCGACGTTAGCCGGGATGCGGCCCGGCGCGCCGGCGAAACCTAGAGCGGGTGGTTATCGCTTGGAGCATTTCATGCTGAGGTTTTGGCATGAGTTCCTGTGGTATGGGTCATCTCGTTTGGGATGAGTGCGTGCCTTGTGGGTACAGTAGTACATCTCTGATCAGAGTCATTAAATCTTTTCAAAAAGCCGAGCCCACGGTCAAGGGCGGGTTGCGTGACATCCCACAGTTAGATTAGTTTGAATATGTATGTGCATGATGGTTTGACATGTAAGGACTGTTGTGCGAGGAGGTAAAACATACTCCTCGAGTTAGATGATGTTATTGATGTTCATGTTTATATTTCCGCATGATAAAATTTGATTACACTAAATGCCATAACTGAAAATGTATTTTTCCACACTTTGAGCCATGATCCTTCCATTGTTATTACCTTGCATTATTACTTGCATTTGCGGTGGCTTGTTGAGTACTTTTTGTACTCATATCTGTTGAACACCACAGAGGATGCCTACTATGAAGACGGTCTGGAGTAGCGACCCAGTCAAGCAAAGATCCTGAAGAAGGCGTTCGTCATGCATTTTAATTATCTTTATTATTGTTTTTATTTAACTCTGATGTAATAAATATGGTCTGCGTACCATGAATACTGTCGTATGTACGCTTGTCGCATGATGAACCTCTTGTATTATTGTTTTTCTTATGAAATTCAATAATGTTCCGATTTCGGTAAATCGGGGCGCTACAGGTCTGCCGAACCTACTGGTAAGAGGAGTTATAACAAAATTCCGCCCACGACAACCACTCCAACCAGTTCCTAGGACGATCACCTGTCAAACACCTCAAATACATAGTGATGATCTTGTTAGTAGCCTCTGATTGCCCGTCAGACTGAGGATGAAACGACGAAGTAAACTGAAGCTTCACTCCTACCAACCGGAACAGCTCATGCATAATAAATTGTAAAGACCGGATCACGATAACTGAGAATGGAAGAAGGCATCCCGTGCAGGCGTACTATCTCAGAGAAGAATGCCCGAGCCACTGATGTCGCCGTGTATGGATGGGCCAAGGGAGTGAAGTGAGAAGCTTTGGAGAACCTATCCACCACTGTCAAGATGACCAATTTGTCGTTAACACGCGGAAGAGCCTCGACAAAATCCATTGCTACATCTGCCCACACAGAGGTCGGCACCTCCAAAGGTTGAAGCAGCCCCCTAGGCCTCAAATGCTCTATTTTATTGCGCTGGCATACCTCACAGGCGCGCACGA
The DNA here is from genome assembly GCA_019279435.1 of Zizania palustris. Taxonomy (NCBI): domain Eukaryota; kingdom Viridiplantae; phylum Streptophyta; class Magnoliopsida; order Poales; family Poaceae; genus Zizania; species Zizania palustris. The sequence continues at coordinate 19,605,099 of JAAALK010000086.1, read as the reverse complement.
ACTCCTGGACCACCACCCGATCCCTGGGAAGATGAAAATCAGCGCGCAGGCGATGCAATGTCTTGTGGATGCCTTCATGACCAGTACTATGTACCATCTCTAGAATAGGTGCCTGCAAGCTGGACGAGGAGTCGATGAACACGCGACCCTTGTATAAGATCAGGTCGTCCACAATGGACCATGCCACTGGTTTCTCACCTCCTCGAATTGCATCCCGAAGAGTAGACAGAGAGGCAGTCTCATTGATCTCCCGCTAAATTGCATCAAACAACGCAAACTGAGGTGCCGACAACACCATTGCTTTAGCCAAGTGCTCGTTGCGGCGGGATAGTTCATCGATGACAACGTTCAAGGCGCCCGGCTTGTATTCCACCACAAAATCAAATCCCAGCAGCTTGCTCACCCATTGGTGCTGTGGAATCGTCGTGAGGTGCTGGTCGAGGAGGAATTGGAGGCTCCGATGGTCAGTGTGGACCAAGAAGCGGCGCCCCTAGAGATATGGCTGCTAGTGTCGCACAACCTGTACGAGACCGATGAGCTCGCGTTTGTAAGCGGCAAGCTTGGCATGCCTCGGGGCGATTGGCCGGCTGTAGAATGCCACTGCCCATGCACCCTGATGCATCACTGCCCCAAATACCGAGCCAGAGGCATCACACTCGACGATGAAGTCCCTGTCAAAATCCGGCAGCTGCAGCACTAGAGCTTCCGTGAGCGCGCACTGGAGCTTGTGGAAAGCCAACTCTGCCTCAGCCCCCCAGCGGAAGCCCTCCTTCTTCAGTAGAGCCATCAGAGGAACGACGATGATGCCGAAATCCTTGATGAACCGGCGATAGTACCCCGCCAGGCCCAAGAATCCCCGTACCGCCTGCACCGACCTGGGTAGTGGCCAGTCCAGTAGGGCCTGAACCTTCTGGCGATCCATGACCACTCCTGCCTCCGAGATGACATGGCCAAGATAGGCAACCGATTGTTGTCAAAACGCGCATTTGGACTGCTTTAGACGAAGCTAATGTTCCTGGAGAGTGCAAAATACATCACGTACATGGTGGAGATGATCCGACCATGAGAAACTGTAAATCAAAATGTCTTAAAAAATACGAGGACAAACCGGCGAAGGAACGGCAGTAGGATGGTGTTCATCAGTGCTTGAAACATGGCGGGGGCGTTTGTGAGAGCGAACGGCATCACCAAGAACTCGAACAACCCTTGATGCGTGCGGAACGCCATCTTCTCTATATCGTCATCGTGCATCAACACCTGGTGGTATCCGGATCGCATGTCGAGCTTGGTGAAGTACTTGGCACCGCACATTTTATCGAGGAGCTCCTCCACCACCGGAATGGGGAACTTGTCCTTGATCGTGGCGTCGTTGAGGGCATGGTAGTCGACGCAAAACCTCCACGTACCATCATGCTTGCGGATCAACAGCGCCGGGGAGGAGAACGCGGACGTGCTCGGCCGAATGACGCCGAGGCGGAGCATGTTGTCGCATTGGCGCTTCAGTTCATCCTTCTTGGCATGGGCGTAGCGGTAGGTGCGCACTGCCACCGCGTCGGTGCCCGACTTAAGGCGAATGAGGTGGAAAATGTGTCGCCGAGGCGGCAATTCCTGGGGCTCCCCGAACAGCCCGGCGAACTCCTCGGGCAAGGCGGCCAGGAGGTTGCCGTCCACGCTCGAGAGAGCTGCCGCGGCTGGGCCTAGAGTGGCGTCGACCCCGTGCCACAGAACGCGCCTATCACCGAGCTTAAATGCCATGGTGTGCCACGTAAAGTCCCACAAGATAGGTCCCAACGTCCTAAGCCATTGGACGCCGAGGACCATGTCGTATTTGCCGAGAGAGAGGGCATACAGGTTGATGTGGAACTCTTCCCCGCAGATACGCACTGACTGCTGCTTAGTGCGCCCCAGCGATGTGACGCATTCGCCATTGGATACCGCGACAGAGAGGCTCGGTACCGCCTGCAGAACGATGCCCACCCGTGCCGCCATCTGTGTGTCGATGAAGTTATGTGACGAGCCGGAGTCAAGTAGCGCAACCGTCACCGCGTCCCCGATGGAGACGAAGATCTTCATGGTCTGGAAGTCCTTGGCACGAATACCCGTGATCATGTGCAGAGAGATGTCCGGCGCAACATGGTAGCCTGTCATGGTGTGGCACTTTGTCTCCTCATCGACCTCCTCCTCCGCGTCGTCGGCCTGGAGGATCTCGATGACGAAAAGCTTCTTGCAGCGGTGTCCGGACACGTACTTCTCATCACAATTGAAGCATAAGCCGTCGGCACGACGTTGAGAGAATTCCCCCGGTGACAAGCGGCGGCGAGGAAGTGTGGACGACATGGCAGAGGATTTGCCCGACCTCGGCGTGGTCGACGACGTAGATGCCGCCATCGGTGCTATGGTGGTGCTCCTGGCCGTGGCAGCGGATGCTGAGGACTGGACCACCGATCGATCCCCGCGACTGACCGTTGAGTCCGAGGGCACCAGGTGCATGCACTGCTCGTAGGCGCGGGCAAGCATTATGGCTAGGGATGGTAATCATACCCGATTACCCGTTTACCCACGGGTAAAAACCCTAATAGGGTCGGGTTTGTTCTCAATTTCATACCCGTTTACCCGTTTATCATCACTATAAAAATAAATGTGAAACCCTAACACCCATATCTTTATTCTCTCTCCTTCCTCCACTCTCACCCGCCGCCACCCCCTCCCATCCATTCTCTCCTCGGTGCCACTGCAAGCCACCCGTGCGACCGTGCTGGGCTGCCGAGCGCTGGCCTGCGTGGCTGCGCGCATGTATCTCCGCGCGCCACCGAATCACGTCGACCCACGCTTCTCATCCTCATTTTCATTCACTTTTTTCGCGGGTAAACGGGTATACCCGCGGGTATACGGCGCCCGCGGATAATGGGTATGGGCACGGGTTTTTACCCATTGGGTAAACGGGTACGGGTATGGGTATGCACTACCTGTACCCGTCATACCCGATTGTCATCCCTAATTATGGCGTCGTCCAAGGTCGCTGGCCGACAGAGTGCAACATCGGTCTTTAGGGGATTCACCAAGCCGGTGGTGTAGATCTATACTAGTTGCTGCTCGATGAGGTTGGCGTCGCAGCACGCGAAGGTGAGGAACCGGTCGGTGTACTCCTCCACGGAACTCGTGCGGCGGAGGAGCATCAATTTGCCCACGGGATTGTCCGTCATGGGCGGACCGAACCTTTGCAAAACCAATTGCACGAAGCGGCACCACGGCGGCGTGCCGGAGGTGAGTTCCAGCCGCGCGTACCAGAGTTGCGCCGCGCTGGTGAGATGCATGGTGGCGTACCAGACGTGGCGGTGCTCTGGTGTGCTCTGACCGTGAAAGAAGGTCTCGCAGCGGTTCAGCCATGGTAGGGGATCTTCCTTCCCATCGAAGGACAGAAATTCAAGGCGGACGAGAGGATGGAATCTGCTGTCGGGGAAGTCATTCCCGTCGTCGTATGGCCCGCGCCCGTGCTCCGGTGGTGGCTGGCGGAATCGATCCCTGGGAGGCGGGCGCTCGGTATCCGGCTGCGGCGTGGGCCCCTTCTTGGCCTTGTTGGTGGAGCCATCGCCGGTGGTGTCGCCATCCTTCTCGGCGTGAGCCTTGCCCTCGCGCTGCGCGTTTACCACGTGGATGAGCGCGAGGTTGAGGGCACGCACTTGCTCCTGGTTCTCGAAGGCGGAGGACTGCAGCGCCACCACCTTGGTCGGGAGTGTCGCGAGTTGGTCCGCCACCGGCGCAAGAGGCGCCAGCTTGTCAAGGGACATCTTCATGTCGTCGATCTTGGCGACGAGCTTCTCGATCAACTCCTTCATGTCGTCGCCGCTACCCATGGACACGGAACAAGGCTTATCTGATACCAAGTTGTTATGGGCAGGGGGATTGGGAAGATTGGTGCTAGGAACTCGGCGTAGATTGTATTCAAAGGAGGTAGTAGGTCGTGGCTCTGGACCTCGCTGGCGCGACGGAGCCGCAATGGCTGCGACAGCACACCAGGAAGGCAGGCGATGGGCTACAGATGGATTACAATCTAAAGCCTATCTTTCCCCCTCTCTAATGTCCAGCTTATATGACGCTGGAGTACAACCACTTCCTAACAAGACTCCAACTTATTCCCTAAAGAAATCTTATCTCTAGCAAACTTATCTCTAACAAACTCTCTAATCTTAGCCGCCTAGGGCTCCTGGTGTTTCTTGCGCCAGCCAAAAGGAATTCCATACATAACAGCACATGAGTAATTTTCCCTATTTACAAGCCCCTACCAAAGTCGAGACCCAACACCGGTAGTTGGCTGGCAGAGAAGTACATCATAAGATCATCCACAATATTAGTTTCATAGATGTGTCTGAGGGAATCTTTATGTACTAGTACTATATAATAGAAAGATGATGCTAAGCAAAAAAAATAGAAGGTACATGTCTCATGCATGAGTACTAGTCTTTCAAATTAAATACTACTACTTTTATCAGTTTGAGAGTTAACAATTGGACAAGTGAAAGAGAAAAAAGGAAAGAAAATGATTTTTTATTTAGTGAGGGTCCCACTTTAGAAGTGATATACATAATGGCACTCTCAACCCTCCATGTAGGATGGTTTATTAAATATTTATTGTGCTGCCACATAGGAAAAAAGTGATGTGACAAGTTATTAAATGAGGAGAGATATTAGAATATGAAGAAATTATGTCTTAAGTAAGACATCATGTCTTCACTATATCCAAGGCATAAATGAAAGTGATTGGATGAGAGGAGGTGAGAGAGAAAAAATAGTAGTATAAAAATTTTATTATAGATTCATACTAAGAAATTAGGGTTGCGAACATAATTTCTAGATATAGTGTCTTGCTGACATGACAAAATAAGATCTCATCTAAGAAACTATGGGTTAGGACTGTTCTAATACGCTGCTCTATTTTTGTTTTCTACATTAATGCACTATTTTTGTCTGTTGCTCAATGCGGCCGCTTGGAAGCACGTCTGCATGAGTCAAACCTCCTCCTCAACTTCACAAGGAGACCGTTGTTTGGATATCAAGACTAAATTTTAGTTTCTGTCACATCAAATATTCAAATTTTTATATATTGTTTTGGAGCATCAAATGTAGACTATTTATAAAACACATCCATAATCGATGAATTATTCGGGAGACGAATTTAATGAGCCTAATTACGCCATGATTTGACAATGTGATGGTACAGTAAACATTTGCTAATTATGGACTAATTAGGCTTAATAAATTCGCCTCACGAATTATCCTCGGATTCTGTAATTATTTTTATAATTAGTTTACATTTAGTGCTTCAAATTAATATCCAAACATCTGATGTAACATAGATTAAATTTTAGTCCATATAATCAAAAACACCTTAAGCATTTAATCGAGAATACGTGAGAAAAAATTCGGATGTGATGAGAAAATTAATAAAATAAAATGATATAAAATAATGAAATCGTGTCTAAACTGAAACGCAGCGCGGTCGTTACAACAATCAAAGACAAGAATGTAAAAGGAATTAGTTTGGAGGCGGAGTATATCTTGTATCGAGACTGTGCATTCAGAGAGACGCAGCCACTTCCGCCGCGTGGCGCCAGGCACGGCCGGCCCGCTGCCCCTCCGACCACCCCAACCAACCACGACGCCGAAGTAAATGCCGCCATCAATGGCGTGGCCGGTCACCGGTGAGTTCGACCTGAGCTGACCCTCCCCCAGTTGCTCCGAGCACACAACCCAAGCTAGTCGTCACTCCGTCGCCATCAATACCACATGCGTATGCGCCTGCACACCTGCATGCGCATGCATGGAGCAGCCATGTTTGCTCCCCGAGAGGGAAAAAACATAGAGAAGCAGCCAGCATGCAATGGCTGCATGCATTCCAGCTAGCTCTAGCCGCTGGTTTCCGATGGACGATGGATCTGGATGTTACTAGGATAATCATGACTTAATAAGTTTAGCATTGTGCTGTTTAATTTGGGCGTGATGGACGTAGGAAGTTGTTGCGTACAAAGGAGAAGCGAGACGTGCCCGTGTGTGCTCGCGTGAAACGGTGAGTCCGGTGTTAGCTAACTGTTGCTGTGCATGCTCAACAACAGTTAAGTGACGTTTGGTTGAAGAGATAAGGTGGTACAAGATTGAATAATTCTGTTTTTTACATTGTTTGATTTGAAATTAGGTGAAACAGAATCGCCTCATCAAAAAATATTTCTATAATATTCAGGACGACTTTATGGGACGAGCTCGTCTCACCTCGTGCACGGAGACTCCGAAGCAGGGCCGGAGGTTCTGGGGTGGGCTTGAGGTTCCGAGGCGGAGGCTTTAGGAAGGGGTTGGAGGTTTCGAAACGAGTCGAATGTATTTCAGGGCAGGATGGAAGTTCCGGGATGAAGTCTCATTTCTCTCAACCCACCAACAAAACACGAAACTAGAATATTCACGTCTCTCACAACCAAATACGAGATGAAATAACACGAGATAAAATGATCCCATCCCAAAACCTGGGACGGAACCATTTCAACTTACCTTCTTTAAACCAAACAACGCGTAAAATACGACGTTTAATCGGATGTGTTGGTGTGTAGCAAGAAATATACGCTCTATATTTGTCGTCGAAGGACGCTCATAGGCACCCAAAATACGTGTCTCAGTATTCTTTTGCACGAGATCCTGAGAGTTCCAAAACACCGGAGAGTACCAGGCTATTTGCGCGAATTTAGGAAATTTAACGAAGAACTAACACGATGTTTTTAAGTTTAGTTTGTTTTTAGACGTTCTTTTTATAAATTTGAGTAGAATTTGGACCGTCCGAAAGTTTTAAATTTCAAAAGTAGCTCGAAATATCTATAGATTATGATGAGATGTGTATCTCGCCGGTGATAATCTAAATTTTTGTTGTTTTTAACTTCCAAATTCTATTCATTCTTCAGATTCTATAATAATTAAAATTTATAATCTAAAATGAGAATATAAACGGTTTAAAATGATTTAGATTATAAAATATATAGCTGTCTACAATGCAACTAGTAGATATACTCCGCTCATTAAGGGCATTCCCAACCAAGAAACCATCTGGTAGTTCCTATACATGCCATGTCACTAAGAAACTGCTCATAGAAACTCACTCTCACAATGCATGATTTCTTGTCTCTATTTATTTTCCCCTCTTTTGCCCAATCATAAATAAGTGGGCACTATCTATAGAAACTACTACACTCTCCCAATGCATGTAGAGTGATTTCTTCATCCTTAGTATTAGTGATAGAAACCATTTCTTGCATGAGAAACCATTTCCTCAACTTTTCTTCTTTTTCCTCATTAACTCTCATGCCACATCAGATTTTTGCTTATGTGGACTATTATTTAATGCTATAGAAACCATCCTAGTCATTGCATTGAAGATGCCCTAAGGGGGCTAAAGTACGAGTGATGGGGGAGGAGGACCATCCGATACGGCCGCAGAATTAAGCGCCCGCGTCGTGTTAATGACGGAATGATGTACTCCTATTTAACTTTGTTGCTCTGCGCTGCCGCAAATTTTATAATTTAGTACTTTTTTAAATTTTATTTTATAAACATTTTTTTGAAAATTTTATTGCATAAGTAGATCCAGAGCTCAGTGGCAGAGCATGTCCTTGTGTAGGAATAACGGTGTCGCAATGAGTTATCCGAGAAAAGATTTGATTATGTTTAAGGGATTTTCTGTTGATGAATCTTAATGGTTATCTCATGACATGGGGCAAAGAGGGTTTTTGGACAGGTCGTACCTCCCGGAGGATAATAATCCTATTCATGTGAGGGCTGAAAATGGCCTTAAGCGTATGGAAATGTCTTTAGCTCAGGAAAAACTTGCACGTAATAGATAACCCTGAGCCCTTTATATATGAGAAGGGTCGGGGTTACAATATATAATTAATACGTACTACTAATGACCAATTATATTGGAAACGGTAAGTTTGTGGGCTATTACTTCAAGCGTTATTTGTTGTATTGATTAGACAGTTACTCGTTGTGGAGTTTAATGGAGCGGCCTGATACATTGCAGTTGTGTGAGTGTCAGTACTCGGGAAGACTACCGAGTGCTGGACTCCGAGAGTCTTCAGAACTCCGACTACTGCTTGGCTATTGAGGAATTCCACCATTGGCTAGTTGGTATCTTTAATGTTTTATCCGTCATCTCCTCCTCCACTCAGCCATCATAAACCTATTCGAGATGTACCTTAGGGTCATATTCTTAATAGAGCGCTATTGATACCGAGCATTAACAACTTAGCGCCAATATCGTTAGTGCTAATCTCGTTGCCACGCTAGCTGATGGAGCTAACGTGGCAGGAGAGCTCAACGCCAATAAGAATGACTCTCCATCTAGTTGGTTGCTTTAGTAAAAATTAAATTACATCTCTCATCACAAGTAATACAACTTAACCATCGTGCTGCATCGGATTCTTTATTCAAAGAAACAAGTAATACAACTTCCTCAGTTCCAGTAGCATTGGTATTGAGGCTGAGCTCTCTTGCCACATCAGCTCCGTTAGCCAGCGCGACAAAAAAATTAGCGTTAGCAACCCTAGCGCTAAGATGTTAATGCTCGTTGCTAATTGTTTATTTCTGGGATAGTTTTTTTTTGAACGATCTATTTATAAAATAAGTTTTAAAAATGATTAAACTGTAAAATTTTTCAGTCTGCACTGAATGGGGCCCGAACTGCTGTTGAGTGTTGACTCGCCATAGATCGTATTCGTCCGTCCCGGCCGGCCGGTATATATATATATGTTGTATTTGTACGTGTCGCATCGGTTGGGCCCGGTCGGTTTATAGATGGCATCGCTAGCTGGCCGCATTACTGTACGTGCATCGTTGCTGCTGCTGCTGCGTGCTCCGGCGGTGCGTGCACCGTGCACCGTCTTTAATGCCGGCGAGATAAATTCTCTCTACGCCATCTCCATCTCCATCTCCGTCTCGACCGGTAACTTCACTAGCTACACTGTTCATCTTCTTGCTGCTAGCTGTTCGATCTTGCACGCGGAGTCGCGGACGCGTGATACGGCATTACTACTGGTGTAGTGGTGTGCGCTCGTGAGTTCAGCAGCTTCAGCTAGCTCATGAGCTTCTTGGCCTCCTCGGCGCCGAGATAGATGGATCAAATGAGGCGGCGGCAGCAGCGGCAGCGGCAGCGGCAGCGCGTCGTTCTTTGCTCGGTGCTGGTCTTTTCAGCCCTGGCAGTTGTCGCGGCCTCCTCGCCGCCGCCGTCTCCGTCGGCAACGCCGCCCGCTGCAAGACCACCTTCCCAACGGTCGCCGACGCCGACGCCGACGCTAGTAGCGCCAAAGCCACCATCTCCTTCACCGTCGTCACCTGCTCCGGGACCATCCCCTCCCACTCCTCCTCCTCATCATCCTCCTCCGACTCCGACTCCTACTCCGACTCCGACTCCGACTCCGCCGCCGGCTCCGAAACCATCTCACACCTCTCCTCCTCCGGCTCCGACGCGATCTAAGACGAACTCCTCGCCGAAGACGACGACGACGCCCTCCCCCGACCAGCTCTCGCCTAGCTTCTACGCGCTCACCTGCCCGAGCGTGGAGCTGGCGGTGAGGGATGTCGTCATGTCCGCCTCCACATTGGATCCTACCATCCCCGGCAAGCTCCTCCGGATGCTCTTCCACGACTGCTTCGTCGAGGTAACAAAGTGCATACACATCGCGAAACACCCCCCAAAAAAAACAGATTAAAAACACTACACCATCATTCATAGCAAGATTTCTTGTTCTTGTTACAAATTATGTAGATCAAATTGCTATGCCCATTTTGCTGGGCGCGCAGTTAAATCAACCAAGATCCAAAAAGTTACCCCATCTTGCAGCTTGTTACAGTTGCCTCGGCTCATCAGATTTCTCAACTGTGCAGCATACTGAATTACTGATGCATACATCAAGTTTTTCAGAGTATGATCGACTAATCTGTCTCCATCTCAGGGATGTGATGCATCGGTGCTGATACAAGGCAACGGCACCGAGAGGACGGATCCTGCAAACCTGTCGCTAGGTGGGTTCAATGTCATCGATTCAGCCAAGAGGCTGCTTGAGGTCGTGTGCCCTGCAACTGTTTCTTGCAGCGACATCTTGGTCCTTGCTGCAAGAGATGCTGTCACACTTGTAAGTATATATATCATACATGGCTAAATGCTCGCCCTACTCAGATCCATTGCTGCCAATATACTTTTGCTGCACAGTTCACTGAAATGGTGAATTTGCCGATATCGAATTGAATTGTTCGATGAGATGAACTGATCTAGGACATAAAAAACTCTCCAGGTTAATGCTGCAAGAATTAGATGTGTAAGTTAGCATCCAATATGTTGAGTGCTCCTGGAGTACTGGTCCTCCCATGTACTGTACTGTATTATTACATGATCAAATTAAACCTAAATGCTTGGAAGTTGGAACCACTAAGCATGATTGCACCCGAATGCAACCGGAGAGGTAGACCATGATGATGAACATGTCTAAGTGCACATAATTCTTCTTTCCATTGATTTCATGTTTGTCATACCATGTTCTGGGTGGGACCTTTTATGGGCATCTTCTTTTGTCTAAGTACTCTTTGTTAATCGAGAAATTGAGGGTTTATTCTCCACATTTCACGGACATCTAAAGTCATTTTTAGTCCAATAACATGTGGGCCTAGAGGTTAAATCATCAATTTTCATTAAAGTAGAGATGGGAGCGCATATGATCATTTTTTTTAATTTAGTGAGGATAATAGTCATCTAATATGCATTGTAACCTGATTGGTCTGCTACAGTTGTATGTTTGGTTGCCAGCCACCATTTGTTAACAAAAGTTGCCACACTTGCCTAACATGAGGCTATTAAATTCTTTGCCACACTTTGACAAGCCTAAAATAATCTTGCCACATTTATTTAAATCATTGATATGTGTGACCAGAGAGAATCTTACCACAGTTTGTGACAACGACCAAACAGCTGTCAATTTAGTCAAACATACCTAACTTTAGGTGTGACAAAGTGTGGCTGGGAATCAAACAGCCCAACTAGTTTATTCCGACACCGTTAACCTAAAATTCTATATCATCTGCATTAACTTTTGACCATCAGTGCTTTCAAATTCTATACATTTGTAATTAGTAGTACAGAGTTTGCAATAATATACACCATTTTACACGGGAATGCTTATACATTGAGTCATTAATTTGGTGCAATCCAGACCGGCGGGCCGTCGGTGCCGGTCGCCATGGGGCGTCGAGACGGCCTGGTCTCCCTGGCCTCCAATGTCAGAGCGAACATCATCGACACTGGCTTCTCCGTCGACGCCATGGCGAGGAGCTTCACCGCCAAGGGGCTCACCCTGGACGACCTCGTCACCCTCTCAGGTACACGCTCTTGCTGGAGTATGAACTGCGTTCGATGGCACGCGCGCGCAGCTTTCGCTTTTTCACCTCGATCGTCTCACCGAGACCGCGGCTGGGGCGCCTGGCGCGGGCGCCGGCATGCATGTACGCAGGTGGCCACACCATCGGGTCGGCGCACTGCACCACGTTCGGCGATCGGTTCCGGGTGGACGCGAACGGGAGCACGGTGCCCGCGGACGCGGCGATGAACGCGGAGTACGCCGGCGAGCTGATCAGGGCGTGCTCGGCGGTGAACGACACGGTGTCGTCGAGCGCGACGGTGGACTGCGACGAGGGGTCGGCGTCGCGGTTCGACAACGCCTACTTCGTCAACCTGCTCGATGGGCGGGGCCTCCTGCGCACCGACGCCGTGCTGGTGCAGAACGCCACGACGCGCGCCACGGTGGCGGCATTCGCGCGGAGCGAGGAGAGCTTTTTCGCCAGCTGGGCCGCCTCGTTCGCCAGGCTCACCAGCCTCGGCGTCAAGACCGCCGCCGACGGCGAGGTCCGCCGTTCCTGCTCCCGCGTCAACGACTAATCCGTGGTCTCGATCGATAGATATCCATGCGCGAGCACCATTTATACATGCATGCATGCACAGACAGCGACGCGGCGGCGCGCCATGGATGAGATATTTGATTCGTTCTGTGTTAAGTTGTGTAGTACGACTACGACCTCCCTTCTCACACTTTTCAAAGGAAGGATGTTTCAGATATAGTCTTTGTGCTGACTTACATTTTCAAACTATATATTATGCTGATTTTCGGACGCCTTTCGTGGACGAATATTTTCCTAAACTATAAAGTAGGCTTTTACCGCCGTAAACTATTCTATACCGAACAAATAACCTCTTCGACGATTTACTACGACAATTGTCTATGGGGTAGTTCATGTTGGTAGGGGGCGATGAGCTGACATGGCAAGGGTATCTGACGTGTGGGACTAAAAAATATGATGCAGACGGATTGACATGGCAAGGGTATCTGACATGTGGGACTACAAAATATGACGCGAACGGACGATGAGTGTGCAGGCACTAAGATACAAGGAAGAGGGTGTCGCTATGCGGAGACGCTAGGGCATGGTCGATCTAGGCGTGTGGGGCGCGGTGGAGCTTGGTGCACAAGGAGCTCCAGGGCATGGCGTTTGGTTCGGGAGTCTGATAGAATGGAATGGCTTCGTTCTAGATTCTGAGAACGGGATAGCTCCGTTCCACGTTTGGAAGCAAGAACTGAGCCGGTCAATTTTTTGTTTGGTTTCAGGAATCTGATAGAACGGAATAATGATTCTATCTCTTGTTTGGTTCAAGAACGGAAATCAAACACAAAATACAATGATTAGTACATAACCATGACACATATGAAATAATTTCATAGTTCTACACACATAGTTCAACATACATAATTTCATAGTGCATCATACATAATTTCATAGTTCAACGCACATAATTTCAATAGTTCAACACACATAGTTCCACACATACATAAATCTATAATTCAACACACATAGCCATCAAATAAGTGAAATACTTGGACTTGTGCTCGAGCTCAATACCTGGAAGCAGATTTATTCAACAAATTTTCAACAAATATTCAAGTATTTATTCAACAAATTTTCAACAAATTTTCAAGTATTTATTCAAAAAAATTAACAAATATTCAAGTATTTTCCAGATCTGGAAGCAGAGCTTCCGAATTTCCTCCGCACAGCCGCTCCTCCAAGCGTAGCCACCAGGCGCAGCCGCGGGGTCCCGTAGACAGGCGCGCGACGCCGGCAACCAGCGCGCGAGGCGCAGCGGCCTCCGGGCGCGCGACGCCGGCAGCCAGCGCATGACGCCGGCAGCGGCCTCCAGCGCGCGACGCCCGCAGCACAACGCGCGGTGCCGCCAAGCCTGGAGAGAACCGACGCCGAGAGGAGAGCGCCGAGAGGAGAGGGTAGGACGGCGGGAGGAAGAAGAAGGAGCGCACTTGATTTTTTCGGGAGGGAGGCATGCGGGCTGCGGACGGGGAGGGACGAGGAAGGAAGGAGCCGCTCGGTTCCTTCTTTTTGGGGGTAACGGATGGTTCTTGATCTGAGAGGAATATTCTCTTTTTGGAGCCATTCCGTTCCACCTGATTTCAAGCCAAACACATCAAAAATGAAACATAGTCATTCGCTTCCACCAGACTCCTGAACCAAACGCCACCTTAGTGCATAAAGGAGCAGCAGCTCGCACGAGAGAGAGGGCTACGCAAGAGGAGGAGGAAGCAGGAAGAAAGGACAAACGAGGAAGGAGAAGAGAGAAAGACATTGACATGTGAGTCTCATATGTTAGGCGAAGCCGCTGACGTTTAAATGCTTACATATAGCCACGTAGACGTTATGTGACAACGTAGACAAACACATCAACGAACCACCGAGTAAACTGTACAGGAATTTATTTGTCGCATATAGAATAGTTTGGGGTTAAAAGACTGATTTTATAGTTAGAGAAACATTACTTCGCGTGTTTATGTCTAGGAGTCATGTAGATTTTTTTCCCGATCATTATTAAAAAAATAAATATTTCTATGATAAATCTACAAAATTATTTGTACGTATCAAATATATTATACTAAATGGACACTCTGACAAACGAGACTAGTGAATGAGCTACCAATTTTAGACAAAACCATACCTCGTACGTAGACGGATACAAATTCGTGCAAGATACATGTGCACACGTGCCGTGCGCCGATGAGCAGGGCCTTGGCTCCGCCGTTGCACATGAAGATGGCAATGGGTCTATATCCATTGGGTTTGACTATCTTAAACTTATACTCGTTAGAAAAAAATCTCTCGTCGGATAACTCGTATATACATACGGGTATCATTTATCCCCTTAACACATATCCATGCGGGTAAAATATACCCATCGGGTACCCATACCCATTAATAAACACCACACACAAAATATGCTAATAAATAATAATTGTATATCTATCCCCACAAAAACAATGTTTCACCTAAATAGATCGATCAATCATTCAATCATAAGATCAAAATTACATATATAAATAAACTCTCAAATATAATACATCAATGATTTAATCTACAACAATAACAACAATAATTTAAACTCTCAAAAATATAACTTATGGGGTGATGGGTACCCATCGGGTAATGGGTATAGATATTAGGAAACCATACTCATACCCGCGTACTCGTTGGATATTATTTTTTCCCATTAATAGACCTATGGGTGAGCAATTTTATCCGTATATCTATCTTAATAGGGTAAAAACCCATCGGATTTCGGTTACCCATTGCCATCTTTAGTTGCACATGACAGAAGTGACAAGCTAGTAGACTGAAAATTCAAGTTCAAATCCATGGCCTGTGAATCTGTGCTTGGGCTGGACTGTTGGTAGGCTTCAGGCTGCGAAATTGGGCTTCTTCCGGGCCTATTTGGTGGGAATTGGGAAGGAGCAGCTACAGCTAGGGATGGCAGTCGGGTCTGACGGGTACGGGTAGTACATACCCATACCCGTACCCGTTTACCCGACGGGTAGAAATCCATGCCCATACCCACTACCCGCGGGCGCCGTATACTCGCGGGTATACCCGTTTACCCGCGACAGTGAGATTGGATCGGCACAGAGGCCGGCCGGAGGCTCGTCAGGACGGACGCGGCCTCGTCGCGGTGGCGGGAGCAGGAGGCGGTGGTGGCCAGACCCGGCGGCGCGCGGGACGGCGCCGAGCGCTGGCGGGAGCAGGAGGCGGTGGCGGCCAGACCCGGCGGCGCGCGGGACGGCGCCGAGCGCTGGCGAGAGCAGGAGGCGGTGGCGGGAGCCGAGCGCCGGCGAGGGGCGACACCGAGCGCCGGCGAGCCCGCGAGGGCATGGCCAGACCGCCGGCGGCTGAGGGTTTGGGGAGGGAGGAGAGAAAGGAGAAGTGAATGTCTAGGGTTTGATTTTAATTTTTATATCTATGTAATCGGGTAAACGGGTAAACGGGTATGGGTAGTCAATACCCATACCCGTACCTGTTTACCCGTCGGGTATGATTTGAGGAACATACCCGACCCTAATAGGGTTTTTACCCGTGGGTAAACGGGTAAACGGGTACCATTGCCATCCCTGGCTACAGCCTACAAGATAATCCAGCAGCAGCTCGGAGTTTTTTTTTTAACTTTTCAAAACTTACAAAACTGATTTTTTGTGTTTTTCGTCGGCTGACGAAGTGAAGATCTAGGTTTAGGGTCGGGCGATCTAGACTGATCTGTTAGCTTCAGTGCTCTGTCGGCAGATGAAATGCCGACAGAGTGCTAGATCGGCACTGATCGACCGATCCATCGCTTTGTCGGCCGATGAAACACCGATCTAGCGTCGGTCGGTGTTTCGTCTGCCGATCAGTGACGGCTCCAAGGGATAGTTCAGGTGGGTCCTAGACTACCTCAAAATTTGGTCCAATACATGTTTATATTTTTTTTATTTAAGTATTGATTATGTTTATATTTTTTATTTAAGGCTTGATTTTAGTGGAATTATGATATTATGAGATATAAATGTTATATTTGTCATGTTTTGTAAAAAATATATTATGCTTTGAGTTTATAACGGTATAAAATTTTAGGATATAGAATAAGAACACCGATAAAAAAATTTTGGAGCCGCCACTACTGCCGACAGAGTACTAGAGTCGTCCGATGAGCTTAGATCGATCGATAAAATGAAGATCTAGGTCTTAAAACCTAGATCGAGATTTGGTTAGTCGATGGAAGGTAAGTTTTATAATTTTTAAAAATATGTATCAGATTTGAGATTTGAAATTTGTTTTAAAAGATATATCATTTCAAAAAATTCAGCAGCTTGGGCATCGATGAACAACATAGCAGAAGGTAACTGAAGTTGGAATTACATTAATCCTTGGGTCTACGAGTGGACAGATCGAGCCTACATTCTGTCCCTCTTCGACCTCACGGAATTCCGGGAGAACGCCGCAGCGTACGGCGGCTTCGCGAGTTCGCGTGCGCCGGGGCCGGCGGCCGCCCGCCCGTTCGCCGGCGATGCCAACACGCCAGCTTCTCTCTTTGCTCTTCCGGCCGAGCTGACGAGCGGGTGCCGCCGGCCGGCGCGCACATGCACGGACGCCCCGCCCGTGCGTGTCGCACACGTCGCCGTGGATTCGCGTCACACTTGTCGCTTCCCGCGGCGAGCCCCGCGCCCCCGCCACGCCACCACTTGCCGGCCAAAGCCAAACGTGTGGTCCATGTGGAACGGAACCGGACACGGGGAGATCGATTCCCTGGGCTCCGGCGCGACGCAGGCCGTCCGTGCCTCCGTGGTGTCCGTGGTGACTGTGGCACAGTGTGTCCGTGGCGGATTCGGTGAATCGATCCGCGCGCTAAGGCTGACTTGGTGCAGTGCGCGGGCCAAGGAGGAGGAGGGAATTGATTCGCCCTGGCCTGGAGCCATCAGATCGGCTCTCTGCGGCTGGGACGAGACGTGACATAAAATTGGTTGTTAAAATATCATTCAATTCTTTAGTCTAAAAGTTTAGTCTAAAAGTTTAGTTGAATTGATGTTTGGATACTATTGTAGAGTAATAAATATAGACTGTTTATAAAACTTATTTATAATCGGTGAATTATTCATGAGACGAATCTAATGAACCTAATTACGTCATGATTTGATAATGTGATGCTACCGTAAACATTTGCTAATCATAGATTAATTAGGCTTAATAAATTTATCTCACGAATAGTTCTCTGATTTTATAATTATTTTTATAATTGGTTTATATTTAATTATTTCAATTGATGTCTAAACATCCGATGTGACATGGACTAAACTTATTCGACGGAACCAAACGCTCCTTATGACTCTAGATTAGGGTTTTGCACTTTTGTTTAGCTTCGAAAAATTACCGTTTAATATAATACGTTGTTTTCTTGATTTTCATAGCATTTTTAACCCATTTTGATTTTCTTACTCTGTTTCTAGGCATTGGTAAATATAGTTTTTATCCCTAACAAATAACACAGATCAATACTATCGGCATCAACCACGGCTCCGGAGGTTGGCACTTACTGTGGAGGGATAAAAATGGCATTTGTTAGTATTTAAAAATAGAGAATGGAAATTAAAATAAACTAAAGGAAATAAATAACATCGAAATCAAGAGAATAACGTCCATGTCATTGTGTACGAAGCAACAATATACTACGGTGGTACTCGCAGTAAGGTTTTGGTTAGGATCGGATAATGGGAGTTCTGCAGACGAATCTTGATGGTTATATCGAAAGGCGAGATAAATGGGTGGTTTAGACAGGTTCGGTTCTCCCGGAAGATAATAATTGTACTCTTGTATGTGTAATATGAGCTTAAACACTAAAAATAGGCTTAAGCCTTAGAAACCTTGGGAATACATTCACTACAACAAAACAGGGAACTTCCGTCGGCCAAAGCCGACGGAAGTTAGCCCTTTCCCGACGGAAGAAGCTAACTTCCGTCGGCAAAAGGCTAACTTCCGTCGGCATTTGGCCGACGGAAGCGGGTAGACGGAAGTTAGCTAACTTCCGTCGGTCGCCGACGAAAATTAGTTAACTTCCGTCGGCCAAAGTATAGCCGACGAAAATTACATTTTTTTGTTTTTTTTCTGTTTTCTGTTTTTTCTATTTGTTTTTTTGTTTGTTTTTTTCTGTGTTTTTTCTGTCAAATTACACACTAATAAATTATATCCACATTCACAAACATACAAGACATTCACATTCATATTCAAAGTCAACAAATATATTAATTGTCATGTTTAAATCACATTCATACAAATTCAGCTAAAAGGATCATGAATCCAAAAATATATACAAAAGTATATGCATGGTCCAATTTTACATTCCTGCATATATTACATTCAAAAGTATATCCAAAAGTACATTCAAAGTATATACAACAAATAAGAACTCTCTCATGTGTGACATTCAAATCACATTCCAAGGATACTGCATATGCTTTTATTTGGAAGATGTTTTTGCTAGAACCTGAAAACAAAAGAATCATTAGATACTGCATACTTAACATAAGCTCCAGGCATTATTAATAGGGTCGATTTCTCCATGATATTACCATTTTTTCGATTTTCATCCAGATAAATTCCAGCATTTCTTAACTACATAAAAATGAAATAAGTTCAAAAGGTTCAGGCTATTAAAATAATCAGCATATTACACAGATAGCAAATATCACATGAGCTTAACGTAAATGGGCACACATATATACCTGGTCGTGCAACCGATTTACTTCTTCGCCCAATCGTAAAATTTCAGCCTACATGCGATGGAAGAAAACCGATTTATCTCAGCATTGAACCCCCCAAAATCATTTGTTTCCCACAATCTAATCCCTGTTCAACCAACACTTCCCGGGGAAGCAA
The DNA here is from genome assembly GCA_019279435.1 of Zizania palustris. NCBI lineage: Eukaryota > Viridiplantae > Streptophyta > Magnoliopsida > Poales > Poaceae > Zizania > Zizania palustris. The sequence continues at coordinate 19,586,289 of JAAALK010000086.1, read as the reverse complement.
ATGGCCAAATGCTACGCAGAGAACCAGCCAGATCCACGCGAGTTCATCTCGGATCGGGCAGGAGTACGCACCTCGCAGTCACGGACGAGGAAGAGGCGGTCCCACGCGGCGAAGGTGGCGGAGACAAGGCCGAGGAAGAGGAGGGCGAGGCGCACCGGCCGCTTGCCCGCTTGGGCGGAGGGAGGCCGAGGCGGCCACCGGGAGTCGGGAGGCGGGGAGGCGGCGAAGGGGAGGCGGGGAGGCGGGCAGAGAGCTCGGAGACGGCCACCGGAGGCGGGGAGGCGGCGACAGGGAGGCGGGCGGAGGGAGAGGGGTGGGGAGGCGGCGGACGGACCGAGAGTAGTGGGGATGAAAACCTAGGCAGCTGGCCGGGGTGGGGAAAATAGAGCGTGCACGATTTTGGGGAAAAAATCTTCCGTCGGGTGAGGGTTGAGCCGATGAAAGTTAATTTAACTTCCGTCGGCCATAGTTAAAGCCGACGGAAGTTATTTAACTTCCGTCGATTTTTGTGAAACCTACGAAGTTTTTCATCCCCTAACAATATTAGATGACAATTTTGGGTTCGATTTCGTACACGCTCTTCCCAACCTTGCCGACTTGCTAGTACGTGTCTTCCGATGCTTCCGTTCTGACTCGCTACGCCCAACGTAGATCTGATAGTATGGAACTCTCCTTCGTGTCAGAGCTCCTCTGATACTCGTCGGATCGAAATTAGACGGTATGGAAAGGAGCGACTGCCAGTACAGTTGGCTTCGTTTGCCGACTACAGGGGATCTGGCCTGCCTGTTGCTGTTCCGTTTGCGTTGCCAGTACGTAGCTGTGTTTGCCTCTGACTACTATCGGTATCGGGCGGACAGAGGCATCCGATCCGATCCGTCCGAGATGGTGATCTGATCTCACACATCGGCCGGCCTCCAAAGCTGGTTCCTGCGTTGCTTGGCCGCCATGACATGATGCTGTGTCTATACTAGATGCCACCTTGCTATCTATAGCTAGCTTCTTAGACAACATGCCATATCTTTGGCGAATATGCCCATCCATATGACAATACGACCATATCTCTAGAAGAATTTATTATTCGTCACTTTGTAGGTTTCATAGTTTGGTACTTCGTAGGTTTTTTGGTACTTTCCATGTTGGATTCACAAAATTGTCATCTAATATTGTTAGGGATATAAAAACTTCGTAGGTTTCATAGTTTGGTACTTTCCATGCTGGCTTCACAAAATTGTCATCTAATATTGTTAGGGATATAAAAACTTCGTAGGTTTCATAGTTTGGTACTTTCCATGCTGGCTTCACAAAATTGTCATCTAATATTGTTAGGGATATAAAAACTTCGTAGGTTTCATAGTTTGGTACTTTCCATGTTGGCTTCACAAAATTGTCATCCAACATGGAAAGTACCAAACTATGAAACCTACGAAGTTTTTATATCCCTAACAATATTAGATGACAATTTTGTGAAGCCAGCATGGAAAGTACCAAACTATGAAACCTACGAAGTTTTTATATCCCTAACAATATTAGATGACAATTTTGTGAATCCAACATGGAAAGTACCAAAAAACCTACGAAGTACCAAACTATGAAACCTACAAAGTGACGAATAATAAATTCTTCTAGAGATATGGTCGTATTGTCATATGGATGGGCATATTCGCCAAAGATATGGCATGTTGTCTAAGAAGCTAGCTATAGATAGCAAGGTGGCATCTAGTATAGACACAGCATCATGTCATGGCGGCCAAGCAACGCAGGAACCAGCTTTGGAGGCCGGCCGATGTGTGAGATCAGATCACCATCTCGGACGGATCGGATCGGATGCCTCTGTCCGCCCGATACCGATAGTAGTCAGAGGCAAACACAGCTACGTACTGGCAACGCAAACGGAACAGCAACAGGCAGGCCAGATCCCCTGTAGTCGGCAAACGAAGCCAACTGTACTGGCAGTCGCTCCTTTCCATACCGTCTAATTTCGATCCGACGAGTATCAGAGGAGCTCTGACACGAAGGAGAGTTCCATACTATCAGATCTACGTTGGGCGTAGCGAGTCAGAACGGAAGCATCGGAAGACACGTACTAGCAAGTCGGCAAGGTTGGGAAGAGCGTGTACGAAATCGAACCCAATCTAAAGCATTCAACAACAGGTCCACGGCATGATCTATTTGCATATGTACATGTCGACTTGTTCCCAAAACCTTCACGGTTTTCGCTTGTTTTGCTCTGGGAGTGAAACTAGAAAGTACTTTATAAACTGGATAAGTTTTTTAAAAAGACAAATTTAAATTTAAATTTTGGCAAAATCTGTTTGAATTTTACAGGGATAGGTTCACATAATCTCTCGCATATTACTGATTAATTATTTAACCCCTTAACTTCATAAACCGATTTAACTTCATAAACCGATTGTTTAACCCCTAATATTTTAAATATTGTTTACTTAAAAAGTGAGTTTGTAAGCTAGTTTTGTAGAATAAGATTGCCATGTTGTCACATGCATCTGCATAAAAAACTATCAGTCATGTCTCCTAAACTTCTATTCACTTTGTCAACTCGTCCGGTATATCACCTCCACATTACACAAGATTGTGGTGTATTGTTTGTGTCATGGGTGTATAAATAAAATAGTTTATATCCAAAATTATGTCGTGAGACTTGAGATAATAAATCAAATAATATACATGAAAGTATACATAACTTCATATATATTATTATCCAATATGGTACACAGCGGAGTAAAACCGTTTATAAAAGGTTAAGTAAACAATATTTAAAAAATATAGAGTTAAACACTTGGTTTCTTAGGTTAGGTGATTAGATATTTACTAGTGAGAGGCCCGTGCGTTGCAACGGATGCATAATGTTAACGGCAATATATTTAGAACATGATATATTTGCCGAACACATTTGTTTAGTAATATTGAGACGATAAGAAACAAAGTAATATATTATTCCTCAAAACAATACATAGAAGTATGCTTTCTATATAAAGTGTCATTGCATATTTATAATTACAAATCTGGTATGAAATCGTACAATATACTATACAGTGAGCACATCTTCTTTTATCTACTCAGTGAGCACTTCCTTGTAGACAATATTCTTCGTTAGCGTGCTTGTTGAATTGATTCCCATATTTTTCTCCGGAGCGGCGAGTATTTTGATGTTGCTACGAGAAGTTGCTCGTGACAGAGCTACATATAGTTGTCCATGAGAGAACACCGGGTTCGGGAGGTATATTCCAACATGCGGTATTGTTTGACCCTGTGCTTTATTAATTGTCATTGCAAAACTCACCCTAACAGGAAATTGACTCCTCTTAAACTTGAAGGGGAACATCTCATCGTCGGAGGGGCACAAGGGTATGCGTGGAAGGAAGACTCTCTCACCAGCATGTTGTCCCAATACAATTTCAGCATCGATAGTATTTCTTTGAAATGCTCGGACTATCAACCTAGTCCCATTACACAAACCATTGGCCGGGTCAAGATTTCTGAGCAAAATCACAGGACAATTAACCTTTAGTTTTAATATATGTGGAGGTAACCCATTTGGCGTTAATGAATTCAAGAACTCAGACGGATAATGGTTGCATGGATCATCGACTGCTCGATCATGACTGTGATAAATCATCTCGTCACCAGGAAAACGTTCGATAAGCTTCATGTTTATTGCATCAACGTTCTCATTCCTCGTTGACAAAATAGCTCGAGATGTGATGTAGTCTGCATCAGTCATGTTTGCACCTAACATTGGAAATACCATGTCAATAAGACTATCAATGTCTGATTCTGCACCAGTGTAGGGTACACATATTTCGTCGGGTAAATTTACATAGTCATCATCGATGGTCTCTTCAATGCCATTGCCAATCCGTAGCAGGTAGTCTGAAAACCATATATCTGATCGAGCTCTCATGTTATGGACAAGTCTCAACTGATGCATGTTATCCCATAGGTAAGATCTACGCAATGTTGCGTTTACAATTTGAGCCCTATTCCCCTTTCGTATAACTGGAAGAACTTGTCTGAAGTCACCTCCAAAAACCATTGTTTTGCCTCCAAATGGTAGATTGGGCTTTTCCATTATGTCCCTCATGCTCTTGTCCAACGCCTCAATTGCCTGTCTTTTTGTCATGGAGACTTCATCCCATAATATAAGCGAAGCTTTTTGAAGAAGCTTCGCAGTACCACTTTGTTTGGTGAAGTTACACACTCCATTATCTTGTATGCTTAGTGGTATCTTGAACCTTGAATGAGCCGTCCTACCTCCAGGCATGATGGAAGCAGCAACACCAGATGTTGCAGTAGCAATAGCTATCTTCCCCTCGCTACGGACTTTTGCTAATAAAGCTTTATACAGAAAGGTTTTTCCTGTTCCTCCTGGACCATCAACAAAAAACACACCTCCACTATTGTTGTCAACGGATGATAGTATAACATCATAAGCATATCTCTGTTCTGCATTAAGAGAGGATGTGCTCGCTAGTAGCTCATTATCCACCTGTATAGAGGACTCTTCACAAATCTCCCTCACCTCACCCGCCATGGCGTCATATGATTCATCAATTTCTGGAAGAGGAAATGATGTTATCTCTTTACCCATTGACTGAAGCAATTTTCTTATATCCAATAACACCATTTGTTCAACTGCATATGCATTCATCTGGGATCGTCGGATGTCATCAGACATTGCTTCGAAGTGTTTGTTCCAGAGTCCACGCACATCGCTAGGTTCACAATATACCAATATTGTAGCAAACAACCTTCGGAGGGACGAAGGCATATGAAATACTTCAGCTTCAGATAGGCACTCATCAATGCTGTTATCTGACTCAATAATACCTCTTTTCTCAGCGCTTTCTCGAAATGTAGGGTATACAATACCATCATATGTCCTCAAATTCTCAAATGAAGTAGCACCAACCACATGGTTTAATAGCACCCTCAAGTAGTATCTTTCTCCCTCTGCTGGATGTGCTGAGATGATCCTCCCAACCTGCGTGCTTCGTTCTCTTATTTTCCAAAGCTTACGTCCAGGCAACCACACTGCATATTGTGGGAAATCCCTATAAAGTAATGTGCGTGCCCACGTAAATTCTTGATTTGCCTTGAAATACTCAGTCAACATGGTTCTTGAGGCACCCTGTTGGTCGAGAACTTCACGTACATCAGCATTCTCTCTATAGGACACAAGATGCATTCCTGGGAGGTGGAGCTGTAACTGTAGCACTGGTGGCGAAATCCCGCTAAGATCAAATCCAAATATTCTCCACAATGCCTCCTGTGGTGTTACCCACCTAGCATCCCTATATTCATTGATCTCATTAATCTCACAGTTTTCATCAGCTTCATTGACGGACACAGACGCCCTATCATGACCCTTATAAATATACTTGTAGAGGTACTTAACAGCCTTAATACTCGAACAAACTTCTGCATTGATGTGACAGTCATACCTTCTTAGAAGCATGGGATTATATGGGACAACCCATCTGTTGTCTAAGTCATGACCTCTCACTCTTACCCTTTGTCTGTCATCCCTTCTCCTATAGATAGGATAAGAATCTTCGCCTTGGATAGTTGTGTCACTAAACTGGCGTGGATAATAGCACTTGCAACTACCATTTTTCATGCATGGACTCTTCCTATTTAGTGGACCACACGGGCCATGCATCATATGTTTGACAAACATAATATAGATATATATAAGACCACATGCAATTAAAAAAGTATTGAAGACATGATGCTAAATTGGTAATAGTAAAAAAATAAATAAGAGAAAATCTTATAAAAAATAAACAGGGATAGTAAAAAAATAAACAGGGAAAATGATAAACAGGAAAGAATATTAAAAAAATAAACAGCGACTCTAAATATATTTGACAAACAGAATATATAAATAAATGTAAGATCACATGTAATTAAAAAAGTATTGAAAACATGATGCTAAATTGGTAATAGTAAAAAAATAAATAAAAGAAAATCTTAAAAATAAACAGGGATAGTAAAAAATAAATAGGGAAAATGATAAACAGGGAAGAATATTAAAAAAATAAACAACGACTCTAAATATATTTGACAAACAGAATATAAATAAATGTAAGATCACATGTAGCTCCTATGCACGTAAGGAATTTTATGGTACAACAAGTAGATCATTGTACTGAACCAACAAGGTCAATGAGCTTAGAAAATGGGGCCAAAAAAGTTTCTCCAGACAATTTCTGTTGTTTGTTTGACTAAAATCGAAATCATGCTTTGCTAATTGCTATGTATGAATGTCGTGTAACCTAAGTTTTGTGTAGGTATTATGACATCTCGGTGGGAACTGGGGCTAAAGCTGTTAATGGATCCCGTGTTGCAGTATGTACCTTCAATATCTGTATTTATTGTTCAGTCGAGCTAGACATTCGCATTTGCATATATAATTATATACTACTAAGCAAGTAATCGTTGATGAGAGCCTTCCGGCCTTGTGATCTTGACACATTATAATCCAAAGAGCCTGATGCCACATGAAATGGGAAATTTTTTATTTGTACATTTTTTGCTTAATTTGAATATGTGATGTTCTATCAGAAGAGTAACCTTTTTGGCAAAAACTGATAACATTCTGCTTATTTTCTCCTTTCTTCTTAATGAATGTGAGCGATTCTCTTGCTTTTCAAAAAAAAAATTTATTGGCATCTGCATATATACTGGTAAGCAAGTAATAGTTGATGATGGGCTGATGGCCTTGTGATCTTGACGCCTCGTGAACAATGCTATCATGAGGCTTTATAAATTATAATCCAAAGAGACTGGTGCCACATGAAATGGGAAATTTATATATATCTATATATCTCTATATATATCAGAAAAGTAACCATATGCCATCCCTTTGTTGTTTCCTACACTGGTCTTAATTTATTCAGAAATCGTGAGAAACAGTGACCTCTGCTCAATCTGGCTAGGTATTATGAACTGCAATTTGTTAAGTATAAGCATGCAACAAGTAACGATATGTGAAAACAATGAACCGTCAACTTCTATGTTAGCAAGATGAATGTTCACAAGTTGAATTCCAATTGTAGCACATAATGATGAATTCTTCTCTTACTTCAGGTACATTATGTGGAACAGTATTACTTTAATATTTTCTGCTCGCAACCATTAAGTTCATAGCAATACAGCCACACTAAAACATGTCAACCAGAATCACAACAAACAAAAGCTTCAGTACTTGCAATACAGCCACGCTAAAACATGTCAACCAGAATCGCAACAAACAAAAGCTTCAGTACTTGCCATACCAGACCGATCCAAACAAGATAGTGCCACTCTTCTCCTGTACTCAAATTATATCAGCAACATTCATTGGCATTTCATCAATCTATGTGCTGTAATACTGCTCAATATCTCTCAGGATACGGATGTCTTCCTTCTTGACAAAATTGATCGCCACACCCTGAAATGACAATCAAGGGTTTTTTCATTAGGATAGGCCTGATCAAACAAGTAGCAATAGACGCAGTCAGATAGTTCCTTATATGAATGCCTCGTTATAGCAGCATCAATGAGATGTACTAAGATCAGTTTGCTCAATCATTGGAGACATTTGAAATTGAGAGAGTAAATATTCTTTAGACATCTCTAGTATCTAAAGATGGATAAGATGAACTGTTGCATTTATATTTCATTGTGTGAATAGCATGAGATCAGGATTATTGTTCTCTATGCTGATTCATTTAACTATAAATATTCTTTAGTCATCTCTAGTATCTAAAGATGGATAAGATGAACTGTTGCATTTATATTTCATTGTGTGAACAGCATGAGATCAGGATTATTGTTCTCTATGCTGATTCATTTAACTATAAATATTCTTTAGCCATCTCTAGTATCTAAAGATGGATAAGATGAACTGTTGCATTTATATTTCATTGTGTGAACAGCATGAGATCAGGATTATTGTTCATTTGCATGGTCAGACTCAATGTTGAAGGAGTGTTCTGCTTCCAAGTAAATCTATAACACATCTGTAATCAAATAAACGTTGCTCTAGGCAAATACCTTTCTACCTACATAACTGAGTGGCATAACTCAATATCGCAAAGTCAACATTCAACATTCAACATTGCAATCATATTCTTTAGCCATCTCTAGTATCTAAAGATGGATAAGATGAACTGTTGCATTTATATTTCATTGTGTGAACAACATGAGATCAGGATTATTGTTAATTTGCATGGTCAGACTCAATGTTGAAGGAGTGCTCTGCTTCCAAGTAAATCTATAACACATCTGTAATCAAATAAACGTTGCTCTAGGCAAATACCTTTCTACCTACATAACTGAGTGGCGGTAGAAACAATCAACATTCAACATTCAACATTGCACTCAAGAACCCTAAACAGGGGCGGTAGAAACAATCAACATTGCAATCAAGAACCCTAATCAGGGGCGGCAGAAGCTGAATGAGTAGAACAAACCTGGTGAAGCTTCGAGCACCCTCTGTTGAGCAATTTGGCTGTAGGAGGTGTGAGATGAGCAGCTGTAGGGGATGTAGGGGATGGCTGAAATAGAGTGATGATGATGGTGGGCAGTTGGGCGTGATGGTGGCGGTCTGTAGGCTTGCGGGGGAAGCGGGCGGCATGCGCAACGTGGTCAAGGTGGCAGTTATCAGACCGACGACGGGCGATGGAGCAGGAACGGCGGAGGGAGATGAGCACGGCTCGTGGTATGAGCGAGAGGCGCTCCACGCGCCGGCGCTCGGAGCGGGGCGGGGACGGAGCGGGCAAGGCGGAGGGAGGAGGCGAGGCAGGAGAACGCGTCATCCGCCGAGATGCCATCCGGCGATGCGAGGGAGGAGATTCTCGGAGCGAGCAAGGCGGATGGAGGAGGCGATGTGGCTGCGGGCCGCACGCGCGGTCGCGCGGCGGCGCTAGAGGATTTTGCGAGGGGGCGCGGGGTCGCGCGGGGGGAGCGACGCGAGGACGCGCGGTCGCGCGGGGCGACGCGCGGTCGTGCGGCGGCGCGAGGGTTTCGCGAGGGGGCACGCGCGGTCGTGCGGCGGCGCGCGGGGGGCGCGGCGGCGCGCGGGGGGCGCAGCGGCGCTAGGGTTTCGCGGGGGGGGGGGGGCGCGGGGGTTGCGGCGGCGCTAGGGTTTCGCGACGGGGCGCGGGGGAAGCGGCGGCGATACGTTTCGTGAGGGGGCAGGATGTTTTCGTAATGGGCCGGGCCGTAGCAACGGGGAGGCAGGCGGGAGCGGTGTGCGCTGAGCGGACGGAGGAAACGGATACGTAGTCACGTTATAATTGTAGAGATTAGCAATACATGAAGAGGTTATGCAGAGGTTATCATCAGTTTATGAACGGTTGATGAAAATAGAAGAAAGGTCGCGATATTCGGCCGGCAAACGATTTTGTGAAAAAACAATAATACAAATGTGTGTTGGAAGATAAGCATGCGGAGTCGAACAGGTCTTATGTCAAGCCAAGAGCAGTACTGATTCCAAACGCATCGAAAAAAATATAGTATGATGGTCAGTGCCAGTACGAATGGAGTAAGAGTTGGCATCTAAGAACCAAGCATGCTTCACATGTGATGTGAAATTGTCGTAGGTGGACACAGTAAACACTACTCCGTTAATTATCCATAGAAAAAAGCGAGCTACACAATGTTGTTGTTCTTCCAGCGGGCAATGGCGTACAAGAACTCAACTAGAGCCATCCATACGTTGCATATGTTATATTCTTCCACCCATTTCTATCCGGATCAAGGGTGAATTATCTTGTTCCTTGAGTAAGGGGAGAGCTTCTGGGTTGAGGTAAAAAAAGGGGGCTTCCTGAAATTCGTGTGAGAAAACAGCAATAGATAGATGTTTGGAAAATGCACATTCTGGGGGAACTATTAAGATCAACAGGAAATATTTATTCATATGTTGACAACATTTCTCCCGACACATGCTCATTGTGGTAGACGCAGCTAACCACCTAGAGCTTTTGGTTCATCATATTTATTCAGACGAAGCATATGTTGCCACATCACAACACATGCTTAATAGTACTTACTAATAGCATAAGCCTGGCTGGCTGCTTCACAGAATAACCAAACGACAACCTCGACAAATAAAAATAGCACGGACGAAGAGTAGCAAATCGTCACCAGAAGTCTGTCTCACTCTCATCAAACACTCCATCCAACTCAAAAGCATCGTCTGCCCAGGAGAGAAGATTGCCGAGTTTACCATCCTTAACAGGAGCAGGGTTCACCTTATTCTCGCCCTCAAAGCAGTGCAGAACAGATTTGGGCGACCCAACAGCAACGACAACGTCTTCAGCAGCAGCAAAGCTCTGGTAAATGAGGCGGCCACCACAGGGTAGCTCCTGCTCTACCATGTTGTTGCATTTGTAAGCATCAGCATCGAGCTTCTTCTCCCAAGATCCTGCATGGCCATGTCCACCAAAGATGGTAACAGCAACAGAGAACTCCGAAGGACCAAAGCAACTGAGGACTCTTTTCACCAGGTCACCATAAGCAAGAGCAGAGGAATCAAAACCCATGACCTCATAACTGGCATAGCTGAAGCCATCCTCAGGGGTCACATGAATGGTAGAGAATGCGGAGCCATGGATTGCATTCATTGAGTAGCCACATGGTTCAAAGTCGAAGTCACAGATCTCCATTTCCGGGATAATGCCAGAGATACCTGAGAGCTTTGTCATTTCCTTAGCACATGAAGTATAACCATCAGCAGAAGTTTTGAAAAAGACTGAAGCTTTCTTCTTGTCAAGTCCAGTCATGCACATCTCAAGGGTAACCATAGGTTGCTCTGGGTGCTCAGTGGCATAGTAGATGTGCCACTTCTGGCCAGGCTTTGCTGGATCTCCAATCACATAAGCATTGCCACCAGATTTCAGTCTGCCAAAGTAGCGGTTCAGGGTAGTAACTTCCTCAGAGAAGCTCCTGTGGGGGGCAGGCTGTGCACCAGGAAAAATAAACATCCCACGGGAGTACTTCACGGCAGCAAGTGGCAAAGACAGCCATTCAGCAAGCTCAAGAATCCGTGGAATGGTGAGCAGGAGCTTGGTCGTCCCACAGGTCTTAATCACAACCTTATAAGGATAGATAAAGAGGCTGGACTCAGAGAGGACATAGGAGTCAAAGTCCTTGTTGGACAGCTCGGATACGATGGTGCACCGTGCAAGATCCAGAACAGAGTCAATCTGGGCCCTAGAGAGGGCGCGCAAACCACGGCCATCAGGGTCAGCAAAGATAGGCGCCTCTGAGAATGTGATCTCAAGGCGCTTCTCATAGCCCTCAAACCCGATCGCTGAGACCGGGGGAGGGTCAGCAACAGACAAGACAGCCATTGGGGCAGGTGTGTCAGAACACTGTGCCAGAGATGGAGGGAGCAGTGAAGGGAGCAAGATTAGAGAACTGGTCGATTATCAGGAAGCAGCAGCCAGAGAGGTCGGTCAGAAGAAAAGCGCCAAAATGGAATTGCAGAAAAAACTAAAACTAGGACAGAGACTGAAAGGGCTATCAGGATGGCTTCTTCGCGCACTGCAAAAGAAGGAACAATTGACATGATTAGCAACACATCTGAACACATGATGGTGGTAATTAAATCATTGTGTTTGATACTTACGTTGGAGTAAGCAGCAGACTGGAACTTCTTCACGCCTCCGGCAGGACGAACATCCTCAATGCTGTAGCCTAGGGGAGCTTCGTACATCAAGGAACTACTACTGCTAGACTTCTTTTTGCCACCCTTTGACTCCATTAGCACATCCACTTACTGCACAAGAATATATAGGTAACTACAAGGTTCGAACAAATTTTAGATGAAAGCATCCGTATTTAATGCAAAAGAGTAAAACTATGAGATGATTTCAATGATCTCGCGAAGAAAACATGAAACGAAACCAAGAACAAACAGCTACAGAACCATGCGATAAATTCCAAGTTCCAACTATGATAGGTGTTAATATATTTGTATTAAAACCGGTGCTTCAACAGGGCAATCATAAATTAATATTTCACAATCCGATTCAATTCCTGCAAGCCACATTATCCTTTACAATCCGATTCAGATCTACCATTGCTGCTGCTAGTACTACACCTCACATCAAATAAATTCAGCAGAAACTGGATGGGTTAATTGGAGGGAGAGAGATCAATCCAAGTGTAGATGGATTTCCAATCTGGACTCATTGGCTTTGTGTTAGGGAATTAGATCCTGTAGAACTATTTTCTGTCTCTTATAGATCTGAGCACACATAAATCCTTGCAATCTTTTCGATTATTGCAAACGAAAGATCAAGAGGCAACCTACCCGGTAATTTTTACACATAAATAAACACATCTAAATCAATGATCAGAGTAACATGCCGTACAACTTACAATTCAACGGAGCTGTGTATGGAACCCCCAGATCCCGAGCGCGCCCGCGCGTGATCCAATCTCGACCTCAAGAATCCCCTCTGCCCACCCCCGACCTCTGGACGAAGGTCTCGAACCAAAGCTAGCGGAGCCTACTGATTTCTTCTCTGGTTCTCTCCGAGAGAGGCGGAGACGGCGGCCAGAGGCGGCGGGGGCAGGGGAATTCTCAGGCAACAACTAGCGTTCGGCGGTGCGGCTGAGGAGGGGAAACCCTGGTTTGGCCGATATTTATAGGCTGTAGCCGCCGCTATCGGAGTCGGGTCTGCATGACCGGGCCTCCAAGACCCGGTGGAGGCCCATGGACTAGTGGTTGAGTGCGTTTTGGGACCCACCGCGCTGGTGGGACCGCGGGATTCGTGGCTGTTCTTTCTTTGAGGTTCGTGTTTCTCTGACAGGTGGGCCCACCGTTGGGATAACGTTTCCATGTGCCAGACTAATGATGCGTAGCCGAGTAGAGCGGTAGAGATTTCCGCAACAAATTCGCCGAGATCTTGGATAAAGGCATTTAAACCGGAAAAATCGGAACCGGCTAATTAACCGGTTCGGTTTGGGTAAAAGGTTTGGTTAAAAGACTGTTTAAGCAATTGAATCGGTAAAAACTAGAAATTAAAATCTAGAAAGAAGGTAAAAAATCAGAAATATATTTATTTGAGAGAGATTAAATATCCAGAATTTTTATTATTTTATATTAAAATAATAAATATTAAATATTATATTAATAAACAAAAAACCGATTGTCGGACTAGTGAACCGGTGAACTGAGATCGATTCGATTACCGGTCCGATTTTTTTCACTTTGAGGTAATACAGATAGATTTTTTTGTTCGAAGAATAAATCATTAATTTTAATTACCATGGTTTTTATATTATTGTTACAAACAAATTTGTATCGTTCGTACTCTATCTGTTTATTTTTAAATGATAAAGATGATTTTTTATAACACTTGATCACCATTTTATTTAAAAAATTTGTGCAAATATACAAAAATATAAGTTATGATTGAAGTATCTTCAATAATAAAACAAATTATAACGAAATAAATGGTATTTTAAAAAGTTTTTTGAATCAGATGAATGGTCAAATGTCAAGATAAAAATCAACTGTGTTATTTAATATCGAACGAAAGCAGTATCTTTTTCATTGGTTACGTTGCTTTTTACTCTTCAACACACGTCGTGTGTTGTATAAATTTATATATTTTTATTACTTGTTTTAGAACAAGATTCAAGGATTTATCACAAGTTTATGTTATTCGATTATTTCTCACGTTATACAAATATTAGTCATTTTAGACAAGATTATACATACCAAGATGATATTAAATAGAACAACACAAGTTGTCCTAACTGGTTAACAAGACAAAATTCTATTGGTGTCATTTAAGTTCAACTACTAGTATATGCCCTGCCAGAAACGCTTCGGAAAACACTTCGATTGACGGGTAACTAATATTTTTACGCTCTCACCTAAACACCAAAACGACTATTATTTGTACATCGAAAAAAATAGCTATGAACTAAAATAGTAAATTATGAAAGTTACTTTTTAAAAAAGTGATGAATCGTCAACTACTCCCGAGGAAAATAGAGAGCGAGCATCTGAGCCGTCCGTCCAGTGTCTTTTCCTTTGGTGCCAAAGTGGCGCCGATAACTACTCCGCTTTGCAAAATCGTTTCTACCGACTTGTCGCCGGCCGTACGCAATTTGCCAATTTTATTCCCACCGCCGCGTTTGGCCGAAACCACACGAATTTATGGGGCGTGCCGCGTGCAAGAGGGAGATCGCTATAATTTTATCTCTCGCGTACAAGAGATCTGGTTCCCTGCACGCGTGGATCCTCGCAGCTCGTAAAAACGCGATCTTTTTCTCCGACTTCTTCCTCCGGGCCGTAGAATTCATCACCGAGGAAGACGGGTGGGGCACGTGGATGAGTAGTAGATAGTAGATGATAAACTGGCGATCGATATCTATCCTTCGATATTTTTCAGCCGTATGGCCAATGATCATTGCTCCGGCCGGTCCATGATTTCGTTCGCCACTTGGCTTTGTCTCGTTCCTCTGCGCAGCTAGCTAGCAAGATAGATTATGCTTGCCGCTTGCCATTATTTCTGCTAAGCGCTGTGTATTTTGTTGCCCTGTCCTGTGTTCTTTCTTTCTTCTTTATTCTGCAGGCCCCAGCTGCTGCCGTTCTTGCTTGCGTGGGTTTCTCCTTTTCTCTGCATATTGCTCTCTCCTTTTGAAGGTTGATCAACCAGCAGGGTGCAACGAACAGAGGAGAAGATACAACGATTTGAGGAATTTGTTACACGAGTTAGGTGTGGTTTGACGGGATTAGCCGCCTCAGTGGGGCAAAAAAAGGTTCATCTAGTAAGAACTGAATAATATCTCCGTGTTGCTGTTCTTCTTGGTTCGATGTGAAACGTTCTTGTCGGCTCTGGAATTCCAACGCTGGCCATTATTTGGTCCTTTTCTTTAGTTTTTGGCAGATACGGCTGGATATATACACACCGATTTCCTTGAACTGTTAAATGATCTGATTTTTTTGTCTGAATATTTAAACACCAGGAAATGAAAATGCAGTTCCTTCATAGGTTGGAGTTCCGGCCACGGCCAGAACGAGTAGAAGAAGTTTGAAGCGTGCGCTTCTTTTCTTTCATGGACCTGATACTTATCAGGCATAGCTAAGCTAGTAAGTAGTATTAAGTTCATCTCGTTTTCAGAGAAGTTGAAGTAAGCAAGTTGAGTGGGTGTGAGCCAGCCACACGCTGGTCAGCTCAATCGAGGTGAACTAATCCTTCTTCTGTTTGCTGACTGATCACGAGTTCATGTCTTGGGGAAAGAAATCTCACTTCAGAAACAGAAAAAAAAAAGGTTCAGCTGTGTGCCTGTGTCTGCTCTTGAGTGTGAGATCGATGTGACTTTAACCGTTTCACAGCGCTGCAGAGCCAACGCTGCATCAGAAAGATCAGGCGAGGACGACGACAGCGTCGTCGCCGTTCACCGTTCGCCGGTTGCATGACAGCTCACCGAGAAGCCAGTGGTCGTCCAAACATCCAAGTGGCTATTGGGATTTCGGATTCGGATTCGGATTCGTCGCCTGTGAACACACCAGAGAAGTGGAGGTTGAGCCGTCGCTGTCGCTCGCATGCAGACGCAGTGGGCACGCCGGATTCGATCGCGCCTGCCCGTCGAACAGATTCGCGCCGGATGCGAGTCGACGGCGTGATTTCCGATTTACGAGGCACGTACGAATCCAACCTGCTCGGCCGCGCGCTGCTACAGTGCTACCTCGGCGGGGAAACGGAGGTGGGGAACGTAACTGAACGCAAAGAGCATAGCGCGAGCCGTCATGTGCGGTGATCTGGGACTGGGAGAGCTCAGCTGAGAGCTTCCAGCTTCCGAGGCCATGAACTCGCCCCGTTGGCTGTTTGCAGTGGGGCAGCGCCAGATGCAATGAGAAATCTTTTTAAAATCAGTGTTTGTTTGGCTCGGTAGCGTTTGTTTCGAGACGAGTTGGATGAGACCGTTGTATTCCGGTTTTTTGAAATCATCTTATTCTATTTTTTATTTAATTGGAAAGAGTGAGGTAGAGGACAAAGGCCAAATTAAACTTAGCCACAGTAATAGTGGAGGAGGCTTTCGGCGGCTAGGGCCAGGGGGCTATGGGAGGAACGCGAGTAGGTTTTTAGCACTTATCTAGCTCCCTAATAGTTCCCTAAATTTATGGTTTTAGGATTTTAAAGAAAAATTAAACTTCAATAAAACCCCTTAATAAATTCTTTTCTTAAATCATTTTCTAAATCCCATCCCAACCATCCTAAAAGTTTTAGTAGGATTAAATTCTGACTCCTTAATTTCGTATCGGATTTGAGCGGTGGTGGAGCACAGTGAGCTTGCGGTTGCACAAGAGCATGCGTGTGCCGGTGGTGGAGTGTGACGAACTCATAGTTGTGTGGGAGCAGGAGCGTGCCAATGATGGAGTGCGACAAACTCGCGGTCACACAAGAGTAAGTGTGTTGACACTAATTTTGGATCAATCTCATATTAAATATATATCAAATATATGTGATTGTTTACCGGCATAAAAAAACCCATTCGGTACCCAGCACGTAAAAAAACATATAAAAAATGCATTCAAGAATAACACCCTCGACATGCAAGAAACATTATATATAAATGAAAATTTGATCACAACACCTACATTAAAAAATATTATATTGGTGTGATACCGAAATATATATATATATATAAACATATAATAAATGTCTCATTGTATGAGATATCATGTTTATTATCAAGACTGCATGGACATAATATGTGTCTGTATACCAATGAGGAAATATGATATTTATCGGTATGTCACCGCACATGTGTCATTAAAAGATAGACAATAATTGATTGAAAAAGAAGTAACCATAGCTAATTTCTTCTACTGTAAAGTGGCATTAACCTCAATAAGATATTTATTTTGTGGGCTGTTGTGTGACTGCCTTTCACATAGCATTCTATTGATAAAAAAGTGTAGAAAGCGGGAATCGTTGCGTGTGCAGGAAACCAAATATCCCATGAAATAGATTTTGCATGTTCGAGTAGTGGATTGCTTGCATTTTTCTCTATCAGGGCAGTAGACATGCAGTAGTCAAATCTAGTAGCACACTAGCCCCCGCTTCCATTTTCTCAAGCTTGCATGCACGCACAAGAAGTAGTACTGCATGACACCAGTTCTGAACTTTTGCATGCACAAAAAAATAGTTGGCTGATAAAAAAAATGACGTTGAATGGAGATGATTGCATGCGCAAGAACCCACTCCAGTGCCTAGTTCTAGGCTCTACATGCGCAGGAGCCCACTCCAGTGCCTAGTTCTAGGCTCTGCATGCGCAGGAGCTTTGCCACGATGCTACGTACAACAACAGATGTACATGAAGCGACCTTTGCATGCCATTTGATTGATTAAAAAAAAATCAAAAAAAGGCGATCGTGCAGCACAACATGCAGTAGGCTTCTCCACGCGCGAGTCAAACCACGTCGTTGCGCAAGTTCAGCCACGTTCTCTCCCACGCATGCACTGCACACGTCCTCCTGCTCCACCTCGCGCACGTCCGGCGAAGGAGGCTTCTTCTGCTTCTCCGTGTTTCTCTATAAATATCATAGCGCACAACGCAAATGAGGTCATTTTTTTTCCACTGGAGAGCACCACACACACGCGCTGCTAGTTTTTTTGAGAGCCCGCTCTGCTGCAAGGCACACGCGGCGGAGAGGAAAGCAGGGAGAAGCACTGCTCATTCGCACCAGCAATTTGAAGAGGGAAAATACTGCTAAGGTATAAAAATCATGCTCTCTGTCCACTTTTCCTTCTTTCTTTTAAATTAAATGCATCAAATCATAGTCTTGAGCTCGGCCTTTTGGTACAAGTCTAAGAATGCATTTCATAAAAACATACATATCATAGTCCTAAACTCGGCCTTTTGGTACATGTTTAGGAATACATATACATATCATAATCTTAGGCTCGGCCTTTTGGTACAAGCCTAGGAATGCATCTCATAAAAACATACATATCATAGTCCTAAACTCGGCCTTTTGGTACAACTTTAGGAATACATATTCATGTCATAGTCCTAGGCTCGGCCTTTTGGTACAAGCTTAGGAATGCATCTCATAAAAACATACATATCATAGTCCTAGGCTCCGCCTTTTGGTACAAGCCTAGGAATGCATCTCATAAAAACATACATATCATAGTCCTAAACTCGGCCTTTTGGTACAAGTTTGGGAATACATATTCATGTCATAGTCCTAGGCTCGGCCTTTTGGTACAAGCCTAGGAATGCATCTTATAAAAACATACACATCATAACCCTTTACTCGGCCTATTGGAACAAGTCCAAGGAGATGAGAAAGCATATTAAGAGTACTACATCACACATATACATTGGAGTACCAATTAGTCATATGCATATGTATTATGCAATTCTTTTTTTAAGAAAAAAAAGTATGACCGTTCATTTGCTTCGCCTCAAATCTGGTGTAGGGGTTCTATATACAGAAAATCATGTTATATTTAGACGATACAAAAAGTGAAATAAAATGTAAAATACATTTATGCAAAAGCTCATTATAAGATGAACAAATTTATACACATGCTTCAGTTACGCTTCACAGCTGTAAGCTGTTTTAGCATTAGGTAGAGTGGTAAAAAAAATTATTCATATATACTGAATATACACAAATAGCGTAAATGAGATTGATAAAAATGTACACAAATTATGAGTATCGTGTCATGAGGGTGGTAATGACTTCAGATATATTGAAGTTCGTTGTGCTTGCTATTATCATGCAAATAGTAATTCCCACGCTCTATATGTGCACAAAAGTTAATAAGCAAATCAAAATATGCATCATATATATATATGAAAATAACACGGCCATAAGGAAAATATGCAATGGCATATGTATACATATATGCTAACAAAAGTAACAAGCACTCGCACAAGCACATGCACAATGGCGAGTAAAATTAAAGAATGAATGTATACGAACAACATTTATGTTTATTATATAGCATCACATAAAAAAGGAGAATGTTTATGTTCTTCATAAATGCTCCATAGTAAAAATATGAGGTCATTGACACTTATAAAAAATGATTCATAATCATGTTTTGTACATAGGTTTGATCAAAAATAAATGATAATATACCTGCACTTCTTTACATATACTGTAGATGGTGCAAATTGCATACATGTGCATAAACAACACATGCAACAATAGCATAAATAATTGAGCCTCAATACTTGAGGCATCGTGACAATAAAAATTACAAAGTCGGACTAAGTTATAATTCAAATACCAAAATAGGTGCTTATTGGATTACGCCTAATGGCACCATACCAAAGAAGATAAAGCATAGCACATACGTATATATGGTTTGATCATGATATTCACGCTAACAAAGCGCTTATGTTCCATACATGCTTAACAAAAAACCAATGTAGAAAAAAATCAAGACAATTCTTCAACAACGCCGGAGCTAGGATAGAATGTTATTTTCATTTCTTTTTAGCTTCATAATCAACATGCATTGTAATTTTTTTTGGAACTCTTAATCAGGGGTTTTCTCTACGGAGATGTAATTAACAGAATTATTATGTAAGCGTATTAATTCTGGAAGTAATGGATTCACAATGTCTGATATTTCATTTTTTCTGCATTTAAATCAAATTAACTTGTATCTAACGATTCGAGGATAAGGCCCCCACGCCAACATACATATTTATATTTCTAGAGGGTGCCCGTTTTCCCGTCGTCAAAGTGTGCAATCATCCCTCTACTGGATCGCCACCACCATCATCGTAGAACTTGATCTCCTACGTGCATCTAGATCCTCTCGCATGTACGACTCCCTTTTTGCCACCTCTCGTGGGTGTGACACATTGCTGCTACTCCTCCTCCTTGCCGATCACACCCAAGAAGTCCCTCTCTGAGAAACCAAGGGTGGTTTCGGTGTTGTGATGAGTGATTGACAGGCTTTTACCCTCTGTTCGAAGGGTACCTCCGAAGGGGATTCGGAGGTAGTTCTCCGAAGGGTGTTCGGAGGTGTTTGTTTGCTGCAGCTGTGCAGCGGAGTATGCTCGTCGGAGGGGTCCAACAGTACGCGATGACTGAGTTCGTACCGTAGGCTTCGGTACTTTGGGCGGTACACCGGAGTGTGTACCGAAGGTTGCTAACCCGGAGAGGTCTCCGGAGTACTGGATACACTTGTTTGCTTGTCGGTGGTGCGCAGGGACTTCGGAGGCGACGGACAGGGTTCGAGCCGGGTGAACCTGGGTCAAGCAGGAGGCTTGATGCCAGGGGAGCAGGGAGCTCCGTCACGGTGGCTGCGAAGGTGGTCCGGGTCGGTCCTCGGGTCGAGTCGTGCCAGGTGAAGGCAGAGAGTGCGGAGCGTGGCTCCGGCTGAAGGTACTCCGAGACAAAGTCCTCGGAGGTGAGGCACTTCGAAGGTACTCCGAATAGGAGTGACTTCGGAGTTGGTGGATCAAGTCCTCTGCGGAGGCAAGGTGTTCAAAGTGTGCTCCGGAGGGAGACACTCGAAGGTTACCCGACGAAGGTCTCAGAAGTCGAGGCGCATCGAAGGCATGGTCCGGGTGAGGCTCGTCGAGGAGTGTGCTCGGGGAGAGGCACTGCGACGGAGTGCTCATGGAATGCTTCATGCGGAGGCCTTGGACGAAGGAGGGACTTCGAAGGATGGTACTCCGAAGGTGGGCTTCGGAGTGAGGATGACTTGTGGTGCTTCGGCCATGCATGGCTTCGGTACACGGACGGACGGTGTTCGAGCTCGGAGTAGCTGCGAAGCCGTGGTGATCCACTCCGGAGGTGGTGGTGCGAAGGCCCAAGGGCTTTGACGGCTTCGGCTTAAAACCGTCACTGTATCGAAGGTCATCTTCGGCGGAGCGAAGGCTGACAGGCTGAAGGCTTCTCGCCGAAGCTACCGCACCCTCGCGTGCGAAGGGAGGTTCCAGAAGTCAACTCTGTAAAGGCTGACACTGTCTGTTCTGAAAAAGACTGACACTGTCCCCTCTGCAGCTGACAGAGAAGCCTCCAAAATAAAGGTGGACTACCTTTTGTACCCCTTAGTTCTGTAGAGACAAATCTGTTGTAAACCCTAGGGGTAATGTAGTCACTTCCTTAGGATGAAGCCGTGGGCTATAAATATGGGGGCTCGGTAGGTAACATTCAACACTTTGAGCATTTACTGTTGAGCTCCTGTAGACAGACCTCGCTGTATTCATTCTGAGTTCAATACATTTTGTGTTCCTTGTTCAAGCGGCGAAGCCCTGCTTCTGTGTGCTTTTGCTTGAGCTCGTATTGCTTACTTCGCTAGTTTTAGTTCACCGAAGCCTGTCTTGGCGAAGGGTGTTTTTATCGCGAAGTGTGTTTTACAGTGTGCTGTCGCTCTGTGTAACACGAGGCAAGACCTCGCTGCTTACTAGCGAAGCCCTGTTCTGTTCCCGTAGTGCTTCTTGTGTCGAAGCCCTTAGCGTAATCCATTTGCGTGTGCGTGTAGACCTTCGGGTACGAAGCCCAGCACCCGTTGCTGTCGCCAAGTACTTGGTCGAAGTCCTCAGAGGGCTGTCCACTCTTGCGAAGGGTGAAGTGCGAAGCCTGCTCGAAGCACCTCGTGTGCGGAGCCTGCACTGACTTAGCAGAGTAGATTTTCGAGGGTTGTTAGTGGAGCGAAGTCTTCTTGGCTTCGAACTTTTGCTCCTGCGAAGCCTGTGTTCGGAGCTGTCGAAGTACCTCCAAACCAGACCTTCGAAGGTTGTGTTCGAAGCCTGTTCCGCAGAAGACAGAACAGAACCGAAGGCTAAGTTTTTAGCCAGAAATTTTAAAAGCTCCCATTCACCCCCCCCTCTGGTCGCCGTTTCCGGTCCAACAATTGGTATCAGAGCGGGTTAAGATCACCAGTTGACCTTAACCGGTTTTGTGATCTGTTGGCGACATGGATAGAGGCAGTAAAATTCCTCTGTTCGATGGGACAGATTTTGCATACTGGAAGGTGCGCATGGAGGCTTACTTGTTAAGCCAAGGAAATGCAATTTGGGAGATTGTGGACTCACAATACTCCATCCCTGATATCCGCACCACTCAAACCGAAAAAGAACAATATATTGCCAACTCGAAGGCAAGGAACATTTTGTTCATTGGTTTGAGTCGGAGTGAGTTTGATAGGGTGCAGCACCTTAGGACTGCTAGGGAGATTTGGACAACACTCACTATCTTTCATGAGGGCTCTGCTCAGATCAAGGCCAGGCGCCAAAGCACCTACAATCAACAGTATCAGCTGTTTGTGCAGGCACCTGGTGAATCTATAGATGCCATGTTTTCTCGTTTTGACGCGATAGTGAGTAACTTGCGATCCAACGGGACGCTTGCTTACAGTGATCATGATAGGGCTATCAAGCTTCTCTATGCTCTTGACCGTAGCATATGGGAGGTGAAGATATCCAGCATTGAGGAGTCCACAGGCTATGACACTCTAACCTGTGATGAACTCTTTAGCAAGCTGAAGTCCACAGAGATTGCCAAGGCATCTCTTGCAGTGCACAGAAGCTCTTTGCCACAACCATTGGCATTGGTTTCTAGCACTAGCCGTGGCACCACTGCAGAACCAAGCACATCAGGCACTTGTGTTCTTGCAGATGGTTTTGCTTTGTCCTCCCTGGTCTCCGTCACAAAGGAGCAGGTGGATACTCTAGCTGATGATGAGCTTGCTCTCATTGCCCGGAGGTTCACCCGCTTTCATCATGAGAGACGGGATCAGAGGAGAAGTGGTTTTAGTGGCTGCTATGAATGTGGCGACACCTCTCACATCAAGGCTAATTGCCCCAAGGTCAAAAAGAGAGATGAGAGTGACCGCCCCAAATTCCACAAAAAGGAGAGGAAGCCCTTTGTGAAGGGCA
This sequence comes from Zizania palustris, assembly GCA_019279435.1. Taxonomy (NCBI): domain Eukaryota; kingdom Viridiplantae; phylum Streptophyta; class Magnoliopsida; order Poales; family Poaceae; genus Zizania; species Zizania palustris. The sequence goes on along the minus strand of JAAALK010000086.1, from coordinate 19,563,396 downwards.
AGCGCGGCAAGATGGCTAAGAAAGTAGCCAAGACCGCTTCCAGAGCATTTGTTGCTGCTCTCAGCGACATCGACACATCCTCAACTGAGGAGTCGAGCTCTGAGGAGGAGGAGTCCCCAAGGAAGGAGGACAAGAAGGACAAGAAGGGACGTGACTTCACCGGCCTTTGCTTCATGGCCGACAGCGATCACAGCGGCGATGAGCTTGACTCATCTGAGGTAAACCTATCATCTGACCAGCTTCTAATTAAATTAGATGAGCTAAATGAAGTTGTGCTAGGTCAGGATAGATTACTTGTGCAAGCCGCTAGAGAAAGAAAAGACCTTAGACTTAGGCTAGAAAATGTATCTACTGAATATGCCATGCTTAAGTCTAAATTTGATGATGCTGAATGTGAATCATGTTCTGTTGTCATGAGTGAGCTTGCTCAGTTGCGTTCTGTTCATGCTCAAACTCTTTCTGAGCTTGAGACTGCACAGAAGCAGCTCTTGGAGGTGGATTCTAGACCTCATGATATTATTGATTGCATGAACTGCTCGTTATTACGCGATAGCATTTCTTTACGCGATAAGCATGTTCATGAGTTGGAGGCTAGATTGGAAAGGGCCGGTAGTTCTAAGGATGTGCAACCTGTTTGTGACACTTGCATCACCCTTAAGGACCAGCTAGGCACTGTCAGAGAGCGAGCTGAGAACCTCATGTCAGAAAATGAATACCTTCTTTCTGTGGTGAATAAATGCACTGAAGGGAAGGGTAGAATGGATTTGCTCTTGGCCAAGACCAAGTTGTGTGCTGACAGAGCCGGGGTAGCTCTAGGATTGGGTTTTGAGAGGATAGCTTCAGACAGTAAGGCCAAAACTGTTTTTACCTCTCCCACCACCCTAGAGAAAGAGAGAGCTCTGTTGGACACCCCATCAGCCAAAAAGCCTACCCATCCAACAAAGAAAACCACTCCTCCTATCAAGAAAAATCCTCCCAAGAAAGCCACTCAGAAGAAACCCAAGGAGCCTGTGAGAGTTGCTCCTATGACCCATGAGAGTGCCCCCAGGAGAGTGTTTCACTGTTCTTATTGTCAGAGGGCGGGTCATTTGATTGGTTTCTGTTTCCGTCGCATCAAGGATGAGCGACGTGCCCAGGCGATGAGTTATCAGGACATGCATTACCCATCTTTAGGTATGCATGAGTCTAAGTTTTATTCTCGTCCTGTTTTTGAGGCTCCTCGTGCTTCTCGGAGAGGTTTTGCTCCTCGAGGTGTTCACCATGTTCCATATGGTGGTAGACCTCGGGCGAGTAGCTTTGTACCTCGTCAGAGTAGGAGACCTCGTCATGCTTTGCGTTCTTTGCATGTAGGTAGACCTCGCACTTTGCATCATTCTGATTATTATGTGCGTAGACCGTCTACTTTTACTGTGCCTACTACTCGTGTCACTCAGTGCTGGATGCCTCGTCATTATTTTACTCACCCCAGCACTGAGCGATCGAGGCGTTCTTATCATGTGTAGGCGACAGGTCGAGGCTTGGAGGGCACGTGGATCATGGACTCCGGTTGTTCGCGCCACATGACCGGAGATGCAAATTGGTTCTCCAGCCTCACCACAACCAAGCAAAGGGAACATATCACCTTCGGAAACAATCGAAGGAGTAGAGTGAAAGGTAAAGGTGTGGTAAGAATTAATTCGAACTTCACTCTCAAAGATGTTGCATTGGTTGAAAACCTGGGATACAATTTGCTGTCTGTATCACAGTTGCTTGATGAGGGCTTCGAAGTGCGATTTCATCGCGATACTTCGCAAGTGCTCAATTCAGATGGCGTTGTGGTGTGTAAGATCTTTAGGGTTGGGAGAGTTTTTGGAGCTGACTTTTCAGAGTCATCTGGTTCTTCTCATTGTCTTGTTGCTCATTCGACTTCTGAGCTTTGGAAGTGGCATAGGAGACTAGGGCATATGAGCTTTGAGTTGCTCGCTCGTTTGAGCGCCCTAGGTTTGATCCGAGGATTGCCCAAGCTCAAGTTTGAGAAGAATTTAGTTTGCGCTCCTTGTCGACATGGAAAAATGATTGCTGCTTCGCATTCGCCAGTCACCACAGTGATGACTGAACAGCCCGGAGAACTTCTCCATATGGACACTGTAGGTCCTTCTCGGGTTAGTTCTTTAGGCGGGAAGTGGTATGTTCTAGTAATTGTCGACGATTTCTCTCGCTACTCTTGGGTCTTCTTTCTTGCCAGCAAGGATGAAGTGTTTTCACACTTTCGGAGCTTGGCTTTGAGACTTTTTACTGAACTCCCTGGTGCATTAAAATTCATTCGAAGCGATAATGGCACCGAGTTCAAAAATAGTCTCTTTGTTGACTTTTGCATGGAGCATGGCATAGAACATCAATTCTCTGCTCCGCGGGTTCCTCAACAGAACGGTGTTGTTGAGAGGAAAAACCGCACTTTGGTTGAGATGGCTAGGACGATGCTTGATGAGCATAGGACTCCTAGAAAATTCTGGGCTGAGGCCATGAACACTGCTTGCTACATCTCAAACCGAATTTTCTTGCGCTCAATTTTAAACTTAACATCTTATGAGCTGCGTTTTGGGAGACAGCCCAAGGTTACTCATCTTCGAGTTTTTGGCTGTCGCTGCTTTATCCTAAAACGTGGTAACTTGGATAAATTTGAGTCGCGATCTTCTGACGGGATCTTTTTGGGCTATACAACTCATGGTCATTCCTATCGTGTTTATAACTTGGAAACTAACACTGTCATCGAGTCATGTGATGTGACTTTTGATGAATCAACCCCCTCTGTTAGTTCTGCTTTTGAACAGGCAAATGAACACGACATGGAACAGACTTTATTCGAAGACGAAGATCCCGGAGAATTCGAGGATGATCCCCTACTACCCTCGACATCAACCCCCGAAGCAGACCCCGCTTCAACTACTTCGGCACGAGGTCCCGAAGCGACTACCTCAACATCGGTCATCTTGGACCACTCCAACGCACAAGTTGAGGGGGAGACTGCATCCCGCCGCGAGGCTCCACATCATGTCCAAAGGATGCATCCTCCCGAGCAGATTATTGGTGAGCTTGATCAAAGGGTAACGCGTTCTCATGCCCATTTCACTAATGCTGCTTTTGTTGCTTCTTTCGAGCCCTTAGATGTTAGTCATGCACTTTATTCTAGTTGGATCAATGCCATGCATGAAGAGCTTGAGAATTTTGAAAGAAACCAAGTCTGGACTTTAGTTGATCCTCCACCTAATGTTCATTTCATTGGAACAAAATGGATTTTCAAAAATAAACAAGGGGAGGATGGAACAATTGTTAGAAATAAGGCTAGACTTGTAGCTCAGGGCTTTTCTCAACTAGAAGGGATTGATTTTACTGAAACTTTTGCACCTGTTGCTCGCCTTGAGGCCATTAGGATTTTGCTTGCCTTTGCGACATCCCGGGGATTCAAACTCTATCAAATGGATGTCAAAAGTGCTTTTCTTAATGGCTTCATAGGTGAAGATGTTTATGTAAAACAACCCCCTGGTTTTGAAAACCCCAAGTACCCACATAAAGTCCTTAAACTTCATAAGGCTCTTTATGGACTCAAGCAGGCCCCTCGGGCGTGGTATGATAGACTTAAGTCTTTTCTGCTTGAGCGAGGGTATTTGATGGGCTCTGTTGATAAAACTTTGTTTACTCTCAAGCATGGCAAAGATTTCCTCCTAGTTCAGATTTATGTGGATGATATCATCTTTGGTGGCTCTTCTCATGCTTTGGTTGCCGAGTTTGCAGATACCATGAGCAGGGAATTTGAAATGTCGATGATGGGTGAACTCACCTTTTTCCTTGGTTTGCAAATCAAGCAAAGCAAACAAGGTACTTTTGTCCACCAGACAAAGTACACCAAGGACCTGCTCAAGAAATTCGACATGTCCGATGCGAAGCCCCTCGCCACTCCAATGGCTACATCTGTAGCATTGGACCCTGACGAAGATGGAGAAGCTGTAGATCAGAAGGAGTACCGGAGCATGATCGGCTCCCTACTCTACTTGACTGCCACGAGGCCGGACATACACTTCGCTGTGTGTCTGTGCGCTCGTTTTCAGGCTTCACCTCGAGCTTCGCACCGCCAAGCGGTAAAGCGCATCCTAAGGTATCTCAAACACACCCTTGAATTTGGCATATGGTATTCATCGTCTTCATCTTTATGTCTTAGAGGTTATTCAGATGCGGATTTTGCTGGGTGTAGAATTGATAGGAAGAGTACCTCTGGTACTTGTCATTTTCTGGGTACGTCTCTGGTTTGCTGGTCTTCCCGCAAACAGTCTAGTGTTGCACAATCGACGGCTGAGGCCGAATATGTTGCTGCAGCTAGCTGTTGCTCTCAGATTTTGTGGATGGTTTCCACTTTGCGGGATTTCGGGTTAGAATATAAGAGTGTTCCACTTTTCTGTGATAACACTAGTGCTATTTGTATTGCAAACAACCCGGTTCAGCACTCCAGAACCAACACATTGATGTACGGTATCATTTTCTCAGAGATCACAATGAGAAGGGTGATATTGAACTTCAATATGTTGATACCCAACTCCAGCTTGCCGATATTTTTACAAAACCCCTCGATGCTTCTCGATTTGCTTACTTGCGTGGGGAACTTGGTATTTGTCATCCCTACGGCATTTTGTGAGGGGGAGCTGATTTTAATTGTCTTGCATATGCTCATTATGTGTGGAATTGCATTTACATCTTTTGCTATTATATGCCTGCTTTGAATTCAAAGAAATCATGACAGCTCAGCTCTATGAAATATGTCTGGAACATTGATTGTGCATGATGTTTTATTTTCTAAACTCAAAACTTGCTCACCGCACAATCTTGCATCTAGCTTGTTTAGGCAGGACTGCTTTTAGCTATCTTTTATCTACTTATCAGCAAGACACTGTTCCTTGGATGCTAAAATTTGCAACTTGAAAAATGCGTTCTTTATTCATGGATACTCATCAAAATATTTAATTCATCAAAATCAAAATCAAAAATCCATGATTTGCCTGGTTTAAATAAAAAGATCCAGGAGGGTTTGTTTGTCACACTACTCTATTCTAGACTGCTTACCATTGCACTTTGGTCTGAACTGGGATAGTGTAGTGTATGCCAAAATCACCGCCTTAAGCTTCAGATGGCTTTCATGCCTAGGCTTGGCTTGATTGGAAAGTATAAGGTGGACAAACAAATAACCCCTGGCATTAAGAAAAGAACAACAAATTTAATTGCTCATCAAGTTTGCTTTCAACAGCTCCTTTTGAACAAGACTTGTCTGTCTAGGGTAGAATTTGTTAGCTTTGCGCAGTCCTTGCCTTCACATGTCTAGCTGTTGTGATTAAGTGGTGATGCTTTCACTTCCAAAATGACAAAATCACATGCCATCATCTTGTTTCACAGATTGTTAAATTGAGCTGAGCACATGATCATTAGTGTTAATGTTGGCATATTTTTGCATTATATGTCTTTGCAATTCTATTCATTTCGAAGCTTTGCATTTTTGACTGCTCCTTGATGCTTGCATTGCCAAAGGGGGAGAGATTTTGCTATGTTCTCTGCTGCAAGAAGGCATAATTTCGCAAAGGGAAAGATTTTTGACATAAAGGGGAGAAAAATTTGCTCAACTCAGGGGGAGTTCTTATCAAGGGGAGATTTGCCGAAGGGCTTTTATTGAGAAAGGGGGAGAAAAATTCTTTTATCAAGTGACATGCCTTGGCTCTTTTCTGAGTTTTTATGGTCACTTGTGTGCTGAAATTTTTACATTTTCTTGAACTTCAATTTGGTTGTCAATGCACTCATCAAGGGGGAGATTGAGAAACCAAGGGTGGTTTCGGTGTTGTGATGAGTGATTGACAGGCTTTTACCCTCTATTCGAAGGGTACCTCCGAAGGGGATTCGGAGGTAGTTCTCCGAAGGGTGTTCGGAGGTGTTTGTTTGCTGCAGCTGTGCAGCGGAGTATGCTCGTCGGAGGGGTCCGACAGTACGCGATGACTGAGTTCGTACCGTAGGCTTCGGTACTTTGGGCGGTACACCGGAGTGTGTACCGAAGGTTGCTAACCCGGAGAGGTCTCCGGAGTACTGGATACACTTGTTTGCTTGTCGGTGGTGCGCAGGGACTTCGGAGGCGACGGACAGGGTTCGAGCCGGGTGAACCTGGGTCAAGCAGGAGGCTTGATGCCAGGGGAGCAGGGAGCTCCGTCACGGTGGCTGCGAAGGTGGTCCGGGTCGGTCCTCGGGTCGAGTCGTGCCAGGTGAAGGCAGAGAGTGCGGAGCGTGGCTCCGGCTGAAGGTACTCCGAGACAAAGTCCTCGGAGGTGAGGCACTTCGAAGGTACTCCGAATAGGAGTGACTTCGGAGTTGGTGGATCAAGTCCTCTGCGGAGGCAAGGTGTTCAAAGTGTGCTCCGGAGGGAGACACTCGAAGGTTACCCGACGAAGGTCTCAGAAGTCGAGGCGCATCGAAGGCATGGTCCGGGTGAGGCTCGTCGAGGAGTGTGCTCGGGGAGAGGCACTGCGACGGAGTGCTCATGGAATGCTTCATGCGGAGGCCTTGGACGAAGGAGGGACTTCGAAGGATGGTACTCCGAAGGTGGGCTTCGGAGTGAGGATGACTTGTGGTGCTTCGGCCATGCATGGCTTCGGTACACGGACGGACGGTGTTCGAGCTCGGAGTAGCTGCGAAGCCGTGGTGATCCACTCCGGAGGTGGTGGTGCGAAGGCCCAAGGGCTTTGACGGCTTCGGCTTAAAACCGTCACTGTATCGAAGGTCATCTTCGGCGGAGCGAAGGCTGACAGGCTGAAGGCTTCTCGCCGAAGCTACCGCACCCTCGCGTGCGAAGGGAGGTTCCAGAAGTCAACTCTGTAAAGGCTGACACTGTCTGTTCTGAAAAAGACTGACACTGTCCCCTCTGCAGCTGACAGAGAAGCCTCCAAAATAAAGGTGGACTACCTTTTGTACCCCTTAGTTCTGTAGAGACAAATCTGTTGTAAACCCTAGGGGTAATGTAGTCACTTCCTTAGGATGAAGCCGTGGGCTATAAATATGGGGGCTCGGTAGGTAACATTCAACACTTTGAGCATTTACTGTTGAGCTCCTGTAGACAGACCTCACTGTATTCATTCTGAGTTCAATACATTTTGTGTTCCTTGTTCAAGCGGCGAAGCCCTGCTTCTGTGTGCTTTTGCTTGAGCTCGTATTGCTTACTTCGCTAGTTTTAGTTCACCGAAGCCTGTCTTGGCGAAGGGTGTTTTTATCGCGAAATGTGTTTTACAGTGTGCTGTCGCTCTGTGTAACACGAGGCAAGACCTCGCTGCTTACTAGCGAAGCCCTGTTCTGTTCCCGTAGTGCTTCTTGTGTCGAAGCCCTTAGCGTAATCCATTTGCGTGTGCGTGTAGACCTTCGGGTACGAAGCCCAGCACCCGTTGCTGTCGCCAAGTACTTGGTCGAAGTCCTCAGAGGGCTGTCCACTCTTGCGAAGGGTGAAGTGCGAAGCCTGCTCGAAGCACCTCGTGTGCGGAGCCTGCACTGACTTAGCAGAGTAGATTTTCGAGGGTTGTTAGTGGAGCGAAGTCTTCTTGGCTTCGAACTTTTGCTCCTGCGAAGCCTGTGTTCGGAGCTGTCGAAGTACCTCCAAACCAGACCTTCGAAGGTTGTGTTCGAAGCCTGTTCCGCAGAAGACAGAACAGAACCGAAGGCTAAGTTTTTAGCCAGAAATTTTAAAAGCTCCCATTCACCCCCCCCTCTGGTCGCCGTTTCCGGTCCAACACTCTCCATCATGCCCCGCTCGTGAAAGCGAGCCATAAATTTTGCCCTCTCAAACTCGGTCTGGTCGACAGTAGGTAGAGAGACGATGCTACTGGTTGGCTACCTCTCTCCCTCTAATTCTCTCTCCTCTAATGGTGAGGATGATGCAAAGCTTGTTTTCTAGGATCTGGGAGGTCAGATATAATTGCCTAAACAAAGGCATTGTCTGTGGTTAGTAGGGACACATGAGATCCCCTGTAGTTAGGCTCGTCGACTGCAAGGGGCAATCGACCTCTCCACACCGTCAAATTCCGATTTGACAGGTGCTAGAGGGGAGCTTCGGAGAGGGGTTTAGAGGTGGCGGGACCCACCTCCATAGTGCGGAGGGGCCTCCGTACTGTCAGATCCACATCGAACTGTGCGGATCGCGACTACGAAGAGTAGTCGAGTTCCCCGACATCAGGGAATCGGTTCTAGTAGGGATAGCACAACAATCCATGTCAGAAGACAAACCAGGTAATATTTTGTTGTTCTTTTTCTAGTTTGCATTAAATTTTGTACGAAACATTTCTCATATTTATATGTTTATGAATAGGCGTTTGTGGCAATAAGCTTTTACAGTGGATTCTTACAATGGATTGGATTATTTTTGATGAGGACATCACTTCACATGATACACACATAGAACCTCCACCTACAATTCAATTCCAAGGACCAATCACACGCGCCCGTACCCGTCGCTTGAACCATAAGGTTAATTCTTTCATTAGTAACTATGTTAATATTTGTTTGGATGGGATGCTACTGAATACTAGTGATATTTTGTTGCTTAGGAACATGGGAGATGAAATAGGAGAGTTGGAGTTGAAGACGGAGTCACACGGATGATTTGAAGTCAAGAATTCGCTGGTTCGGACTACATCAACCACCATGCACCAAAATGGGCGTAACTTCCTCATACGAAGTCCGATTGGCGCGTTCCTGGACTTTCTTGAAAGCTAAGGAGATGACGGATCTTTTGGCGTTGGTTTCACCTCATTTGGAGTCTCGAGTCATTAGTCATCCCTTTGTGTCGTTTGAGTAGTAGTTGATCTTGAGTCTCAAAAAAATTACCCCACCCGAAACCCCCCTCCACAACCCTAGTCGGTTTTCACTTGGTTTCCTACTCGGTTTTCCACATCGAGTCTATTGGGGGAATAAGTTTTCCCTTGAACAGGGGCCAAATGACGTCAGCCTTCGACAGCCTTCGATCCGGAGCCCAACACTGTCGAAGCATGTTCCTTTCTGAAGAAGTTATTTCCAAGTCCCAAGGTTCACTTCGAAGCCCTCTGAGCAAGGCCTCCGAACCCCTTCGGAGCCCTTCGGAGCGAAGCCCTCAAGATCTCTTTGAAGTTTGCCAGAAGCTAAGTCTCAGGCTAGTTTCAGAGTTAACCTTCGAGCTCCCTTCGGAGCCCCTCAGAGCCAGTCTCCGGACCCTTTCCAGCCAATTCAAAGCTAAGTCTCTGAGAACCCAGTTTGGAGTTCAGCTCGGAGTATACTTCGAAGCCCACTTCGGAGTGTACTTCGAAGCCTCCCTTGCGGCTTTCGCCTGAAGAGCTCCGGCCCCTACTCTAAATCCAGAAGATATTTATACCTCGCTACAGTGTAGAAGCCATACCAGGGGCCCATCTGCCCTAGTATGTCGTTTAGCTTGTCAAGAAGTGATGTTCGTCTGACACGTCTGTAAAGCTGTAAAGCACTTTGTACAGTAGCTAGCTCCTTTTTCCCTTTTTGCCCCTATGAGCCTATGGCTTATAGAGGGCATCTTGGTCTTTTCCTTTGGCTTGCGTGCCTATAAAAGAAGGGCCAAGCCCTTGTAACAAGTTAACTGCTCCCAGGGCCATGAAATCCTGGAACTCGCTACACTACTCCGAGGCATACTATGCCAAATCCACCACAAACTGGACGTAGGGCTATTATCCCTTAGGGGAGGTCCGAACCAGTATAAATCTTTTCTTCCTCTGAGAGAACCCTTCGAGGTTCATTTTACACACCATACACACACATACAAAACCTGTGCTGTAGCTAACACAATTGCTACAACAGAGTCCTTGTGACCCCCTTCGGTAAAACAGGCATAACTTTTCGCTCGTTTGTCAGAAAAAAGCAAGGAGTTACTTTTACTTGGGAACCAGCACAAGAATAAGCTTTTGCCACACTCAAGGATCGCCTTACACATGCACCTCTACTTCAGCTACCCGACTTCGGTAAGACTTTTGAGTTAGAATGTGATGCTAGTGGTTTTGGAATAGGAGGTGTGCTGCTACAAGGAGGTAAACCTGTGGCCTATTTTAGTGAGAAATTACATGGTCCTCAGTTAAATTATTCTACCTATGATAAGGAATTGTATGCCTTAGTGCGTGTGCTTGAAACTTGTCAACATTACCTTTTGCCTAAGGAGTTTATTATTCATTCGGATCATGAAGCATTGAAGCATATACGTAGTCAAGCAAATCTGAATAAACGACATGCTAAATGGGTAGAATTTATTGAGACTTTTCTATATATCATTAAGCATAAGAAAGGGAAAGATAATGTGATTGCTGATGCTTTATCTAGACGTTATACATTGCTTTCTCAACTTGATTATAAGATCTTTGGTTTAGAAACATTGAAGGACATGTATGCTACTGATTTGGACTTTAAAGATGCTTTTGCAAATTGTATAGATGATCGTGCTTGGAACTAATATGTGGTGAATAATGGATATCTTTTTCGTGCTAACAAGTTATGTGTGCTGGCTAGCTCTCTTCGCTTGTTGTTATTGCAGGAAGCACATGGTGGTGGTTTGATGGGTCATTTTGGATCAAAGAAAACTGAAGATGTGCTGTCCACACACTTCTATTGGCCTAGGATGAGACGAGATGTTGAGCGCTACGTGACACGATGCACTACTTTCAATAAAGCTAAGTCCCGTCTAAACCCATATGGTCTTTATATGCCTCTGCCCGTTCCTAGTGTACCTTGGGAGGATATTTCTATGGATTTTGTGTTAGGATTACCTAGAACTAAGAGGGGGAGGGATAGTATTTTTGTGGTGGTAGATCGGTTCTCTAAAATGGCGCATTATATACCTTGTCACAAGAGCGACGACGCTACCAATGTTGCTTATTTGTTTTTCAGAGAGGTTGTACGCTTGCATGGAGTTCCTAATACCATCGTTTCAGATCGTGATGCTAAATTCTTAAGTCATTTTCATTTTTGGAGGACGTTGTGGCATAAGTTGGGGATGAAGCTGCTGTTTTCTACTATTTGTCACCCACAAACAGATGGGCAAATAGAGGTCGTCAACCGTACATTGTCCATCATGTTGAGGGCAGTTTTGAAGACCAACTTGAAGCTCTGGGAAGAGTGTCTACCTCATATTGAGTTTGCATATAATAGGTCAGTACACTCCACTACTAAGTAAGTCTGTTTCAAGTGGTCTATGGCTTTAATCCGCGTGCTCCTATTGATTTGCTACCATTGCCACCTTCTGAAAAATTGAATTTTGATGCTACTACACGTGCTGAATTATTGCTTAAGATGCATGAAACTACTAAAGCAAACATAGAGAAAATGAATGAGAAATATCGTGCTTATGGTAGTAAGGGTAGAAAAGAGATAACATTTGAACTGGGTGATCTTATTTGGTTACACTTGCGCAAGGATCGTTTTCCTGATTTGAGAAAGTCTAAATTGATGTCCCGTGCTGATGGTCATTTCCGTGTGCTTGAGAAGATAAATGATAATGCATATAAACTTGAGTTGCCTGCAGCTTTTGGGGTTAGTCCCACATTTAACATTTCAGATTTGAAGCCCTATTTGGGAGATGATGATGAGCTTGAGTCAAGGATGACTCCAATTCAAGAGGGGGAGGATGATGAGGACATCACTTCACATGATACACACAAGGAGCATTCACCTACAATTCAATTACAAGGACTAATCACACGCACTCGTACCCGTCGCTTGAACCATGAGGTTAATTCTTTCCTTAGCAACTATGTTAATATTTTTTGGATGGGATGCTACTGAATACTAGTGATATTTTGTTGCTTAGGAACATGGGAGATAGAATAGGAGAGTTGGAGTTGAAGACGGAGTCACACGGATGATTTGAAGTCAAGAATTCGCTGGTTCGGACTACATCAACCACCATGCACCAAAATGGGCGTAACTTCCTCATACGAAGTCCGATTGGCGCGTTCTTGGACTTTCTTGAAAGCTAAGGAGATGACGGATCTTTTGGCGTTGGTTTCACCTCATTTGGAGTCTCGAGTCATTAGTCATCCCTTTGTGTCGTTTGAGTAGTAGTTGATCTTGAGTCTCAAAAAAATTACCCCACCCGAAACCCCCCTCCACAACCCTAGTCGGTTTTCACTTGGTTTCCTACTCGGTTTTCCACATCGAGTCTATTGGGGGAATAAGTTTTCCCTTGAACAGGGGCCAAATGACGTCAGCCTTCGACAGCCTTCGATCCGGAGCCCAACACTGTCGAAGCATGTTCCTTTCTGAAGAAGTTATTTCCAAGTCCCAAGGTTCACTTCGAAGCCCTCTGAGCGAGGCCTTCGAACCCCTTCGGAGCCCTTCGGAGCGAAGCCCTCAAGATCTCTTTGAAGTTTGCCAGAAGCTAAGTCTCAGGCTAGTTTCGGAGTTAACCTTCGAGCTCCCTTCGGAGCCCCTCAGAGCCAGTCTCCGGACCCTTTCCAGCCAATTCAAAGCTAAGTCTCTGAGAACCCAGCCTTCGTGGCGAGGTCAATCGCGCGCCTACGTGGTTGATAACCAACGGAGACGGTGGTGTAGCGATTGTAAGGTTTTGATCCGTCGGACCGGAGCTTTGGATCGTCAACGTCGATATTCTCCACCAATCCAAGTTATTCTTACCTAGCGGAAGATCGAGACCCATCCACCTATTAATTTTGTTGTCAACTACTAAAAGCCTAATAATTGTCGGCAAAACTGAATTGTTTCAACATACTTCATAACCTTATATGCCTTCAAATTGGTGTGGATGATGCCAAGTTCTTTCAAGTATATAGGGATTAAAAATAAAGGGAAGTGATGAACCCTATATCAAATTTTAAGGAACAAAATATAATAATTTTTTTGGAGATGCTCTTAGTGTAGCTGCAAAAGAAATTATCTATTCATTTTAGATTTTTTAGTATTGAAGTTATTCTAAACCCAAATAATAAGAATCAATAACCACATCATCTATAAATAAATTTAAATTCATAATATAGTAAACATTATCCTCCCTAGATTTTTTACAAGTGAAAATTACTCACATGCCATTATAATTTTCAGAAATTGCCTATATGCCACTGTCAGTGACTGTGGCGGCCCCCATCTGTCAGTGACACACCGATGACATATTGGCAAACCGTGAAAATTGTAATGGCACGGAAAAAATTAACCCTTTTTACAAACTAGTTCATGGTAATCAAGTTGGGCCTTAGCGGCCCATACTGTAACCACTCTCGCGGGTGGTTATTGGGCCCACCAACTCCACGACCCATATCTAAATATTAAGCGCCTACACCTTTGACCAGGCCCACGCCCCAGGTCGTCGTCGTCCCCGCCCCCCCCCCCCCCCCCCCCCCCCCCTTCTCCTCAACGCGACCTTCCTCTCCGCGACGCCGCGAGCGACTCCTCCCCAATCTTCCTCCGTTCTCCGATCTCCGGTCTCCAATCCCACGAGATGGCCGAGGTGAGAGACCTCCTGGGATCATACTCCTCTCTCGGTTGATTCTTCCCTGGGGTAGGCCCGGGCGTTCGTCTCCGGCGCCGCGCCGCGTCGCGGTGGCGAATGTTTTGTTCGATCTGAATACGTCGATTGCGCGGTTAGAGTTTGGTTCTCTTCCTGTGGATGTAGTCAGTGTGTATGCGCCTGAATATGTGCGAGGGTGGTGTGTGTGATAGCTGTGTATGTTTCTCCTGTCACTGCCCGCGTTAGATGGCGGCTTTGACGCCTGCCCGATCCGTCGTTGGTGATTGTTCTCCTTCTTGATGGGTAGATCTGGCTAGATCACTAGAATATAGAAGGATTGCGCGGTGAGTTTAGAACAGTTTTTGGTGGTGTGATGCTGAATAGTCCATCATCAATGGTGAATTTATAGAAGAAATGCTGAATATGTCGGGGGAATTGATTATATGTCCAAAAGTTGTGTGGTCTTTTATAATATGTTCAAAGTTGAGAAATCTTTGATCATATGTCTATGCAATTAGGATATATGATCAAAGCATTTTCAACTTTGGACATATTATCAAAGACCTCTCAACTTTGGGACATATAATCAATTTTTCCGAATATTATGTCTGATGATCATTTTATGATTTATTTGGGAGTGGGGTAGATTAGCTCATTTGATCCTTTCTTATGTGCAGGAAGGATAAAGGTTGTTATGTACTTATGTTTAAGAAAAATGTACTTATGTTTAACTCGATCATATTGCATAGGCGTGACTGATATGGATAATGGATTAGTTGGCTAGGCTGCTATAGAGAATTTGGAAGATGAGTTGGGTGATTGGTTTAGATATCTGTCGAATTTCAGGCAATGTTATTTGCATTATTGTGTTGAGTATTTACCATCTGTGAGAGCTTCTCACCTTATCCTAAAAGGGAAAAACTGGGTTCTGGTTTCGCAACTCTTATCAAGGTGACGTTCTTGGTTTTGCAGTGCATAAGTTAAGTGAACTCCAATCTTTAAGCACGTTATCCATGTTCCTCTTCTTAAACTTTTCATCATTACAGTGGTTGTTTGATTGATTCCCGTTTTCCTTCCTTTGTTATTATGAATAGTCTAGTATTGTCTTCCAAGGTTTTCTCTCACATTGGTTTGCTTCATTTTTGTTCCCTGTCTTCCTTGCACTCACGACAGTTCATATTATTCTTATCTACCAGATTGAGATAAAAACAGCACCTGCTGATTTCCGCTTTCCTACAACAAACCAAACCAGGCATTGCTTTACACGCTATATTGAGTACCACAGGTATATCAGATGCAACAACTTCACAGGCACAAAATATGGTAATACCTAGTAGTTCCGTTTACCATTTGGAACTTTTTATGAAACCAGGTGTGTGAATGCCAAAGGGGAAGCAACTGCTGATTGTGAGAAATTTGCCAAGTACTACCGGTCTCTCTGCCCAGCAGAATGGGTGAGTGCTTTTTCTGTTTTTCACTGACTACCACTATTATTGTTCATTTTTCAACCGCAAAACCATTATAACTGATAGCTTGTTTATGAACTGGGCAAGCTCAGTTCAATAGTTGTTGATCTTGACACAATCTAAGTCTAAATAATGTGTTATCTCAATTTCTGATTCTAAATCTGAAACTTTGCTTTTGCAATTTAAATGTTATTTATAATCAAAACTACCAAGTTGTAAACCATAAAGCTAGCTGTTTCCGTCAGTTGTCACAGTAGAAAATATCACATGATCTCTCTTTGGTATATTTATCTATATATATTAATGTTTTGAGCCATTTAGATGTTCACTAGTTATGTTAGCATGCCCTGTAGACTGTAGAGTAGCATATTACAAACTGCATTTGTGAGTGAAAAAATCTACCTATATGGAATCATTAGCATTCAATAAGAGTTAACCTGATTATCATGAATGAGTGAATTGTCCAAAACCATTCGTCTGATAAAATCTATGGATATCCTGGAAATTTACTTCTGATAGACTAGGCAAGATAAATAGTCAAGAATGATTAAATGACTAGAGAGCTCTTTAGGAGGGGGTTATTAGAGAGCTCTATGTTGCTTTCATTTCAAAAGAATTTTTTAGTGCTAGTTTTTGGCATACAGCTGTTATGTCTATGAACACTTTATTTAGTTTCAGTTGGGCTTAAAAGTTTTATTTTGTTATACCTTTGATTTTGTTCCCTGCTATTCTTTTATTAATTATTAACTAGACTGCTTCATCTCGCTTTCATCCACAAGTTGCTCCTGTGTTGCATGAAGGGCAACTTTTCACTGTTAAAAGAACCACTGTAAAGGTTGCAGCTTTCTTGGGTATCATTAGCTTTTCCTATCTCTCTGAATCAGGTTGAGAAGTGGAATGAACAGAGGGACAATGGGACATTTGCAGGGCCACTCTAAATCTCCTGTTTGAGAGTCTTCTTGAACCAGTCAACCGCTCTCAACACTACTACTGCTATCTTCAGATTTGAATTTATTCTTGTGCCTTTTGTTCTCCAAGTCTTTGCTTCCAAACAGCAAGAGATCTTTTACTCCTTTTATGTATTTTGCAATAATAATTTAACATGGTTACTTGACATGTTGTTGTTTCCAGATCCATATTTTCTCGTGGTTTTATTCAAATCTATGCCCTGATTTGACATCTATTGTGAATTGCCTGAGTTTTGTCATGTCCTGATAATTGTCAGTTTCAATATTGAAATGGAGAAACTGAAAGAACTAACCGAACCAGTAGAAGTAATAATGGCATGAAGAGAATCGGATCAACATAATTGCCAGGTTCCAACTACTGCTGTATGACAAAATGTCTCTCGACTGGATACGCAGATAATATTCATCATATATACTACTTTGCCATTAGCTATCACCTGGTACTGCATTCGGTGAAAGCGCGACTCGATTTAATGCTACTGCATTTCGGTCAAACCAGTTCATCTCGTGTACAGTGTTCATAACTTTTGATGTTGGTTCAACAAATCATGATTGATGCCAACTGAAAAGGTGAAAAGTGGACTGCACACAGACATATCTTGTAGTTAATGTGAGTTCTGAATGGCCTCGCCAGTGTTATTCGGAACGGGTTCCTCCGCAGTCGTCGGGCTTGCCGACTGCAGAGGGCAGTCACCCCTCGCGCGCCGTCTGATCTTGATCGGGCACCGCCCCCCTCTCTCTCTCTGAAGCCTCCTGCGAAGTGTGTCTCACCAGCGCGAAGCCCCTCTCTCTCTCCGAAGCCCTCCTCGCACAGCCGTCCGATCAAGATCGGACGCGCCGAAGGGTGACTGCCCCTGCAGTCGGGCTCACCGACTGCAGGGGATCTCATTTGGTGTTATTCTGTGTGGTTGTGGCCTCAGCGGTGGGTGTTGGTTGGTGGACACTTTAGTTGCTTTGAGGGTTGAAACTTATGCAGGATTCAGTCAGATGTACAGTATGTGTTAAGAACACATCTGTGCAGGCATGCACATACCAATTGCCCAACAAAGATCATGAATATTTCATCAGAGTTTGATGGTTCGGTGTACTTCATGATAATCACAAAATAACTGCACGCAGCCAGCAACAATCCAAGATGAACGTTTTCATTTCTGAAGGCGTTTAATTTGTTCGCTCAAGGTAAGCTGAACATTCTTCTATTCTTAAGCTCAGGGAGAGAGAATATAAGTAAACATTTTATCGAGTACACTACTGGAGATTGATTTGCTTATTTTTCTATCGTTTTCCTGCATTTTTTCTGACGGTTCATGTCCATGGAAAATCAGCTTTCCAGTAGTGGTAGCGAATGAGTAGCAAGTTAGGAAGATCAAACGGAGCTTCATCGGCACATACATATATACATACAAAAAAGCTCTCAATACATTTACAAACACGTAAACCACATCGATTAAGCAGTATTGCATATTAATTTACACCTTCAATTCACGCATGAAAAGCAACTCGTTTGAAGCTAGCTACAAACTCAGGAGGGATAGACGGGGCTGGGAGAGAAGAGAGGGCTGGTAGGGATGAGCGTGGCGGAGACAATGCGCAGAGAAGTGGCTTGCAGGGCAAAGCCTTGCAAGGTCAAGAAGAGGTGCTCCTTGGACCATAGGGACGATTGCTCCAGGGATCACGCAGTGGTCGGCGAAGGTACATAAGGGCGCCGCCATGAAATATATATATCTGCTGCAGTACTGTCGACGACGAGGACGAAGGCACGTACGTGCGTGCAGTTGTAGGCGGTGGAGAGGGCGTAGACTGTAGAGACGATCGAGCTCGGCAAGGATAGAGCCAACGTTAGCTAGATCAGCACGACGTGTCGCGGCGGCGCACTGGAGGCTCGCGAATCATCACCCCCTTCTTCTCCAACCACACCTCACGATCGGGCGGCCTGATCATGGATGGCAACATCATCGTCAGAGCCAAGGAGGAACAGCGCGGCTGGTGGGATAAAGCTGGCAATGGCGTGGAGTGGAGACCAGCAGCTTGCTGTGGGATCGATGCTGCTAATGGCGTGGAGAGTGCAACTGGGCAAAAGGTAGGCAGCTAGCTAGCTAGCTGTTTGGGCTCGTCGTTGCAATAGCGCTAGCTAGAGGAGATGAGGAAGAAGGTGCATGCGGCGAGATATTGTGAGTGGTTCGTCTTGGGAGAACTGAGAAGAAGGACATATGGAGGAGGCCAGGAGTCCTTTTTATAGCGGAAAAAGGCATAGGGCGATCAGGCTGAGAATTGAAGGGTGTGGAGGCATCGGGCATGGAGAGGGGGACGTATCGTGTCGCAATCCATGGAAAATTTGGAGAGTGCAAAACGGTGGGAGCTGAGCGCAGGGGCGTCCGAGAGCCCAGGAGCTAGGCCAGGACGACGACGTACGATCGAAAGGATGAACAACACGCGGACTTTATAATTAACGAGAGACCACTGCAGCTTAGCAATTCAACAAGCGATCGACCGGAGCTACTAGCTAGCTGGGAGTCAACACGACGCGCATGTGATCGACGAGATGGCGAGCGACCTCGATGATATATGTGGCGTTTGTTTCCGCGGCGCGCGGGCGATGCATGTGTGGATCGAGTTTGTGCCATGCATGCATGCATGCATTTTTGTACTGGTCATTGCAGGATCGAGAGACGAGCGTGATGGGTACGTGCAGCATCGCCTTCCCCCGGCCGGGTTGAGCTCGGATCTACGAGCAGAAGCCCGCGGAGCTGGTCGCCGTTAAGTCGTTGTTTGGGACGCGCGGTGATCGATTTCACGTACCAGCTGCTAGCTGCGCGCGCGCGGTTTTCAAGAGAAAAAAACGGCCCTGCCTGCTAGCTTCCTTCTAGCTGAGGCCGCGCTCGGCACGCATGTACGTCTTGTTTAATTAGATCCATCTCGAGCGAGATCGAGCTCAAGTTTAATTTCCAGACACGAGCCATCGCGCGAGTACGTTGTTACGGCAGCTGCAGCTGCAGCTGCACCTGCACGTTGGCAGCCTAGCTAGTACGTACGTTGCAGTACTGTGCTACAGCGTACGACCATCAGTGGCATGCATGCATATATGGTTGGTCGCCTCATCAAGAGGCGTATCAGGTGTTCAGAACTATCGCATCTCTTCTACTCATACTCACGCCACACAGTAGTACTGGAGGCTCGCAGATCTCGCATCTCAGTTCGCTCGCTTGCTCCTCACTACTGCGACCGATCGAGACGCGAGGCCGAGACCTGCAGCCGCGTAAAAATTCCGATCGATCCGCGGCTAGGTCTACAGACGACTAGACGAGCCCAGCTTTGTTCTTTGTGTGGCTCGAGATAGATGAGCTGTCTCAGAGCCTACCAACACAACGGGAGAAACATCCTTTGCCGGGTGCAACATGCACTCGGCAAAGCCTTAAATCCTCTCGGCAAACATTTCACCGAAGGTTGCACTCGGCAACAAATACACGGCAAACATCCTCTCGGCGAACCCACCTTCGCCGAGTGTTTTTCATCGGGCACTCGGCGAAGGGTTTGCCGAGTGCCAAAAGTAGCACTCGGTAAAAAAAAGTGACTTCACGGTTTGAAAACGGCGGATGTTTTGCCGAGTGTCAAAATGTGACACTCGGCAAAGTTTACAACAAAAAAATAAAAAAATACGGCGGGCTGCCGCACACGCTACGGGCGGCCGGGGGCGGCGGTGCAACGCCGGCCGGGGTAGGGGGCCGGGGCGGCGGTCGGGGGCGGCGGGGCGACGCCGGCGGGGGGCCGGGGCGGCGGGGCGACACCGGCGGGCGGCGGTCAGGGGCGGTGGGGTGGCGGGGCGACGCCGGGGCGGCGGGGTAGGGGGCCGGGACGGCGGGGCGACGCCGGCGGAGGGCCGGGACGGCGGGGCGACACCGGCGGAGGGCCGGGGCGATGCCGGCGGATGCGGGGCGGCGCGGACCCGGGGTGGCCGGGGCGGGGCGAGGCGGGGCAGGGGCGGCCGGGGCGGCGCGGCCGGGGCGGCGGCCGAGGAGGAGTGGGGCGGAGCAGTGCGGCCGGGGTGGCGCGGCGCGGCCGGGGCAGCGGCCGCGGCGGCGGCCAGGGCGAAGCCAGGGCGGCGGGAGGGAGCCGGTGGGAGGAAGGGAGAGAGAAGGAGAGGGAAGAGAGTGGAGGGAGGTGAGGGTATTTTAAAAGAAAAAATTTGAAAAAAAAGTGCGCCAATTTTGAAATTTTGCGGAAAAACTATGCGGGAAAGGAAATTTTCGGTTTGCCGAGTGTTGCACTCGGTAAACCCAGCATATTTGCCGAGTGCCTCCAATTTGGCACTCGGCAAAGAGTTTTTTATTTTTTTAAAATTTTGTATAATTTGTTTTACAATATTTTCTTTGATGAAAATGGTACAACTATAGTATATGAGGACTAAAAATAAACTCAACCACATAAATATGATTTTTTAATAATATTTTGTTTATTATTTCATGCAATTGAAGTTCAAATTTAATCTATTTTTATTTAAATCCTAGAAAAATACTTAATAATTTAAAAATAACAAATTGAATCCAAAAAATATGAAATTTTTACATGAGATAATATGTGGTGTGTTTTTATTGTAGAAATTAATTCAAGTATAAAAAATGATTTACCCATCAAACTTCTTTCGAACATATCACATTTCTCCTTTAAACTCTAATTAATCCTCTCGTAATCTCCTATTTCTAAACACTATACGTGATAATTTTCTTGAAATATTTTTAAATTTTTATCATAGCATCTATGCATTATATAATAACACCATGACAAGTATAATGTTTTTTAGAGTTAATTTGATTTTGTTATAATTAAAAAACTAATAAGCTTCACGTTGTCGAATGAGTGTCGCAACCTAAATTGTTCAAAATTTCTTTCAATGCAGTTGATAAGAAATCAAAATAGACTTAAAACATGAATATAATTTTTTTATAAATTTTTGTTTATTATTTGAGGCACTTGTAGTTCAAATTTCACCTATTTCAATTTAAATCCTAGAAACATACTTAATAATTAAAAAATAACAAACTGAATCAAAAAAATGTGTAATTTTTACATGAAATAATATGTGTTGTTTTTTTATTGTAGAAAAAATTTCAAGTACAAAAAATAATTTATCTATCAAACTTAATTCAAACCTATCTCATTTCTTCTCTAAACCCTAATCAATTCTCTCATAATTTACGATTTCTGAACACTCTACGTGATGATTTTATCAAAATATTTTTAAATTTTTATCACAGCATCTATGTATCATATAATAACACCATGACAAGTCTCATGTTTTTTAGACTTTTGTTGATTTTTTATAATTAAAAAACTATTAAGCTTCACGTTGTTGAACGAGTGTCACACCCTAAATTGTTCAAAATTTATTTTAATTAAGTTTATAAGTACGATAAATAGACTTTAAAACATGAATATGATTTTTCCATATTTTTTGGTTCATTATTTTAGGCACTTGTAGTTCAAATTTCACCCATTTCAATTTAAATGTTAGAAATATACTTAATGAATAAAAATAGCTAACTTATTTAAAAAAAATTGAAATTTTTAAAAGAGATAATATATGTTGTATTGTGAGTGTAGAAAAAATTTCAAGTTAAAATGAAATTGCAAATAACTTATAGACTTGAAACATTGTTTCACACAAAAAAAATTTAAAAAATTGTTTGCCGAGTGTTTTTTGAAAAACACTCGGCAAACTAAGTGTCTTTGCCGAGTGTTTTTCAAAAAACACTCGGCAAACCCCCCCAAAAAAAATTTTTTTGGTCGCACGGGCAAGTCGCCGTAACGTTCGTTAGTATCAAGGCTTTGCCGAGTGTATTTTTAAAAAACACTCGGCAAACATTTAATTTACCGAGTGTTTTTTGTTTGCCGAGTGTTTTTTTAAAAACACTCGGCAAACACATCTTTGCCGAGTGCCCGAGATATTGCACTCGGCAAACTCTAGGGCACTCGGCAAACTCGTTGTTTCCGGTAGTGCAATTTCAATATATATTACAGTTTAAAAAATAAATTAAAATATTTAAATTCAAAAATTATATATTATATGTACTGTATTTAAAAATAAAACAAAGACAATCAATATAAAATACACTAAATATCAGCTGCTGTCACACTCAAATAAAATGTCTTATATATTAAAATTTTTAAAATGAATTGGGATCCTGAACCAAATATAAAATACAAAGCAGTCCATTGAGCAGTTTTACTCCGGATTTAAATATTTAAAACAAAACACACACACACATATATATATATATGAAATAGATAGCTTAACTAGCAATATATATATATATATATATATATATATATATATGAAATACATGATGATGTTCATGTGCTAAATCACCCCAAAATCCTTAATCCGATCTATGTGTGTGTGTGATGGAGGGTCGGGAAGCCCCAGTCGCGTGAGTGGATAAGAACATTTGGTTAGATGTATGAGCGTCTGTAGGCTACTCAGCGTGTAAGACTAACACATGGGTCCGTCATCTCCGTTCTGTATCTATCGGTGTAGAATTGGGAGTGAAGCCAATTTGGATGTACAAGAAGATTCAACCGTTCTACATGGCCCACTCATACAAGTAATGTAGTAGATTCAATCATCTAAATATACCATTTCTCTCAAGACTATAGGGATCAACGAATATAGTATGATCGGATGCGTGCAACCAAGCACACTCTAAAACTCCACACCCAAGGAGTGACCTGTTAGACTGAAAATCTAGTTCTTGCATACCCTGACAAGTCCACACAACTATGTGGCTTGATCATTGAATCCCAAATTGGGTGAGCTATTCTCATTTCAGATGTTACTGTATGGAAGAAGGAAGTGGCATGGCAATAACTCAATAATAGTAATTCTAAAATGACCAACCGGGAAAAACAAGAAAATAAGCCAAAGCCCAACTCTGTTACAAAACAGTCTATCAGAATTCAGAAATACTCCTGTTGCTTCTATTCTTGAAAGCTCACTGAAACTTCAGCAGAGGAAGGGTTATATTGCATCATGAGTGAGACTGACTGTTCCCTATGGACACAGTTCAAAATTGACCCACAAACTGTACACAATTGAGCAATTGTAGATGCCAGTTTGTGCCATCTCTGGATTAATCTAGTGAGAGGGCACCCTGAAACAAACGAATATCGTAGCATTCTAAAGCTGAACTATCTCTCCACCAACAATAAAGTGCCTCGTCAGAACAATTCCTTTCACGAGATTCCTGTAGGTGAATAATGGTTGGACGGCAGCCCTCACTCACTCACTCTGCTTTTGTTCTATTCCATTTCTTTCTCCTGTTGCATCTGTCATGTGATAATGAAATTAAAAAGAATAGAAAATATAAAAATGAAGAAATCATGTCTTAAATAAGACTTTTTTTTAGAATAACCAGCAGGAGAGACTCCTACTGAGGTTATATATATTGCCAAAGTAAAATTTACCAAACTACAAGAGAGGTGACAGAATGTAGAATCAGACTAGAAAACAAGAGAAGGAAATAAAGGAACAGAACAGAGCCCACTAAAGGAGATTTAGCCAAACATGCACGGACTCCCTAATCATCGGCCTGAAGCGGTGGGATTGTAGCAGAAGCTCTTTCTTCAGTAGGTCTAGCCAAGCCTCACAAGATGGATGTTGTCGTCGAAAAATACCATGGTTGCGGAGCAACCAAAGCGACCAGGAGCCAACCATTATTACTTCTCGAATAAAGGGCAACGAGCTATCCCGTCGACAAGTGTTAATCAGAGTAGAGGCCAAAGTGCCAGCCGACCAGAACAAACCTATGCGAGCCCAACACGACATACTGAAACTGCATGCGAATAATAGATGAAAAGAAGTTTCACGAGCGTTATTCCGGCAGAGGATGCAGTTAGCATCCTCACTGCTTGGGGCAATATGTTTGCGATGGAGGATGTCACGCGTGTTGAGACGATCGTGAATGAGAAGCCAGAAGAAGATGCGAAGTTTGTTGGAGCAGCGAGAGCACCAAAGCCATGAGAAGATCGGATCGGTTCCTGCTGTGTCAAAGGATCTCTGATAAAATCGTTGTGGTTTGAAAAGGACAGAGCCCCATATATAGCTCCATGAGTCTAGGGCATGGTTCGAGGAATTAAGGTCCCCCAAAGCATCCCTTAACTGCTGTAATTCCTCTGTGGCTTCCGGAGACAGGGGAAGGAAAAAATACGAAGAGATGTCCTGAAGATGTAGCATGCTTTCAAGCGAGACTTTCCGTGATTTGGCAAAGGATGCAAGATGTGGAAGCAGAGTCTCCAGAGGGTGGGAAAGCCAAATATCAGACCAAAAGACGATAGTGGCGCCATTGCCAACCAAAGGTTTAGCAATGGCACGAAAGAGAGGCCAGAGCTTGAGAATCTCACGCCACCAAAAGGAACCCCGACAACTCAGAAATTGGGGGAGCTTCCCAGAGTTATAATAAGTAGCCCGAATCAATGTAACCCACAGAATGTCTTGCTTGTTGACAAATTTGTCCAGATGTTTCAGTAATAAGCCAGTATTCTGAATCCGAAGATTAATAATACCCAGCCCCCCAGTTTTCTTTGGTTGGCACATCCTGTTCCAAGCAATTAGAGGCTGCCGTAAATTTGTTGTATTAAAACCCCTCCAAACACAGTTCCGTCGAGCTTTATCCAAAAGTGAGGTAATCTTTGCCGGGAGACGGAGGACTCCCATTAAATATGTGGGCATTGCTGACAGAACTGAATTTACCAACTGAATTTTGCCTGCAAAGGAGAGCTAGTAGGATGTTGCTGCCAGCCTGCGCTCCACCTTGGAAATCAATGAATTGAAGTCCTGAAATCTCGGTTTCTTGATGCCCAAAGGAATGCCAAGATAGGTGAAAGGGAAAGATCCCCTCAAGCAGCCAAAAGTATTGGATAAATTTCTGCCTCCAAATCATCTATGTTTATCGGAACGAGACTAGATTTTAGAAAATTGATCTTGAGCCCCGTGGACAAGAAGAAAGAGTGCAATATAGCTTTAAGTGCAAATAAGTTCCTTTGAGTGGCATCCAGGAAGATGATTGTATCGTCGGCATATTGAATGACGGGAAAATCCTCGAGATGATGACAACGTGGCGCAGAGATAATCCTCAAATCCGCAGTCTTATTTAAGATATATTGTAGAAGATCCACCGCGATAACAAAGAGAAGAGGCGATAGGGGGTCGCCTTGTCTAACCCCCCTTTTGCACTTGAAAATTTTTCCAACACACCCATTGAGAAGTATTGCCGAGTGAGCTGAATGAAAGAGGGAAGTGACCCAATCAACCCACCTAGCCGGAAAGCCCAAATGTGTGATCATGGAGATGATCGTGGAGTGTTCAATAGTGTCGAAGGCTTTTTCGAAATCAAGCTTAAGAATGATAGTTGGATGCTTGCTGTGGTGACATTGGTGTGAATACTCAAGAGTCCAAGCTATACAATCCTGAATAGAGCGCCCTTTAATGAAACCATATTGGTTTTGATGAATTATCCGAGACATTAATGGTTGCAATCTATTTGCCATGAGCTTGGTAATTACTTTGATTGTCGAGTTAACCAAGGAAATTGGTCTAAAGTCATTGATAAAGGTAGGATTGTCTTTTTTTCGGGATCATAATGATGAATGAATTGTTGACTGGACTGAGATCCATATTGTTGTGATAGAACGCTTGACAAAGTCTGAAAAAATCAAACTTGATAGTATCCCAGGCATACTTGTAAAATAGGCTATTGAAGCCATCCGGCCCGGGGCTCTGCTACAAGGCATTGAGAGAACCACCTTGGTCAATTCAGAAAGAGTAAAAGGGGCAGCTAACTGTTCCAAGTCCGGCAACGGGAAGATAAGTCTAGAGAGGTTAAAAAGCATAATCTGGTTGGAAGAGAAGCCCATTCTATCTAGAAAAGTATCCAAGAGAAACGCCTCTTTGTCCGCATGGGAGCTTATTACTTGCCCATTAGGAAGAGAGAGCGAGGAGATCATATTGTGCCGAAAACGATCAGTCGCCGCTGCGTGAAAATTTTTTGTATTTTCGTCTCCAAATTTGGTCCAACGAACTGTATAGCGTTTCATCCAATACAATTGTTGCCGCTGTAGAAGAGAAATAATGTGATCTTTGAGAATCCTTCTAAAGTTGGATTCTGGTCCAGTAAGTTGTCTGTGATCCTCACAGAGATCAATAAAAAGAAGAATTGCTCTGCAGGCCTTCAGAAGGTGATCCAAAGAATGAAGATGACAACCTCGACGCCTGAGGATCTGCTTTAACTTGGCAAATTTGGAGGAGATTTCCACCGCAGGATTAGTCTGTTGTGGAATACTGTTCCAACCATTGATAATAACTTCCTTAAATCCTGGCAGGGATGTCCAGTTATTTTCAAAACAAAAAACATATGATTTTGGGACTCTACAATCAATCCGCACAACACAGGGAACGTGATCTGATATGAAGCGATCCAGAGTCGAAAAAGTTGTAACTGGGAAGACAGAAACACAATTTGCTGATGTAAAGCACTAATCTAATTGTACCAAAAGGGGATCCCTTTGCATATTACTCCAAGTATATTGACGCCCTGAAAGAGGTACTTCTAACAGACCTTGTGCACTGATGCAGTTGTTAAACGTTTGCATATCTGAAAAATTGGCACTGCTTTTATTTCTATTGTGGGAATAACGGTAGAAATTAAAGTCCCCTAGAAACATCCAGTTAGAATCGTCCTCGATCGTTAGAGTGGCGAGCTAGTTAATGAAAAGTCCACGATCTGGTTCTCTACATGGGCCATATAATACCGAAAGAAACCAATTTTGTCCGCTGAGCAATGACGTAAAGCTAATCGAGATTTGGAAATTACTTGAAGCAATAATCTGTCCAGTGAAGCGTGAGCCCATCCAACTGACCAAAATTCCCCCAGATGAGCCACGAGAGGGACTATATGCAAATTTATCGAAACGCCTTGGGAACAACTTTCTAAGCATAGAATGATCAATGACTTGTAACTTAGTTTCCTGAATGCAGAACATAACAAAAGTTCTATCCAGAAGCAACGATTTGAGAGCTAGATGTTTATTAGAGGAATTGAGACCTCTAACGTTCCAATTCAGTATTTGCCAGGATCTACTGCTAGCCATAAAAACGATCAGAATAACAGGGTCCGACAAAACAATCCAACAGCGAAGCTGTCAGCATGCCCAGAGAAGTAGAGATAACGCTGCACCCAAAACAAATACCATGCCTCCCCGAGCCCAACCAGTTCTGGATAACATTGATGAAATGTAGGGTGCCGTGAGGATTGAATGCATCATAAATGCAAACTACAAAAGAATCCTCACCACTCAAAAGAAAACGGATCTGATCCAAGTTGCTGCAATAAATGCTGGGGGGGTTGCTACCAGAGTGTTGAAACACATCAGGGACATTAACTACAAAAACATCCTCCCTACTGGAGGAGACTTCAAAGCTAAAAGTGAACCGACAACCATAACCAACCGACACCAGTGACCAACAATCAATGATTTTCCTTATCATTTTCATTGAAGGAGCTTCCTGTGAATGGGACAATCTGGGAGTCCCCTCCAAGGTCAGCAGACAACTTGTCCTTGGACACCTGAGCTGCATCTATGTCACAGATATGAATCGCCGAGTGCTGAATTTGATCAATGGATAAAGGGGTGTGGAACATACCAGCCGCCGTCGCATTAAGGAAGTCCTGGAGTGACGGCATTGCTGGCATTAAGACCTCCTTACCCTTAGTACCACTTGAAGGACCTGCCTGCATGTGGTGCAATTTGGTCTGGCGAGAAGGGTCCCCTTTCCTGAAGCCCAGAAGTTTGTTTCGAATGCGTGCACTTCGACGAAGACCTACTTGTGAGGTCTGAGTTTTCTGCTTTTGAGGGGTGGCCACCATCTCCTTAGAAGGAGAAATCACCTCCAAGGCACGACAGCGACGCTTGTAAACAATGGTAATTGGGGAGGTGGTCTTCTTCTGTGTAGCTTCAATGGATAGCTCGAGTGTGTCATCTCGGAGGGCAGCTTCACAGGAGGCAGCATCAGGCATGTCAATGTCGGCAGAAAGACAAGCGTGGAGCCTCTACAGCAGACTGAAGTTGAAACACATGTTGTTCCAAGTTTGCCAGGATCGAGTTTTGAAAACCATTGACCGGCAAGGTAGGGTTCTGGTCTAAATTCGCTTCTAGTGCCACATCCGACATTGTGACTGAATCATTGCCACTGGGGTCATAAGCTGCCGAGAGACCCACACTAATCTCCTCCATCGGCTAATCTGGCATGAGACCTTGAGGCTGTTCTGGTATGATAGGCCAAGGAGCCCACTCCTCTTCTGGTAAGTCCTCTGGCAGATGATCAAAGTTCTGATGTGCAGCTACATTAGCCTGGAATTGTGGTAGAGGAGTATTGAAATGCTGATCATCAACCCACTGCTGAACCCAGGCTGGGTCGTCGGCAAATATTTCCCCATTAAAAGGATGTGGATTACCACCCTCCAGAGGAAGATCATCTTCATCTGCGGGGAAAATGTCGGCGTATCCACTATGAAGTATATAAATGGGAAATGTCCATGATCGACCCTCGCCAGCTAAGGAGTGACAAGTTTTGATAGTGATACTTCTCGGAATATCTATGGTGCTGTCAAATAATACCTTCAACAAAACCCGATAGAGACTTGTATCATCTGATTTCCAATATAGCAGCTTCCCAAATGAGGAGACAATCTGTTCCAGAAAGCTAGTCTCTTTAAAATCCAGGGGAAAGGCAAGAAACATAATCCAACCAACTCTTGGAGCAGGAGAGTTCCTGTGATTCACAGCCTCATCGTGTTTGATAAATCTAACCAGATGATTTCCAACCTAGAATGGACCAGATTCAACGAGCCAATCTCTAGCAAATATGCTACCCAGTTTAAAAATGCCAACACCTAACGGATATAAGTTGAACTAAAGAACCTGTTGATGAAGAACCTGAGTGACGTGAGTGTTGATTTGTTGAAGAAGATCATGACATTCAGCCAGAATCAGAGGGGCTTCGCACTCAGCAATGACCATGTCTTCATGTCGCCTAATATGCTGGCCTGATAATGTGACCACATTGCGGAGTTTGCGGAGAGAACCTCCGCCATCCGAAATGCCACCTCCACGAGGAAGGAAAGGAATGGGGTCCACCGGGAAATTGTCCATGGCGCGAAGACGAGGAGTAGTCGGAGGTTGAGGTGGGAAAGGAGAAATGACGAAGAAGAAGGTTGGACGCACAAGAGAGGGAGAAGAAAAGGATGAAGCGGAGAAAGAGGTGGGGGGAGACGAGACATCACAGAAGCTCAAGGAAGACCTATGCTTGTTGATCCAAAACCAGAAAGGGCCAACTTGCCCCTTTCTACAGCCAGGAGCTTTAAGCCCAATAGATGGACAAAAAGGGTAACTAGAGGAAGAAAAGAAGGAGCCATCGACAGAAAGCCTCTGAGCATCATTAATGATTTCTTTGGCAGGGGGGCAAAACACGTTAACCAACGGCCTGACACGCTCAGGACAGCGAGAGAGACACCGAGATAGATCACGGTGAATCCTGCGAAAAGATTGAGACACCGGAATAGGCAAGGCAGAGGTCTTGCAGAGCGAGCCATGCAAAGGAAGTGCCGAGCAGGGTAAGCTTGCTGTCGAGACAGTAGTGGCCGCACATGAAGCCCGAAGAGGAGAGAATCTGTCAAGGAGGGAGGGTAATCTCCGGCGACTGATCAGCAAAGCATCCCTGGAAGGAGTAACCAAGCAAAGAACCAGGACCCAAATGCTGCCAACTAGAAAAGAGCTAGGTAAAGCAGCAGGGAAGTAAGAGGGACGGAGATTTGAATGAGAACGAAGTGAACGAACTGAACGAGCAGGCTCAGAAGGGTTGAAACGGAGCACTGAACGGAAACGGGAAAAGGAAACATGTTTCCGGGCCGGCAAATAAGAAGTGCTACTCCGGCGACAAGAAGAGGGATTGGAGCGACGGCGGAGCTTAGAGTGGTGGGGAGGGGACCAGCTAGCAATCTCCTCGTTGTCCCACTTAGCTTTCTCCCGCCGCCAATCCGCGCCTCCATCTCGCCAAAGATGAATGAAGACATCGAAGCTATTGGTGAGAAAACGCTGAAGGTTGCAAAGAAAGAGACCAACCCGCTTGGAAGCAACAGAGAACCTAAAATGGTGGTCACGAAGGTAACGAACATGGAATCCAGCAGGAGTGCCACCAAGACACGCATGGAGAGCAAGACTCACCGAAGACTCGTTCAGCCTGAAAGTAAAACGACGAAAGACATCAACGAGAAGAAAAGAACCTTCAGGCGACGACGAGGGAAAATGCACCGGCGAGCCAAGGCGATCTAGAATTTGATTTTGAATGGACACACCAGGCAAAAAATCCCAAGCAGAGACCAATTCAGCAAGCGCATGGTCATGATCAAGTTCGAGCAACCGAAGAAGAGGTCCAGGCATGGCGAAAAAGGTAGGGGTGAAAGAGGGAAGCGTTAACAGAAGCCATGGGAGGAACCTGCAGAAGAGAGCAAGCTCCGGCGAGCCCCGGCGCCGAGGAGGAGAGCCATTCCGCACATGATGATTAAATAAGACATTGTATCTACACAACATTCAAGGTGGAGATGAAAAGCAACTTAATGAGACTAGAATGAGAGAGAAAAGGAATAGAGATGCATAAAAATGTATCATGGGCCTACACTAAGAAATTAAGGTTAAAAGTATAATTTTTAAAGATAGTGTCTTACTGATATGTATCATCTAAGAAACTATGGATTGAAACTGTATTTATATTCGTATATGGAAAATTTTATGGTACACCAAAAATATTGTGGATCCTTTATTACTTTTGATCTAATGGCTAAGATTAAAGGTAGTGACCTATTACCTCCTAGGAGGTAATAGGTAACTTTTGATTTTTTTAAAGTAAACTTTCCAATTTGATGTGCTAACTTTCTAATTTTCTGTATATACTTTCAAATTATTTGTCGGTACTAAGTATTTTAATTTTACTTTATTTTTAATCCTAACTAAAATCAATGATCCAAATTAATCTGAAGTATTACCTCTTAAGAGATGTAATGGGTGTACCGTAAAAGAGTCCTCTTATAATGCTTTCATGCTTGTACGCTAAAAAATTGGGATTAAAAATATGGTTACTAAAGATAGTGTTTTACTGATATACATCATTTAAAAAATTACGGGTTGAGATTCGAGACTGTAATTATACTCGTTTGACGCTTTGATGCTTGTATCCTGACCAACTTCTCCATTTTGCCAGGATTTTTCATGGCTTGGTTCGATCCATCGCTCATGCTGATACTTCAGATCTCACTCTCATATTATTTCCTGCTTCTTCTGTTTCTATGAACCTCTTCATGATCACCAACATCATTACTTGTTCATCCTCATAACCATATGTTCTTCGTCGTCGACATAACCCTTATCAAATCCATCACCCACCATTCTGCTCGAGATCGAACAATGGCGTCTACTGTCGTCTTACTCTGCTCTAACATGCTAAAATTGCACAAATTTTGAGTACGACCGCTCCCAGAAAATGAATATTCGACGAGTGCCAAAGACTTTGGCGAGTGTATTATTTTGGACACTTGATAAAGATAGGTTTACCAAGTGTTTTTCGAAAAAACACTCGGTAAATTATAAACACTCGGCAAATCAATTGTTTACGAGTGTTTCTTTAAAATACACTCGGAAAAAATGGTAGTAACAGACATCCTAACGGCGTACTTGTGCGGGCAATTTTTTTTCAGGTTTGCCAAGTGCTTTCAAAAAATACCCGGCAAAGATAGTGGGTTTGCCGAGTGTTTTTCAAAAAAACACTCGGCTAACCCATTATTTTTTATGTGTGTGAACCTTGTTTCGATCGTATGAGATATTTCCTACTTGGTTTTATCTTAAAAAAATTTCTGCACTCAAAATGCAATATATATTATCCAATGTAAAAATTACATATGTTTTAGTTCAATTTTCTATTTTTAATTCATTAAGTATGTTTCTAGAATTTAAATTGAAATAGGTGAAATTTGAACTACAAGTGCCTAAAATAATGAACTAAAAATTATAGAAATATCATATTCATATTTCTAAGTATATTTTGAGTTCTTATGGACTAAATTAAAATAAATTTTGAAAAAACTAGGTTGCCACACTCTATCGGCAACGTAGACCTTAATATTTTTTAATTCTAAAAAAATTCAAATGAAGTCCAAAAAATATGAGACTTATCATGGTGTTATGATCTGATACATAGATACTGTGATAAAAAAATTTAAAATATTTAGAGAACATTGTCATATAGGATGCTAAGAAACACGAGATTATCCAAAGAGAAGATAAATTTTAGTAAAGGAATATGTTAGGTTTGAAATCAATTTGATGATTAGATATTTGTTTGTACTTGAAATTTATTTATACAATTAAAATATAACATAACTCATCTAGTGCAAAAATTTGGTATTTTTTAAGTCAATTTACTATTTTTATTTCATTAAGTGCATTTCTCAGATTTAAATAAAAATAGGTCAAATTTGAACTGCAAGTGTATGAAATAATAAACAACAAATTATAAAAACCTTATTTATGTTGTAAAGTCTATTTTTATTTATTATTCACTGAATTAAAAGAAATTTTGAATGGGTGTGATACTTGATCGATAACATGGGGCTTTATAGTTTCTTAATTCTAAAAAAAATCAAATGAAATCTGAAAAATATTATACTTGCGATGGTGTTATGATATGATATGAAGATATTGTGATAAAAAACTAAAAATGTTTTGATAAAGTTGTCATGTATAATGTTTAGAAATTGGAGATTTTGAGAGGGGGGTTAGGGTTTGCAAAAGAAATGAGATAGGTTTGAAAACAAGATAATGATTAATTCTTTGTTTGAACTTGATTTTTTTGCAATCAAAATACAATGTATCTAATCCCATGAAAATTTTTGGTATTTTTATATTTTTAATTCATTAATTGTATTTCTATGATTTAAATTGAAACATGTAAATTTAAATTGCAAGAGCACGAAATAATAAACTAATTATAAAAAATCATACTCATGCTTTTAGTCTATTTTATGTATTTCTCACAACTATTTCGTAAAATTTGTTAATGAAAAACAAATCAAATAAATTTTTAAAAAATATTTGCACTCGACAAATAAAAAAAATAGTTTCCTGCACAATTTTCCCACAAAATTTCAAACTCGACACATTTTTTTTAAAAAAATCGCATTGTTCTTCAAATGCCCCCTCCTCCCTCCTCCCTTTGTCCTCCTCCCTCCCCTTAGTCGTCGGCAGCGGCCTACCCCACCGTGCACCTGGCCGTCCTGCGCCACCACACGCCGGTGCGCCCCGCCATGCCCCATCGTCCCGCCCAGCCACGGTGTCGTCCCACATCGCCGCGTGCCCGCCCGCCCCATCGTGCGCCATCCTGCCACGCTGCAGTGCCAGACCGGCCCGCCGTTGCGCCACGCTACACCCCTAGCGCCCTGTCCCGTGTCGCGTCGCACTACGCCCGTTAATTGTTCGATGGAATGGTGTAGCTAGCAGACGCATCCTATTTTGTTTTTTTCTGTTTTTTTACTTTGCCAAGTGCCACATTTTGACACTCGGCAAATCCGACGTCACGTCCGTTCACTCACCGTGACGTTACTTTTGTGTTAC
The DNA here is from genome assembly GCA_019279435.1 of Zizania palustris. Lineage (NCBI taxonomy): Eukaryota > Viridiplantae > Streptophyta > Magnoliopsida > Poales > Poaceae > Zizania > Zizania palustris. The sequence continues at coordinate 19,529,761 of JAAALK010000086.1, read as the reverse complement.
CGAGTGTTGTTTGTGGCACTTGGCGAAGGGTTCATCGAGTGCTTGAAAAAAACACTCGACGAACCCCTCTTCGCCGAGTGTTTTTGGGGGTTCACCAAGTGTTTTTGGCACTCGGCGAACTCGTTTTCTCCTGTAATGAAGACTAGCTACAAAGAGCTCACGTGAAAATGAGGTTCAATCCACGTTGCATCTGGAGATTGCATTTCTTCACCCGCGATCTTAGAAACAAAGGCAGCCGCCCAAAGAAAATATAATCCAAGCAAATGAACAAGGGGGAAAAAGTACCAAGAGCAGTAGCTAAATGGCGGTGGTACTAAGGCCCTATTTGTTTGAGCTTTTGCTTTCCAAAAGCTATCTTCTGGCTTATGGTTCTAGAATGGTGGTTTTATGAAAGCTAGGACATGTTTGGCAACCCAACTTCTATGAATATGAGAGTGGCATTTCAGAGATGTACACTATAATTATAATAAATTGCATTCATAAGTCTGAGTTCAAATGATATTACATTACTCCCTCATGGTCATCAAAGCATCGACAATACTATCGCGAAAAACATTCATGTCACTCTCTTCATGTCCATGTGCTTGTGGCTGAGTTAATGTTGCTTGACCAACACTTGGAACGAAGTCTTCATTTTGATCACACATGTCAAAAAGTTCATCAGTCAAAGCACTCTCTCTAATAAAATTGTGTAAGGCTATACATGCAATTATAATCCTTGTATGCTTTTCCATTGGATGACAGAGGGATGATGCTCACCTTGCTGGCTGAGGGAGAAGGGGGACGATGCAGAGAGAGGACAACGCATGGAGGAGGACATCGTTGGGAGGCGCGATGCGGAGGAGGATGACGCCGGGAGGCAGAGAGCACGGCGGCGCTGGGGGAGGGCGCGGGGGAGGATGGTGCGGCGTGGAGGAGGACAACGTCGGGAGGCCGACAGGCGCGGCGTGGTTTTGGACGGTGTCGGGAGGTGCGGGGTGCGCGGCGGTGGTGGGGGGAGGGCGCGGGGGGAGGTAGCCTTGTGGCGGTGGTCAGATGGGACGAAGAGGGAATAAGGTTTCACGTGAAGAGAAAGGGAAAAAATAACGGTTCAATATTTTAGCGGTGGCAGGTGGATAATTAACCTTAGAAGCTCACTAAAAGTTTTTTTTTTGCTACTTTTCAGTTTTCCATTGAAACATGGTTTTCTAATGCTTTTGAAGAATGAAAAGTTAGACTAGAAAACTTGCTATTTGTTTGAACTTTCGGTTTTGAGGGGCAAGAAGCTGATTAAAAAGCTCAAACAAACATAGCCTAAGTACTTGTTTGTTTCGTACTTAAGATTATAATAATCTAACTTATAGAAATAAGTTGTATTAGACTAACTTATTGATCGAATTATTATAATCTACAATTTAAATTATAATAAACCGACATGTCTATTAAAGCTTATAGAAATAAGTTAATTTTTATAATCCCAAATTCAAACAAACAGAACGCCCTAATCTCACACCACCAATGCAAACCAACATTTCTTAATTCATAGCTCCGACAGCATGGAAACTGCTATGCCGAATTAAAGAAAGACGGCCTAACTTTTTCATTGCCGTCGAGTGACCACTACAGCTGACAAAGCAAAGACAAGACATGCATGCACAAGAAGCTTCCATGCGAAATGCGATCGATGCAACAACAAATCATTAGTAAAATCAAGCTTAGATGTGATCGATGCAATGATTAGTACAATTACAGTCGCACAGACTTGCAGATTAGCAAGTTCACGATGATGATAATATACATGCAAGGTTGCTTGGTTGGCCTGTTGAGATTTGGGAGGAATCAGAAGAGGAGGAGGTAGCTTGGAAAGTTGGAAGTCCGGATATCTTCCGTGAAATAATCGTACGTACAATCGATTAATGCTACGCATGCAGATGCAGGGCTTCGCGCGCGCGCGAAAGCATGCAACAAAATTATGGTAGATAGATCAATCAGAAGGTCGGCACGACGCCGTCGACGCCGTAATCGGAGAGCGCGGCGACGGCAGCCGCGGCGGCGGAGTACATCTCCTCGTGCTCCAGCGCGTCGCCCTCCGCGTCCGCGTCCGTCCCCAGCTTGCGCTTGGCGAACCGGCCCTTGATGCGAGGCCGCGTCTCCGCGTACGCCTTGCGGGACGCGTACCGGATGGTCTTCTGGAACCGACGGCTCTTGCGCTTCTCCCTGTAACGCGTCAGCCGCGCCTCCCGCTCGGGCCCCTTGCTCACCACCGGTACCGGGGCGGCAGCGACGCTCGCCGCGGCGTCCGGCACCACCGCTGCCTCCGAGGATGACACCTGCGTCGCGTCATCACAGCATCCATGTCGGATCAGGACAGTAGGACACTCTCTGAATAGCTAGCTTATTATCGAGACTTGAGTTGCTTACGCTGTGGTTCATGGAGTGGTCGGAGTAGAAGATCTTGCTGCCGCTGAGGTCGAGCTCCGACGGACTGTTCTGGACGCCGATGGCCTTGATGTCATCCATGGAGCGCGCGAAGTCGAGGTCGAGGTAAGGGTCAGAGTCCGCGTAGAACACGTCGGTGGCACCGACAACGCCATCTTTGTTGCCGTGGTCGGGATCGGGGAGGAGCCAGGACGCGGCCTCGGCGTCGTTGCTCCCGTCGTCGTCAGCCTCCGCGGCGCCGTGGGCACCGGCACCGGCTGGGCCCGACGAGGCGAAGGGCTTGGGCGCGTCGGCTAGCGCCCCGAAGAACGGCGCGACGGGGAGCCGCTCGTGGCGGCGCGCGAGCGGGTTGGCAGAGTGGATGTCAGCGTCGCAGGCGGTGCAGAGCGCGGCGGCGTCGGCCCTGCACGCGACGGCGGCCGGAGCGTGCTCGCAGACCTCGCAGAGCCAGACCCGCGCGTGGCGCGATCCGGACGGGTGCGCTCGCGCGTCGCACCCGGCGCACAGGAACGCGGCGTCGGCGCGGCAGAAGATCCGCGCCGCCTCTCCGCCGCACGCGTCGCACGTCCTCGCCGTCAGGCTCCAGTAGGTCCCGCCCACCGCCGACTTGTCGTCCCCCTCCATAGCACACAGCACAGCGCACCCCCCCCCCCTCTCTCTCTCTCACTAAGCTAAGCACCACCTCGTTCGTGGTGGCTGCGGGAGACGAGGCCAAGCTTTGCGGCCCCGATCCCCTCTGCTGCGGATTTGAGCTCGGTTGCGACGCGAGCGCGCGACGTGGATGCCCTCCCGTCCACGGAAGTCCCTGTCGGGCCGAGTTTGCTCGCCAGTGCAACCCGCGCTGCTCGGCTCGGATCGTCTGCCGCGTTCCCGGCCCGTGCGCTACGAGCACTGGGTGCGTGCGTGCGTGCGCCCCCGTCTTGCGGGGAAAGGCAGCAAACGTGCCCGTCGTTGTCGACGCCAAACATAGGCCGGCGTCGTTGCACGGCAAGTTGGGGGGTGCGACGGCGAGAGGCCGCATTCCTCCAATTCGTCGCCGTCGGGTGACCCGCCGTGGTAACACGTGGCACCACGGGGTTGGGCCGTGCAATTACGGCCTTATCTCTTGGCTCGGCAGAACTGAGTCTAGTGTACTCGGTATGTAGTTGAAGAGAGATTCGTGAACAGAGCGGATCACGTCTGTAGAAGGCTTCGTGCTCTTCCAACACATGAATTTTGTAGAATTTTTATTAAAATAATCATATTCTTTGTTTTCCGTTTGTTACAACTCTAATAGATAAAGTTTTGAAGGATATTTTATAGGGGAATTGTTGAGTGCAGAAAGCAATTACCCTATCCGCACTGTCATAATAAAGATATGATGATGTTAAAGAGGGAGGCTTCGCGTGTGATGAGACCCACTTCACAATAATTGGACGGGGATAGACAACTACAGAGGATAATTGCACTATCAGATACAGTGGACTCTAAAACTAAAAGATGACGTCCCATCCACATCTCTCATTTTATAAATAAAAATGGTTTATATTTACAGCCTATAATAAAACACATAGCCCCAAGGGTTGAAATCCAAATTCTATCAAAAAAGCAACGACGGAAAATATTCAAAAACACAAAACTCTGTTATGTAATGACGAATATAAGCTTTGCTGATTGAATTATCAATCATCGTTTTGTTATGTAATGGATTGGGTTCATTTTGCCTTTATTTCCCAAATTCCTTGTTATGTAATTTTTTGGAGGGTTTATGAAGATACCGTGGAATGAAAAGATAATGATTCATTCTTTATATTTTTGGTTGATGTATTCAAGGTTTTTAAATAAGTAAGCTGAGAGCAGTTGCATCTATACGAATTAATTTGCTTTAGAATCGCTCTGACTTGAGAAGGTGACTCTCCATAGTCGTCATCCATCCAATGTAGATCGGATGGTGTGACCGCCAAGCCCCAACCCCACCGACTGCTTGGTAGTAGGGCCCACCACATGCGAAGCTTCCTCCCGTACTGTCAGATTTTCACCCAATATCCTATATTAGATGATTGTCCTCTGTAGCCAACTACAGATAATCTCATTTGATTTCTTTATCCCCTTAGGCCATCACAATTCACACACATCAAGATTTATCAAGAGCAATATCCATACAAGCCACTGCTCCATGATAACCCTAACAAGAGAGGACATACCATGCAAAATCAAGGTGCTCCCTGCCTCCCTCGCTATAATACACAATTTCTCTGAGTGGGTCTTAATTGATACTTCTAACTAATAATTAGTCATTTTAAATCCTTTAATTACTTGTTCTACTCTACCTTTCTCTCTGTTACCCAGCATCTTGGAGCATTTTCTCTCCCAAGCTAATGACACCTTTGTAAAACTGCAGCAACAATCATATTAGAGACCAATCTTATTTCTACTGTGGCATCAGAGCCTATATATTCTACAAGGCAATATATGGGCATCTCCAAGCCCGGATACTAAGACAAATGCTTAAAAAGATGTTTAGCACTTTAGTTAATAAGCAATAGCTTTCTATATAACATAAGAGCACTTATCTATACTTCTAAATAGGGCCGTGAAGATCTAGGCCCCATGTGAGTTTTGGTAATTAATGACAAACGCGTATTTGTGGACTAATATTTTTCTTAAGTGTGAAAGAAATGATTAGGTCCCGCGTAAATGGAGCACAAGATGGAAAATCCTAAGACCTTGACGTGTTAAAGAGCGACGACAAAAGGTTTGAAGAAAACTAGAAATTGATCGAGGTGTTTGGAGCGATCAATTAGGCTAGGTTTCAATTTTATTTTTTGTCGTACTATAAAGAGGGGTTACATCTTGGTTATGAGTTGATTTTCAAGTGCCAATTTGCATTGCATATAGTAGCTTTTGATTATGTGTGGATTTTGCAAAAGTTATAAAATTGGCAAAAATATTAAATCTACAAAAATGTGCCTTTTGTAGATTTTCTGGCATCTGACGGTGTGACCGACCAAGTGGGTCTGGTCAGACCGGCCTGTGTTGGGTGGTTCGACCGACCAGGGGGCCGGTCCGACCGGTGTGCGCAGAAAAGAGTTTCTACTGTTTTATAGAGCCGACGGGGACCCTATCGGTCCAACCGAGTCGATGGCCGGTCAGACTGGGTAGGGTCGGTCCGACCGGGCCAGCATGGATGGTCAGACCGGGTAACCCTGTCACATCAGTAAAATGGCTAGTTTTCTAGCCGTTGCAGTGGGGGTCGGTCCGACCGGCCCAAGATTGGTGGTCAGACCGACATTGCGTAGAGAGCCACCTAACTCTTGTAACGACTACTATTTATGTGTGTGGCTATATAAACCCTTGTTACAGCTCCTTTGCTAGACTTTTGGCACTCATTTGAGCATACTTGAGCACTAGAGAGTCCCTCCCACCATTGAGCACTAAAATTGAGCACTAGTGTGGTTGGGAAGCAAAAGGTGATCAAGTGATCGATAGATTGCATTGCATTTGCATTTTTGGCAGTTGATCGTCTTCTCATAGCTTTGATTGCAACTTATTACTTATTGGTGTAAAAGTTACACCAACAGGTTCTCGGTAATCAAGAACAAACAAACAAGAGGTTTGTGTTTTAGGACAAACTTGAGCCTCCGTAAAGGATAGCAACTCAAGAGGTCCGAATGTATATGCTTGAACAACTAGTTCTGGATCCTTCTTACAAGGTACAATGGGGGGTATTTATAGGGAAAAAAGGCTTAAGGAATAGACCTATTTACCCCTATATTATGACTGACATGATAGAATTTATCCAATATTATAAACAAGGTTATACACGGTAAAGTGCCGTAGGGTAGATGGATAAGCAGGGCATCCAATCAATCACGTCTTCTTGGTTCGAGGCCTCCTTCTTCCCTTCGGAGGGTCCTCCGTGACTTCGCATCGTGACACCCTCCGACCGTGCTGACGTATGCTTCGAACATCAGTCCGCCACCTTCGGGATCTTCCTGGATCCCACGGAGGGTTAGCCTTTAAGTCTTGGAAATGAAGTAATTTCCCCCAACAGTAGCCCCTCGAATACGCCTTTCTGTAGATAACCTATTTTTAGAAAGAAGGCAGTATATGAAAGGAACATTTCTAGTTTCTGAGGCTTAAAGGTAATTCGAAGATATTATGACTTTAGCTCAGGATTTTGAGCCCAATATTTTAAAACCTTCGTCCCCGAGTCTTGGCACAGTGGGAGAACTCTCGGGGAGTAGAACGGTTTCGGAGCATAAGCATCGCGAAAGCGGTTACGGAGTGCCCTTTGTCGTGGAGACGGTTACGGAGTGCGAACGTCGTGGGGTACCGTCAATATGACCGTTACGGCGCAGATAGCCGTTACTCTCTGTAAAAAAAGTAACGGTCGATTTCTTCAGCGGTTGTGCGCCGTTCCAATTACCAGACCCACGTGTCAGTGACGGAAGCCGAACCTGCAATGTGAAACTTCTCGAAGAGCAGTATAGGTCGTGCGGTTATAAAAGGGGGAAATGGGGATTACTGGAAGTTTTTTACCGCATTCACTGCTCTTGCGATTCACCTTTTCCTTCAATCTTCCGCACCCTCGAGCACTTTGAGCGCAATGGCGAGAACCAGCCACACCATTCCATTGGCGGCCAACACCCTGGCGCAGCGGCAGGCGTGGGCCGCATCGGCAGCAACGGCAATGGCGGGGGCTCCGGGCGGTGCTTGGCCCAAGAATCCGCGAGCGCTCCGCCCGCCCTCCAAGAAGAAGATGGCCCAGAGCTTTGTCATTGGTCAGTCTGTGAGCACCGCGGAGTCCATTGAGGAGGCAGTAGACGGGAAGCTGGGAGCCGGGATGAGGACTCGAGTTCCCGGGACAGAGTCGACTCCGCGGCCCCGGAGCGGAGAAGTGGTGGTCTTCGAGGCGTTCTTCAAAGCGGGTCTGGGGCTACCAGCCGTGGATTTTTGGGCAGAGGTACTGGACTTGTTCCACATAACCCTGCCTCAACTATCCCCCAACGCAATTGTCCGCCTGGCCGTCTTCGAGTGGGCTCTTCGGGCGGAGGGGTGCGAAGGGCGCTCCGAGATCTTCGCAGCAACCCACGAAGCCATCTGCCAGCCGAAGACTCAAGATGGGCCGGGGGATTCCAAGGTGACGGTGGCCTTCGGCAGCGTTAATGTAACACCCCAGAAATTAAAAGGAATAAAATAAAAAGAAAATATTTTCTGAATTTATTATTAAAGAAAAATCACCAAAGAGCCCAAATAAAGCCAAACAGGGAGAAATACTCAAAATTTGAACCTGAAATTTTTATGAGATGAACTAGAGCCCAAGATATAATTTTAGGAATTTTTACAAATTTTTATCAACAGTGATTCAACCCTTAATCAAATATTTGATTTTCTGGAATTATTTTAAATCGAAAATCAATTTTAAATCCTTAATGGGCCTCAACCCAGAAACTTCCCCCAACGGCCTTCTTGGCCCAGCCCATTGCCACCCACCCACTGACAGGAGGGGCCCGCCTGTCGGCGCACGCCTCCCCTCTCTCCTCCCACCCGCGCCCCGCCTGGTCCCACCGGTCAGCCCCCGCCGCGCCACTGACCGCCCGGACCCGCCGCTCAGCCCTTCTATTTTTGTTTCGACCACTGACAGGTGGGGGCCACCTGTCAGGGTCTTCTTCCCCGATGGAAGGGGATCCCCTCCCTCCCGCCGGCGACCCCCACCTTCCAAATCCGCCGCCCCGTATCCGATTTCGCCAAATCAACCGAGGGATCGCCTTCTCCGACCGCCGGGGATCTCATTCCACCGATAGCCACGCGTTTTCGCCGCTTAAGGAAGCTAACCGAGCCAAAGGAAAGCCTCGCCGGAGTTGGGAATTAAACCTTCGGGTTTCCTCGGTTTTGCCTTCCATTCTCGCCGCCGGTGACCCCTATATAAACCCCTCTGGCCTCCGCACTCAGTCCACACCGTAGCCACCCAAGCCGAGCGAGAACAGAGCGCCCAATTCCCGTTTTTCGGGTTTCCCCTCTGCTCCGCCTCCGGCAAGCGATCGCCGCCGCCTCCGGCCTCCCCTACCCTAGCCACCGCTCCCATCGGGTCCGCCGTCGTCCACCCGTCCTCGGCCACGCCTCCATCAGTCGTGAAGGCCACCGGATCGCCGTCGCCGTCGAGCTCCCGAGGAGACCTCACCGTCTACCCTCGCCGTCGTCGCCGTCCGTCGCCCACCTTCACCACCGAAGGTACCATCGTGACCCCCTTGCTCCCCGCATTCCATTTCTGGCCCTAGCTAGGCACGTAGGCGCTCGCCGCCGCCGCAGCCACCGCACCCGAGGCCTCGCCGTCGCCGGAGAAGAAGGGTACAAGCCCCTTACGCACGTGGCGTGCCGGACGCACTCACGACCGTTCGATCTGTGATGAACGGCTAGGATTATAACCCACCCAGGTTTAATCCGAGGCGTCCATCCGGTCAAACCGGTACCGAGGCATCTGGGCCGTTGATCGTTATTTAAAATCTTGACTTGATCTCGTGCGTCCACGTATACTCCTTCGCCACGTTTTAATCTGAGCCGTTCAATCTCATTAAACCCCCCCGCCTCGCATCTGGCCGCTGGATCCAGATCCAACGGCCCAGATCGCTCGGGTCCATGCGCATAGTCACGGGTTCACGGTGAACCTGGTTCACCGTGGACCAGAGACTGTTTTTCTGTTTAAATAAAATTCAGAAAATAGTTTAAACTTCAAAAATTCATATCTTGCTCATTTTAACTCCAAATTTCACCATTCAAATTTTGTTAGAACCAGAATATTATTCTCTACACAATAATGCCATAAAAACAGTATGTTTCTGTTGTCCAAAATATTATTAATAAATAAATGGATAAAAATCCCTTAGGGTTAAAAATTAATAATACAGAAAATAAATTGGGAAAAATTCTAAAATATTAAACTTTACTGTTTGGTACAAAACCTTGAAATATTAAAAATATTACTTCACATAATAAAACCTACAAATGTGTATGTTGAATATCTGGTGAATTTTATCTGTTTATTGAATGTATTGTTTATTTTCCGTATCGAGAAGACTACGAGTTCGTCGAGGAGCAGGAGTTCTACCCCGAGGTTCCTCCATCCCCATTTGCTGAGCAAGGCAAGTCATCGACCACCTCTGTGGAAACAGTTGATCATAATTGAGCCCATGTTTTAATAACTTATCGCTATAACCCATAGATTAATATTGCATTAGACAAACATTCAAGCCTTACACTTATATTTATTAGATCCCTGTCCTTGTGTGCAAACCCAAGCCATGCTTATTGAGTCTTAACTCCTTGTCACTCTACTATAAAAATATTAGCTAGTGCCCAATGTACCGGCACAACTGCTATAGGTTAAAAAGAACGAGTCATAGATAGCTGGATTTTTGTATATGCATTTCCCTGTTATTCTCGTCTCTGGACTCTGTTGGAGTTGGCTAGGTTATAAGTATGGTGGGTTCCGGGTGCAAGCTCGGGCACTGGTTTGTCGCACCCGGGGCACTATAAGGACCGGTCTGCGGGATCTGTTGCAAAGCACTTCCGTACCAACCACAAGTCTAATGGGTAAGTCCTAACTGGAAGTATGGAATACTCCGGCTTGATGCACCATAGAGGAGGGGGCAAGGGGCTAGCCTGCGGGCGACTTGTACCGACGAGGCTCAAGGGGGGGTATGGTGGGGCTCCGATGCGTCGGGACACCATATGAAACCCATAAGAGGGTGCTATTGAGTCGGGGAGGACTATATGGAAGGTTTTGGCACGAGTTCCCGTGTGATGGGTCATCTCGTTACACTTCGGTGTAGGAGATGAGTGCGTGCCTTGTGGGTACAGTGGTACATCTCTGATCAGAGTAATTCAATCTTTTCGAAAAGCCGAGCCCACGGTCAAGGGCGGGTTGTGTGACTACTCACAGTTAGTTTACAATTGTTTGAATGGATGAGTTATTCATGGCACGTAAGGACTGTTGAGCGAGGTGGGGCTGACTGTACCCCTCGAGTTAGAAGATGATGATACACATGCACATGTTTACTTTTCCGTACTAATAAATTGCTCTCATTTAAAGCCTTACAATTATGCTGCTTCCGCTAAATTAGCCACTATCTCCCTTGTTATTATCTTGCATTATATTTGCATTCGGTGGCTTGCTGAGTACATCTGTACTCACCCCATTGACTTACAACATCAGAGCCAATCTACTACGAGGAGGATGAAGGTCTGGAGTAGCGACCCAGTCAAGGCGAGACTGGAAGGAGGCGTTCATCTAGGACCCTTATTTTATTAGTTTCTCTTCACCTTTATTCACTTTTGTATTAATGCGGTCTACGAATCGTGAATGATTGCCCGTATTGTACGTGGTCGCATGATGAACGTCTTGTTTTATTGATTTTCTATGGAATTTCAATAAAGTCCTGATTTATTAAATCGGGGCGCGACAGTTAACTTCCAGCTGCGGCGAGAGCATGCTCTCCATTTCCCTGCGAAGGCCATAAACGACAGATGGTATACGAACTGGATACTTCGGTGGTTTTACGCCGAAGTAGGAGAAGACTCCCTTCTCTCGGGCCCTCTTCAAGAAATCTGGTTTCGGAAGGAGGCAGACATCTCCCCGAACCCTAGCTTGCTCACGACGAGGCTAGGGTTGCTTGCTTCAGTGGCTCGTCGCATGAGCATGCGCGACCTGGCCGAGGAGTTCGTCGGCCTTCGGATCTCACCCCTCGGAGCCAGCTGGCCAATCTCCATCCCGCAAGCCTCGGAGGGGGACCCCCGGAACATAGGTACATCTTTCTCCTGCGGCATCATTTTATATGAACACATTAATTATACTTATGCTTCTTATACCTTTTTCTTTTCAGCGGCGCCTCTGGCCTTAGCTCCGGACGACATAGTCCGGGCTACCGAACGAATTCTCGGAGCCCATTCGGTGGCCGAGAGGCAGAGAAGGCTGGAGTTGGTGGGGAGTTGGGAGCGCTCGAATAGGGTGTGGAGAGCCCTCGGCATGGAGCCCCCGCAGCTTCCCGACTTCGCCCCAGCCGGAGCGGCGGGCCGCAAGAGGAAAGCAGCGGCCGAGTCCTCTAAAAAAGCTGGCAAGCAACCGCTTCAGAAGAAAGCGGCGAAGCAACCTCCCCACTTGACACCCGCTTCATCTTCTTCGTCGCCGGATGAGCGGAGCCCGACTCCCGAAGAGGTAGAAAACTCCGAAGGTGCTACGGCGAAGGCCTTCGAAGCCTACCTTTTGATTGACGAAGACATGGGGGAGGTCCCCCCAAACCTCTCCGACAGGGAGGGTGCTAGTGTAACTCCATTGACTCCTCCTGCACCCGTCAACGTGCAAGTGGAGTCATACTCTACCTCCGACTTGCCTGCACCCGAAGGGGTTCCCGCGGAGGTCGTGGTCCCGACGGACGAAACCGAGGGTAGGACCTCGGGGGATGACTTCGACAACATCCTCCAGATGTACGAAGTCCTGGAGGATCCGGCGATCCTTCCTCAAGAGGCTCTTAGAGGTATTTTCCCGGAGCTCTTTCTTTTTTCGTCGACATTCGCTTGCTATCTGTAGAATATGTTAATTAATCTTGATATTTGAAATAGGTACCTCTTCGGGTACCGAAGCCTTGGTGGCGCCCGATGTCCCCGCTTCTTCGGAGACGGTTACCCGAGCGGACCCTCCGGCTCCCCTGGGGGCTCCGAGCCCGGTGGTGGAGAACGTATCCTTCGGGGCGGACGATGTGCTCCCTGGGACGGAGTTGGCTCCAGCCGTGGCGACCTCGACCACTGAAGGCGCCTCCGACAACGTGGTCCCAGCCGGAGATGTGGCGGCTGAGGGTCGGAATGTTCTTGCTTCTCCCCCTTTCGTGCCGGGGAGGGGTAAGAGTATTTCCAGCCTGGGCCTTCGGGTTGACCAAGCTGCGCCCTCTGTTGGCAATTCAGAGGAAGAGGCTGCAGAAGACGACGCCCGAGCCTTGTCTTGGCTCCCTCTTCTGGCTCCTTTCTTGGAACATCGGAGCGGCCTTCGAAGGCTCCTGGAGCCCCTGGCTGAGAGAAGCCAAGATATTGCCAATTCGGAGTTGATCTCCGCTTTGAGCGAGGTTAGGGCTTCGAGTCTCAACACGGCCCTCGAAAGGGCTGCCCTTCAGGTATGAAAAAGACACCACAGTTGTCGCATTTTAATGGTCAAAACTTTTTTTAGCACTTACCTTGTTTTCCTTGCAGCAATTCGCCCTTGCTAGAGCGGCATCGACTTCCAACGAGGTCGAAATTAATCGACTTAACCAGAAGGTTACCGCCCTTCAAACAGCTCTTGATGACTCCACCGGGAGGTCTCTCAGGCTGAATGAAGAGATTCTGGAAGAACGGAAGGCTAAGGCAGCGTCTGAAGAAGCCCTTGAAGCCCTCCGCTCTCATGCCCACGAAGCCGAGGCTGAACGAGTGGTCCTTCGTGCGGAGGTCGAAAAGCTTTGCCAGGATGCGTCTGCTTCGAACGCACATCTGGTGGAACTTCAAGGGACTCTTAGCCAGGAAATGGCTCAGAAGAGTTCCTTGATGCTTCGGGTGGCCGCGTTGGACGCGACTGTTGCAAACTTGGAAGTAGCAGAGAGAAAGAATTCCAGTACTGCTGACCGTACCTTGGAATCTCTTCAGGGTACGTTAGAGTACTTTGGCACCATGTGTCCTTCGACCTCTGCTGCAGCCTACGAGCCGCTCGACCGGAAGCTGACGAGGATCCAGGTAGCTTCGTCGCTGATGAAGAACTCCGGAGTCCGGTACGGAGAGATCTCCGGACAGTGCGCCGGCATCGGGGTTCTTCGCCACCTCGAATCTCTTCGGATTCCCTTCGATTCGGTTAGTGGTTCGTCTCCTGGAGGCTTCGCGGATGATGACCTGCTGCGGCCGTCTTCGGAGGTGGCTTCGGCTTGGGAAGCTTTCCGATCAGTATGGAAGGCGGACCATAAGGTCGCTGCTAAGGCTTGGATCGACGAGGCCCGCCGGCAAAAGCAAGCTCAAGCGAAGCCACCACTCCCAACTTCGCCAGCGCCTTCGGTCCCAGCTCCGCCAACCGACCCGCAGGTCTAGCCGCTTAGGGTTGTTGTGTACCTATGGTCTTGTAAACTTTGTTTAATTAATGAGAAAGTTATAAACAGTACTTGTCTTGGGTGCTCTACTCTTTTTTAGGTTCTGTCGTGCCCTTCGAGCCCTGACTTCGAACTTTTGGAAAGTACCGCCGAGCTTCGAAAGGAGTGGGCAGTTCTTGAGAGTTTGAGACCTTACCGCCACTCCCGTTTTTCTGTTCCTCGCGGAGACGGGGGGGTTACCCTTGAAGTACGAAGGGACGTTTTGTCTTATATTAAAGAGGAAGAAAAGGAGGAGGGGTCTTCGTCTTCCGAACCTGTCGACTGGTCTGACTCGGAGTATCAAGCCAAAAACCTTGCCGAGGCTGGCTCCGAAAGGCTCTTGACATGGGCCGAACTTCAGGAGGAGCAGAAGAAACTGCGAGCCTCGAGAAAAAAGAGAAGTTCCCGGCCTAAAAAGACGACTTCAAGCTCCGAAGGGCAAAGTAGCCGCAGGGGTAGCTCTAGGGGTCGAAAGGGTCTCCGTTTTTATTTGGGTTTAGATAACAATTTTTCTTGATGTATGAGTATAATATTTTAATGTGGAATGCTTTGACAGTATGCTGTGTGACTCCTATCCTCCTACCCCCCTTGTGGGTGGCGGAGCTTTTATCATATATAAGGGTTCGCTAGGCACAATGATTGTCCGAACACCTGTATGCTTCGAATTTTGCACATGTCACCATCGATAAGTAGATAATAAATAAAAAATTTAAAGTCCTTAGACTCTTCTACGGATCCTAACAAGCCGGAGCCTGGAATCCGTAGGTTGGCCACCTACGGCTCTTTTACAGATACTTCGCACCCGGAGGCTTGAAATTCTGTCTTGTTTAAAGTCCTTAGACTCTTCTACGGATCCTAACAAGCCGGAGCCTGGAATCCGTAGGTTGGCCACCTACGGCTCTTTTACAGATACTTCGCACCCGAAGGCTTGAAATTCTGTCTTGTTTAAAGTCCTTAGACTCTTCTACGGATCCTAACAAGCCGGAGCCTGGAATCCGTAGGTTGGCGGAGCCACTGAACCAATGATTCGTAGTCAGCCCCTTGGGTTTTTTCGAAAAAATGCTTGGCTCTACTAGCATCACCGACCTCCGAATGCGTCCATTAGGAGGATGGGATGTTCGAAGGGCGAAACAAATTTTCACCCTTATCTTTATTTATAAAAGGAGTGTTGCAAGTGATTACAAGGAAGCCTTAAGCGTAATATCTCTTAAGGTGCTCCGCATGCCACACATGTTTCAACTCTTCTCCTTCTAAATTAGCTAATTTAAACGATCCGGGGCGTCCTGAGCGTAAGATAACATATGGTCCTTCCCATTTGTTTCCTAGCTTCCCCGGATCTATTACATTTCGCAATACTAGATGACCTGGTTTTAACTCAGTTAACTTGACCTTCGGGTCATACCACGTTTTTGTGTGCTCTTGGTACTTCGTTAGGTTGGCGACAGCTCGAAGCCTTGTTTCTTCTGACAAGTCTATTGAAGCACTCCGATCATCTTCGTCTTCGTGTTGAATTACGCGAAGTGACTCCCCTTTGAGCTCCGTAGGGGTCATGGCTTCGTCTCCGAAGAGCAATCTGAATGGCGTGAAGCCGGTTGATCTAGTTTGCGTGGTTCAGATAGACCATAAAATTTTAGGTAGCTCTTCGACCCATAGGCCCTTGGCCAATCCCACAATTCGGCGATTTAATCCGGAGAGGATATTCCCGTTGGCTCGTTCGACGGCTCCGTTGGATTGCGGATGTCGCACTGCTGCGAAGCATAGCTTAATGCCCAGTTCTTCACAGAATGTTTGAAAGGTATCAGCTTCGAACTGGGTTCCGTTATCCACCGTTAATTCTCTGGGGACTCCGAACCTGCATATAATATTCTGCCAGAAGAACCTTTGCACGTTCTTCGATGTGATGGATGTTAGCGGCTCTGCTTCCACCCATTTTGAGAAGTATTCTATTGCTACGACCGCAAATTTCAAACCGCCCTTTGCTGGTGGGAAAGGGCCTATGAGGTCCATGCCCCATCTAGCCATCGGCCATACCGGGGCAATAACTTGAAGTTGAGTTGGTGGGCGATGGCTCCTTCTGCCCATCCATTGGCAGCCTTGGCATGTTCGAACTAGGTCTTCGGCGTCTCTGACGATTGTCGGCCAATAAAAACCTTGCCGGAGCGTCTTGCCTGCTAGCGCTCTAGGAGCTAGATGACCTCCGCAGAGCCCTTCGTGGATGCCTCGAAGTATGTCTTGTCCTTTAGGTTGAGAGATGCATCGAAGCAGTGGTGAGCATACTCCGGCCTTATATAGTATTTCCCCAATAAGTTTGTAATTTCGAGCTCTTGATTGCAATCTTCGAGCTTCTGGGCCTTCCGGAGGGTCATTGCTACCTTGCAACATAGTTATTATCGGAGTTCGCCAATCCGTAGCTTGAATACACATTACTTCTGACGAGGGTATTTGGTCAGCTGCTGGCTGCTCTAACTCTTCGTAGAAAGCGCCCTCTGGGAGGTCCACTGCTCCTGCTGCAGCCTTTGCAAGGATATCTGCAAGTTGATTTTCTGCCCGAGGTATGCTTCGAACTGTGAACCCTTTGAATGCTGCTTCTGCCTTGCGGATTTCTTGCAGGTATTGCGCGAGATGTGGGTTTTTTGCTTGGAAGCTTTTGTCAATATGCCCCGCGACGACTTGGGAATCTGTCTTGATCACTATTCTTGAAGCTCCGAGTGCTTTAGCCTTTCGGAGGCCTAGCAAGATTCCTTCATACTCGGCAACGTTATTAGTGGTTCGGAAGTTAAGCCTTGCAGAATACATTGCCTTTTGTCCTGATGGTGACAAGATTACCGCCCCTGCTCCGGCACCTGATGCTTGATAGGCTCCGTCGGAGAATATTGTCCAGAAACCGTCGGAGGGTTCTTCCGGAGTCCATACTGCGGATGGAGTCCATTCTGCCACGAAATCTGCTATAATTTGGGATTTAACGGCCGTCCTTGCTGTGAAGGAGATTTCGAAGGGTGCCAGCTCGACTGCCCATTTTCCAACCCTGTCCGTGGAATTTTTGTTTCGGAGCATATCTCCAAGAGGATACGATGTAGGGACGATGAGGTTATGCGCCAAGAAATAATGCCTTAGCTTTCGCGAGGCCATCACTAAAGCATAAGCAAACTTTTCGAGCTCGGAGTATCTGATCTTGGCTCCCGATAATGCCTCCGAGACAAAATAAACTGGGTTTTGCACCAGCTTTTCTTTAAGCTCGACTTCTCGGACTAGTACTGCGCTTACTGCTGAACCTGTTGCTGCAAGGTATAGAAGCAATGTTTCCCCTGGAAGAGGAACGGTTAAAGTTGATAATGTTCCGAGGTATGCTTTTATTTCTTCGAAGCTCTTTTGGCACTCCGGCGTCCAGCTGAAGCTTTCGGAGCCTTTGAGCGCCTTGAAAATTGGGAGGCTTCGCTCTGCCGACCTGGACAGGAACCTGCTGAGTGCCGCTAGCCTTCCTGCTAGTTTCTGCACTTGCTTCAAATTCTCGGGTGGAGCCATTCTTTGCAGTGCACTTATTTGCGTTGGGCTGGCTTCGATCCCCCTGCTCGAAACTAAGTACCCTAGCAGCTTCCCTGCTTGTGCTCCGAATATACATTTTTAGGGATTGAGGCGTACTCCACATGCTCGGAGGCTCTCGAAAGTTTCATCTAAATCTATGCTATGCTGGTGCTTTTGAGCACTTTTTATTACAATATCGTCCATGTAGGCCTCGACATTGCGGCCTATCTGATGACCTAAAGCCTTAGCTATTAAGCGAGAGAATGTGGCTCCGGCATTCCGCAAACCAAAAGGCATTCTTACATAGCAGAATACTCCCGAAGGAGTTATGAAACTTGTCTTGGCATCGTCTTCGCGTTTCAGCCATACTTGATGGTACCCGGAGTAGGCGTCGAGGAAGCTTAATAATTCGGAGCCGGCTGTGGAATCTATTAATTGATCTATTCGGGGCATTGGGTAGGGGTCTCGCGGGCATGCTTTATTTAATGATGTGAAGTCAATACACATGCGCCATTTGCTGGAATCCTTCTTTCTTACAAAAACAGGGTTAGCCAGCCACTCAGTATGGGCCACCTCCCTGATAATGCCAGCTTTTAACAACTTTTCCACTTCGGCCTTGGCTAAATTTGCTCTTTCTGTTGATAGCTTTCGGAGCCCCTGGCGCACCGGCTTGGCCTTCGGGTTGACGAGCAGACTGTGCTCGATGATGCTTCGGTCGACCCCCGTGATATCTTCGTCAGTCCAAGCAAACATGTCTAGATTCTTCTTGACGACTTCTTCTAACGAGGCGGTTATCTCCGGAGATAGCCCCTTGCCGAATTTTATTGGGTATTCTTTGCCGTCTTCTGAGATTATTCTTGTCTCGACATCACCCTCCGGGCTTGGTTTAAGCGAGGATCCCTTCGGAGGGCTCAAGGCCTCCGATACTTCCTTGGCGCTCTCTGCCACATTATGCACTTGTCGAGGATCCAATAGCTGCCCGTGGCCATATTCCGTCCTTCTGGCTACAGCCTGGTCTCCTGAAATAGTGAGCACTCCACCTTGTGTGGGCATTTTGAGGCAAAAGTAGTTGTGATGCGCTATAGCCCCGAATTGGTTTAACATCCCTCGACCGAAGATAGCATTGTAAGCGTAAGGGGCATCCACCACGTCGAAAATCACCTCTTCTACTCGGGCTAGCGGCCCCTCTCCGAAGGCAACCTCGAGGCCTATTTGGCCGAGGGCATCGAGAGGCGGTCCTGAGAACCCTTGAAGTGGCCGGGCTGCTGGGAGTAGATGCTTCCGGGGTATACACATCTGGTCGAAGGCTTGGACGAAGAGTATGTCTGCGGAGCTTCCACCGTCCACCAGGATCCTCCGAACATCAGCCCCTGCTATATCAGCAGAGATGACTAATGGGTCAGCATGGGGAAACTTCACCCCTACTGCATCGCTGGCTGTGAATGAGATGGGCACACGGGACCATTCTGGCATCCCTTCAGCGGAACTTGAAGTCCCAATGTGCCCAACCTCGCGGACGTACTCGCGGCGCTGTCTCTTGGACATGCTGCCGAGGGTCCCCCCTCCGGAGATGGGCAGGACCACTCTCTTGTCGCGGTCTTGTGGATCTTCTTGCCTTGGTGGTGGCATAATACTGGCCACCGGTAGCCGTATGGGGGCTTCGAGGGCACCATCTCGGGCCACAGCTTGAACAGGCTCCGATCGTGTCGTAGGTGGAGCTCGGTCCGAAGTACCCCTCCTGGTATTTCGGTCAATGTATTCACCCCGAAGGGTTAATATCGTCTTGCAGTCCCTCGTGTCATGGCTTCTATTATCGCCATGCACGCAGCAGAAATGACTCTGGCGCCTTCCAGGCACCCTTTCTTGAGGGCCTGGAGGCCCAGCCTTGAAACTTTTTCCCTGCGGGAGATTGGCAGGTGCCTTCGAAGCTGAAGGTGTAATGTTTAGCACTTCCGAACGGAAATGCTTCTTCCCTCGCCTGTACTCGCCAGAGCGGCTGTCTTGTGGAGGTTGTGGTGGAGCGGTGGCTTCTGGCTCCCTTTTGACTTCCCGGAGGGTGGGTAGTGTTGCCTCAGCTCGCCGAAGACATCCTTCTTCTGCCTTGGCATATTGCTCGAAGTATGCCATGAGCTGCGCTACGGATGTTACCGGCTTCCGATGGAGTTTGCTGAGGAGGTCGGGGTTCAGCACCCCTTCGCGGGCAGCATCAACTACCGAAGAGGTAGTAAGGCCCTTGATCTGTGACTTGGTGTGGGCGAAGCGTGTGAAGTACTCTCGGAGGGTTTCCCCCTCCCGCTGCTTTACCTGGAACAAACTTCCTGTGGACATTGGGGCCACGAAAGTGCCTTGGAAGTTGCTCACGAACTTCTTTTTGAGTAGCTCCCATGACATGATCGATCCTGATTTTAGGGACCAGAACCATCGGAGCGCCACGCCTTCGAGAGCGAGTGGGAAGCATTTTGCCATGGTGCTTCGCACCCCTCCGCTTGCTTCTATAGCCAGGGCGTAAGAGCGGGCGAACTCTCCGGGGTTCGACCCCCCGGAGTATTTGTGCAGCTTCGAGGCCTTGAACTTGGGGTCGAAAGGCACTCTCTGCAGATCAGGGTGTAACGGAGACTCATTGTCGAAGGAGGCATTCTCGGCCTCCTCTTGGACTTGTATAACTTCTGGGGGATTGCGGGCTCCATCGTCTTGAGGCCCCCTTGGAGTTTCGGTGGAAGCTTGAGTGCGGAGTCTGTCGGCGGCCTCCTGCCTCCATCTGGATACCTCCTCCTGAAGCCTGGCTAGCTGTGTAGCCTCGGTTTCGGGAGGGCCTTCGTCTTCGTCGGAGGGAACTTCAGGGTCTTGGCTTGCTGCGTAGTCGGTCTGAAGCATTGTAGGAGGGGGTAGAGGGCCCCGGGGCGCTCGACGCCCATCGGTTCCGGCAGGAACCGTCGGATTAGCTGAGGGTCCGGCTCCGTTGGTCCGAGGGGACCTTCGAAGGGGACCTGAAGCTTGACCACGCTTCGGAGGCATGGTTAGTCGATGAGGTGTCTTGGAAATGGAAGGCTTCGGACGACTCGAGGGGGTCGAGAGAAGGCCTTCGGGCTGCACTAAGAAGCCCTTAACTGAAGGGTGCGCAGAATCTCCGGATTCCGAGGCTCCCCCCGTAAGTTTTCTTCAAAGTGCAGTCAGCGGTAGAGAACAAGTTTTTAGAACTTGGATCCCCACGGACGGCGCCAACTGTTGGTGTAAAAGTTACACCAACAGGTTCTCGGTAATCAAGAACAAACAAACAAGAGGTTTGTGTTTTAGGACAAACTTGAGCCTCCGTAAAGGATAACAACTCAAGAGGTCCGAATGTATATGCTTGAACAACTAGTTCTGGATCCTTCTTACAAGGTACAATGGGGGGTATTTATAGGGAAAAAAGGCTTAAGTAATAGACCTATTTACCCCTATATTATGACTGACATGATAGAATTTATCCAATATTATAAACAAGGTTATACACGGTAAAGTGCCGTAGGGTAGATGGATAAGCAGGGCATCCAATCAATCACGTCTTCCTGGTTCGAGGCCTCCTTCTTCCCTTCGGAGGGTCCTCCGTGACTTCGCATCGTGACACCCTCCGATCGTGCTGACGTATGCTTCGAACATCAGTCCGCCACCTTCGGGATCTTCCTGGATCCCACGGAGGGTTAGCCTTTAAGTCTTGGAAATGAAGTAATTTCCCCCAACATTACTCTTGGAGGTTGTCACCTCCTAGACGGCTCGGAGGAGAAACCGGTGATCTCTCCAAGAAAGTTGTGGAGGAGACCCGGGAGGTTGTGAAGGACGGAGCTCGCCTATCCGGAGTGAAGAAGAGCTACCACTAGTGATCGAGACCCTTGAGTTGCACTTCCGGTGTCGGCTTATCTTCAAGCTAATTCCTCCTTGAGGAATCCGTGGCTTGGTGAAGAGATTAGTCAAGTGAAACTCACCTCAACGAGGACGTAGGAAATTGGCAAATTTCCGAACCTCGGGATAAAATTTGGTTGTCTCTTGTCCCCTTTACTTTGAGTAAGTTAAATTGAGCAATTTACTTTCATAAAATAATTTAACTTTGCCATCCTAGGTTGCACTCTTTTAGACTTAGTTGTATCTCACTTATCTCTAGGATCATTTGCCTAGATAAGAAAATTTATTAAAAACTTGTCTAGTGCTAGTTCAATTTAAATTAGTTTTAAAAACCGACTATTCACCCCTCCTCTAGTTGGCACATCGATCCTACAGGCTGGCAACAAGCTGAGCAACCTCTTTAGCGAGCCGAGCCTGGCTTGTCTTGGCCGGTTTAGCAAGCTAAAATTCTGGCTCGGCTCGGTAGTATCACTATCCACTTGTTTTTTTCAATCTCTTTCAATGTGTTTTGCTCCTGTAACTCAGAAAGTGACGTCGTTGAGGACTCATTCCTCTCAAAAAATCAGCCGAAAACACCAAGTGCAGGTAACGATGATCGGTGAGAGTAGTGGGCCAGGGATCATTGGTCATCGAGGTCATCGGTGGCGCCAACCGTCAAGAGAGGGGAGGAGATGTATCCATTGTTCGGTGTTCATAGATCGATCAATGCTCACACAATGATGAAAATACGTGATTTTATATTGTCTACTATACACGAATTCATGATTTTATCCACTAGATAGAGGGACAAATTTGCTCCGTGTGTCGGTGACCGAACCAATGAACCGGCTCGCGTCGAACCAAACTGCCACCCCTACTTTTAAAAGTTATAGATTGACAATTGCTATCGTAACCAACTTGCAAAGATAGCAACTATACCACTTTTTGGGAAGAAAAGTACGCAAGCACCTCTTAGGCATCGATGCCCTTTGAAGCATCTTCTCTAAGATTTGGCGCCTCTGTTGATTTGAGAGGAGAAAAAAAATCTTTTTTTCCTAAGCACTCTGTAGTCACTGCGTTAGAAATGCCTATAGCGTCAAGTATCCAGTCAAATTCCTTTTGTAAAGCAGAAAAGCTAAAAGAATAGATGCTTAATCATTAGTTTTATTAAATCAAAACGATCGCAATTTAAAAAATGACGTATTGCGAAAGAGATGTGAATTAGCTGGCACTAAATTTCCTCAGAACTCCATTGTTAAGCGTGCTTAGGTGGGAGTAGTACCAGGATGGGTGATCTCCTGGGAAATTTTCGTTCACATCCCGACACACCCATGGCCTTCAAACAAGGTCGGGTCCATGTGGCCTATTTCAAAAAAATGATGTATTCATATTTATTTATTTTTATATTATTAGAAGATCAATTATTGATATTTAATATTTATTTTATGCTCTTAGATTCATGGATGCAAGGCCAATTTTTTCTCCCAAAGTCATGTCTTTATTCTAATTGTAAATGCATTTCGCTATGTCCAGACTGCAATTATTCGATTATTTATTTTTTAAATTCTATTTTAATTATAATCGAAGGCTAAGTGTTAAGCGTTGTACATAAAAGAGCCTATTTTTCAATATTATCGATGTTTTTAAACTTAAATTAAATAGAGAAGATTGACTTAAAAATCAATCGATACTCCCTTCGTTAACTTTTAAATGACACAATTGACTTTTATCTCGATGGTTGACTATTCGTCTTATCCAAAAAACTTTTTGAAATATCATTTATTTTGTTATAATTTGTTTTATTACTAAAAATAATTCAAGCATAACTTATATTTTTGCATTTTTGCAAAAAAATTGAATAACACAAATAGTTAAATGTTGAGATAAAAAGTCAACCGCGTCATTTAAAAGTTAATGGAGGGAGTATAAAATAGATAGATTACTAGCAATTCTTCTAGTACTCATTCGATTTATTTTTAAATAATGTCATTACTTTTATTACAACATTTTATCATTTGTCTTATTCAATTTTTTGTGTAAATATGAAAAAATATAAGTTATAATTTAAGTACATTCAATAATAAAACAAATTATAACAAAATAAACACTATTTCAAAAAAGATTTTTAAATGAGATGAATTTTCAAACGTTGAGATAAAATTCAACGGTCTGACGAATGATATTATAATTTTTGCGTAACTTCAATTTCATACACGTAAAAGGGGAATTTGTTATTCCTCATAGTTTTTATTTGTTCGATTTGTTAAGGTGAAAATTCGCACCTGGCAATTTTCTGTTTAATATAATAAGTTCAGGCCCACGTGTCAGCGAGAGACAAAACAATCTTTTCGTTAAATCCGGTGGCAAATCCTCCGTATTTCTCCGTCCCCTTCGTCACACCTCCCACGAGGGCGCATTTCGTAATCCGAGAACCTCCTAAAACCCTAATACATCCGCGCCGCCACAGGCCTAAACTCGTCGGAGTCATGGCAACCGCCGCCACCGCCGCCGCCGCCTCCCTCGACGAGGCCAAGGTCAAGGATGTCCTCCGCCAGGTTTGCAGTTCCTACCCCCGTCTCCTACTCCTGCTGCTCTGGCCCCTTAGAGGCTGGGGATTTTTTTTTTTTTTTGGGGGGGGGGGGGGGGGGGGGGGGGGGGGATCGAAGTTGCCCATCGTTCTCTGTCTTGTGTGCGGCAGGTGGAGTTCTACTTCAGCGACAGCAACCTTCCCCGCGACGCGTTCCTGCGGAAGACCGTAGAGGAGAGCGACGATGGCCGTAAGGATTCCTCCCGTCTCCTTTTGTTGATCGTGCTGTCTCTTGTGGTTCTGGACATCTGGTGCTAAGTCTGGTGATGTTTTTGGGTGGGTTGGGATTGGGCAGTGGTGAGCTTGGCGCTCATCTGCTCTTTCGCTCGTATGAAGAAACACCTAGGCCTGGACGTGGAAGTGAAGCAGGAGACCATGCCAGAGGAGACGGTGCTGGCCGTCGCCGAGGTGCTGCGGCGTTCCACGGCCCTCCGTGTCACTGAGGACGGTAAGCAAGCTATTTTCTTGCATACACGTGTGTTACCCAGTCGAAGTTCATGTTTTGGTGGTGAAGAAGCTTGAAATATATTTAATGTAGATTGCTCAGAGTGAAGTTTTTAGTTCATAGTTCATATTGTATTGTAAAGGTCGATTGAATTTCAATGACATGGTTGTTCTCTCTTGTATAACTATTGTTTGATAGGTAAGAAAGTTGGTAGAGCTATTGAGTTGTCAAAGATAGATGAGATCATGGAGCAAGTGGATTCCAGGACAATTGCCGCATCACCATTTCCTTACAATGTTAAGCTGGAAGATGTTCAATCTTTCTTTGCCCTGCATGGCAAGGTATGCATGTCTATAACATTGAGTAGCACAACAAACACCACATATAGGGTGCGTTTGGTTCTGCTGTGAGCTGTGAAAAAGCTGCTGTGAGTTGCCTGCTGTGAAAAAACAGCTGTGAGCTGCCTGCTGTGAAAAAGCTAAAAGTCGTTTGGTTGAAGCTGCTGTGAAAAAACTGCTGTGAGCTGTCTGTTTTTTATAACTTACGTAATTTTCATCATTATAATATTCTATACATATATATAAATAGGAAACACTCAACATTGATGCAACTGAATAACTAAAAAATATATTAGATAAATAAAAAAGTGCATAGTTTATTTTATAAAGTAACCGACAACCACATATTATCTCATGAAATTGTGCAAATCAATACAAACCATAATAATGTTAAATCAATTAAGACACATTGAATTCATACTTTTTAATCTGAACTAAAAATCAGAAAAGCAGAAAAGCAAAAGCAGAAAAGCAGGCTCCAGGCTGCTTTCAAATTTGTACTAGAAAAAAGCTGCTTTTTCACAGCAGAAGCAGTTTTGGTAAACCCGTTTGGTTCAGCTTCTGTTTTTTCACAGCAGAAGCAGATTTAAAAAGCAGAACCAAACGCACCCATAGTCTGCAGAACTGTTAAGAGATACAGAACTGATACATAGGGCAATCAAGAACTTAAAGTTACCTAGGCTCATCAGCTCATGACTAAAGGTTCATTAACACAGAAGTCTATTCATTTGAGTGGGAAATGTTCTTACACGATATATATATATATATATATATATATATATATATATATATATATATGGAATTATGGATCTTGCAATCTGAATGCTGTCGATGATGCTATGCTGTACCTGAACTGTTTTCATCACAGGTGAACAGTGTGAGGCTACCTCGACATATTACTGACAAAAGACACTTCTGTGGCACTGCTTTAGTCGAATTTGCAGAAGAAGAGGAAGCAGAAGCTTCCTTGAAGAATAGTCTTGTTTTTGCCGGGGCAGATCTAGAAATAAAACCAAAGTAAGCCAATTGCCAGTTCAAGCTTCTTGTTTCCTTTGGTATAATTGATTAGTTATAGATCTATGCATCCATGATTTGGGAAATTTCTTCATTTCGTCTTATTCAAGGTTTATCCTAGAGGAATTATTAGTTGTTGGTTGCAATTGCTTATCTACTAGATGTTCTGTTGTTTCTTCATGATATTGATAACTTTACCAAAACCAGTTCCTCATTTCACATAGTTGAATCTATTTTTAACTGAATAGCATTCTGATAACCACTATCCAATGCTGAAATAATGAAGGAAAGAGTTTGATGCTGAAAGAGAGGTCAAGAAAGAAGCTTATGAGAAGTTGCAGCCTACTAGGAATGGCCATGATGAGGGGTAAATATTACTTACAAGTTACAACTTCTCAAATATTTGTTTTAAAATTCCTTGAGTTCAAGATAACTCAGATTCATAAATATTTGGTTATAGATATCCAAAAGGTCTAATTGTGGCCTTCGAGCTTAAGAAAATTCTAGTTGATGGTGGCATGACACAAAATGGTGGGGACAAAGTGGTTGACACTGATGATACAAAGAAGTCAGAAGGGGTGCATGAAGAGAACCCTGAGAACAGTGCTATCAGGGAAGAGTTGTCAGATGATGCTGAGAAGTTGAAAGAGGCAGCCACTGGTGCAATTGCTGAACCTGTTAACAAAGATGAAAGTCCTTCGGAAAATGCTGATCCTATTTCAAGGGAGAACATAAAAGAAGTTTTTGGCAAATTTGGCACAGTGCGGGTAATTTTTGTGATAATTGATGATGTTTTTGATTTTATTTGGTTTTATTTGACCATTAGCAACCTCAGTTTGTGTATGGAGTGCATTGCATAATATGTCCAGAACTGATAGATTCCATATTTTATTTGGTCCCACTGTTTGTCGCAGATCTTGAGACTGTTATGAACTTACAACGCACAAAACTGAGCATGGTTTGTTATTTTTTAATGAGAAGTACTCATTGGCTTCAATGGTGGAGTTATGTAGTAATATAAATCACAATAGCATGCTAGTATGTTATATTTATTCAGGTTATTTTTGTAATATTCTGGAAAATTTATTAATGCTATTGCTAGGTTCAGTGTTGAGCAAATAAGCAAATAGCCTATGCGCTAATTGGATAATACCATGAATATAGTCAAACATATTAGAGCTAAAGTGAGATTATCTATAGTTACTT
The DNA here is from genome assembly GCA_019279435.1 of Zizania palustris. Classification (NCBI taxonomy): domain Eukaryota; kingdom Viridiplantae; phylum Streptophyta; class Magnoliopsida; order Poales; family Poaceae; genus Zizania; species Zizania palustris. The sequence goes on along the minus strand of JAAALK010000086.1, from coordinate 19,503,256 downwards.
TTTGTTCTTACCCTCACTGTCTTTTGTAAGCACATATTTGGCAGGACCGAGTACAGAAGGGACAAAATGTTGTGTTGAAAAAAACATTTTGCATTCATTTATGCAATTATGCCTCTGTTCTTTATAGTTTCTATAATTATACATCATTTCTTTGTCAGGCAGCATCTGCTGATTCAGTACTGTTTTTTATTGTTTCATTTCTTCTTGAAGTATGTGGACTTCAGCATAGGGGATGATTCAGGATACATTCGGTTCGAGGATTCTAATGCTGCTGAGAAGGCCCGTGCATTTGCAGCTCTTGCAGATGAAGGTGGTTTGCTTATGAAGGGCCATCTTGTTACTTTGGAACCTGTGTCTGGTAAAAACTACAGCTTCTTTCAGTTAATCATTTTTTGATAGCTTTTATTGAATTCAACCATGAAAACTGATGTTTTTTATAACATATCCTTTGGTGGTCTTGTGCCTGTATTTGATATGTGATGATATGAATGGCAATCCCGGTTGAGATATATTATTTTCATGCAAATATGTGTGCGGCAGAAACAGCTTTTTGAATGATCCTGGAATCTACTAGATGCTTGACTTTCTCTTTATCAAATTGGGTCTAGAGCAGATTTGAACACCACATTTTTCACCACTAGTTTGATTGTCTATTGCTTCATTCATGCAGGTCAAGCTGAGAAGGATTATTGGAGTGCGATAAAGGGTGGACAAGGAAAATATAGGGACAATAAAAGCAATAGAGGAAGGTATTACGTTTTTCACGTACCCTGATAGTGTCACAGGACGACTCTTTAAGCCTTAAGGCACACCAAAAACAACTGCACATCTGTTTGGAATTATATTATCATGGAAATGGCAGCAATGTTGGTATTTGCCATTAGGATTGTCACTTTCTCATCCACTACAGAAGTACTATATGTCCTCCGTTTCGGATATACATCATGTTTCATGCATCCATAAGCTCTTGGGCAGAAGATAATGCTGGCTGCTTTGTGAGAACTTTTTAGGGACTGGAAGAATAACAGGGGAGGGAAGCACTTTGGAAAGCGGGGTCGCCGTTCAGACGGCCATGAAAGGACATCTAATAAAGCTCAAAAAGTCGATGCTGCTGCTTAGAGGTCACATTTGCTGATACGCTAGTTCAGCGCTACTGAGGAACGAAAATGTATGCTCCTTTTCTTGCTTCCGCAGCTTTGGAACTATTTGGAAGCTAACTTTTGGTGTTGGTTTATGTTTATTTCTTGTCGTGAGCTTTGCTCTTTTCAATTAAGAAACGGTCACTGATCATGAGATATTAGAACGGAAATTTTTGTTAGGCCAAATCTTGGAATGGAAACTCCTCACGAGCATCTGATCAAAAGTTGTGTTCACGGCTGTTTCGCGATCCGGTGAAACGTTGGATTCATTTTATTTTCCTGGAAATGTTCATCGAACGTTCGATGCATGTTCACTGTTCAATTTCGTTTCGGGTTGTTTGTACAGTATTCCTTTTAACGGGCTGGCCAATGTACAGCCCAAGTGTACGGGTGATTTGACCAAAATGTCACCGCCCCGGCGGCGAAGAAGTCCGGATCAGTTGAAAATCCCAAAACCCTCTATTTCCGGAATAGAAAACTATTCGAATTTATATTTTTTATATAGATTTGGATTTGGATTTTTTTAATACAAAAACGAACATGCCACTGTATCTAACAGACACAAATTTGCAGACAACATGAATCTAAATTTTAAAAAATATACTATTTCCATTTTTTAAATGATGTTGTTGGCTTTTATATACCATTCGTCTTATTAAAAATATTTTTAAAATATTATTTATTTTATTATAATTTGTTTAATTGCTAAAGTTACTTCAAATGTAACTTATATTTTTTTATATTTGTATAAATTTTTTAATAAAATGAATAATCAAATATTGTTATTAAAACGAATGATATTATTTAAAAATAAATGAAGATAATATATAATATACTAGTATCATCTCCTGATTTATAATAAACTAATAGGCTCGAGGGAAACGCCGCCGACGTCATCCACACCAGAGCAGAGCCGCCAGATCTCCCTGGCCGTCTCCTCACTCCCCACCTCCTCCGCAGTCTGCACCCCACCGGCGGCGATGGCGGCTTCTCCCGCGACGTCATCCTCGGCGGCGATGCTATCCCCATCCTTCTCGTGTCTACCCGACGCTCCTCTGCGCGCGCCGAGAGCCGCCACCGTCTCCTTCCTTTTCTCCCGTACGCGCCAGCTAGTTATCTCGCCCGCTGCTCCGTCGAACTCTTACTCGTCTTGATTTGTTCGGTCTCTTTTTTTGTTCTATTTTGCGCAGCACGGCCGGCCGCGCTGGCCGCAGGCGCTCGGGCCTCGCGAATTAGCCCCGTCGTGGCCGCCGCCGGGGGGCACCAGCGGCTTATGGGTTCGCTGACCAACACCGAGGGGCTTAGGTTCGGAGTGGTGAGTCAGTGTCGTCTTCCACCCACATTGTTAGCTTGTCTATGATTGTAAACTCTGGTTACTTAGAAGATTGTCATACTGGATATAAGGCACTGCTCCAATCCGAAACTGCGTTTATTGTGGTGTTGCTGTAGTTGGATTCTGAATTTCTGTGCTGTATTGTGAAGTTGGTATCCCCCGGGGAACCCTTTTGATTCGTTTGCTTTGTGGGTAAAGCTGGGCAATTCGAGCGTTTGATCTGAAAAGATGTTGCATTTCTATTTCTCAATACCATTTACACCCATTTGTCTAACTTTCGGGCCCCTTGTTGTTGTCGAACAGGTTGTGGCACGGTTCAATGAGGTTGTCACCAACTTGCTACTTCAGGGAGCTCTAGAGACATTTGAGCGATATAACGTCAAAAAGGATAATATAACTGTATGCATCTTTCTTGTTCTGGGTAAATTTTCATTTCGACGAAATTAGAGTAAATCTGTGGTTCTGTGCCATCGGAACTTCATATCATTGTGCAGGCATTTTTCGTACGTAGTCTTGAAAAGTTGAAATCATTGATATCAGAACTATGATAACTGTTAGCCTGCATATAAAATGTGGTACATTCATGATGTTCAGGTAAAAGGTCCTTTTGTAGTTTTGTCATGAAGTATTGCCCATGAGGCCATGACCATGCGTACCGATCTTGTTGGATGACTTATCTACTTAGTTGGTTAACATGTAGTGCAGTTTTTCGAGGCCCGCTAGTTATTTTCTTAGGAGATTTGCTCTCATGTCACACATAAGTTGGTGGAATTTACTCTTTTGCCCCATATGAGTGTATGATATGTGGCTCCTAGGTTCAGTTGTCAAACACACAGGACGTGACAAAAAAGTAAACACCACTCAACTTTATGGCATAAGAGCAAAAATTCCTATTTTCTTTTTGTTCCATGCTTGACAATATATGGGGATTATAATGACTATGCATAGCTAGTGCATTCATGGATTTGTGATTGCAAATAGCTCTTTTATGTATGTAATGAACTTTAGACATTTGGCATGCAAAGGTAGAGATTCACTAATACTAGCATGATATACATTTATGCAGACAGCTTTCTGTATGCAACCTTTGTTTCAGATCTGATGTATAAAGTGATCCACACAATATATAAATTCTGACTTCATCCATGAATAGAAATGGCTTTAATTCTGATTTCATAGTTGTGTATGTTCCTGAAATGTTTTAGAAACTTTTGGTACACATTGCTTCACTCTAATCCAGATGATTGTTTAGGTTGTAAGTGTTCCGGGCAGCTTTGAAATTCCTGTTGCGGCACAAAAGCTTGGGAAGTCTGGAAAGTTTGATGCAGTTTTGTGCATTGGGGCTGTGGTAAGTTGTCTTTCTTTTCTGGTTTCACCTTCATATTACATGCTTAAATTTTTATTGGACAATCATTTTGCTTTTCTGTATTACCATCTAGCATGGCTCCAAGGTAGTTGCTGTGTTCTTTTCCAGACAATTACATATTTTTCTTATCTAATTCAGACACTACATGACCCGGTGAAGTGTGCCAAACAAGGAATTCTGAAATGTTTACGAAACCTGTTAGTTACAAAGCTCCTTATTTTTCTTTAAATAATGCCTTGTTAGGCCAAATTGTTTTTGTTTCACTTTTTTATTGATGCACAATCACATGTCTAATACAACGGGCAAAATCCAATAAGGAGCTTTGTAACTAACATATCTTAGCCATGTGAATTTCATAGCCTGAGGAGCGGCATCTAACATGTAACATAAGTCTAACACACATTACTGGGACACTAAGTATTTCCCCTTATTAATCCCATGCTATTGTCATGATAATACCTACTTGGAAGTTGGATCTATTCTTTGTAAGCCCTTGGTCATCAGTAATTTCTGTGATTCAATTACAGAAATCCTATTTTATGCCAATTTGCAGATTAGAGGTGACACAACCCACTACGATGCTGTAGCAAACTCTGCTGCATCAGGTGTACTGTCTGCTGGATTGTCTGCTGGTATGTTGCCTTCACCTCTTAGCCTCCTTGGGTATAATGCCTGTAGGAACCTGATTCTGCAAATTTTTTCCCTTTATTTGGGCTAATTCCCAGTAGAACTTATAGCAGATTATTTATTATTTTTTAATTGTGGTACAGGGATCCCTTGCATATTTGGTGTTCTGACCTGCGATGACATGGACCAGGTAATTTGTGATATGTTAACATGTATATTCCGACAGTTTCTGTTATTCTATATTGTATTTACTACTTTCAATTCTTCATGTTAACTACTCCAGTTATTATGTACTTCAAAATAGTATTTTGAGAGGCATGACATTTTGGTAGTCTGTAACTAAAGTGCTGATGTTCAATTCACAAGCCCTACACAAACTCTAATAGAAAATGTATCACTGATTTGGCGTGCTATTATGCGATATTGTTACCACGAACATTCTTAAAATGAACCTGAATTGGTCCAGCTTGGTTAGACTAGTGATGCAAGAGTGTCATACATGCTTTCTGATAAAGCTGTCATGCATACTGTACAAATCTTCCCTTGGTTGTTTGACCACGTTTGAGATGTCAACGACTCTATATATCTTATACTTATCAACCAAAGTTTTTCTACTGAAACAATAAGTGAGAATTCAAATCTTTGCAGGCTCTAAATCGTGCTGGTGGCAAGGCTGGAAACAAGGGTGCTGAAGCCGCTCTAACTGCAGTGAGTACCTTTTCTTACCAAGTCAAATATGGCCTGGATTGATTCTCACCTTGACAAACTGTCTATCCTGTAGATCGAAATGGCCTCTTTGTTTCAGCATCACTTAGCCTGACGGTCTGGGCTACTGATTTCGTCGGTACGGCAAGCTGCTCTCCTATCTGGTACTACCGATGTTTTGGCTAATAGAGATTTTCCGTTGTCTAGCATCTGAGCTGTTGTCTCAAGCTGGTTGATCAGGATGCTGGCTGTTTGATGAGTAATGTTGATTATTTGCTAGACACTCAAAGAGGTCCCCCTTGCCAGGTAAGTTGTTCTCCTGTGTTCTCTCAGAAACGCGAGGCCATGAATACTTGAATAAACGTCAGCATGTCACCCAGGTACTTTGGTTATGAATAAAAGCAGCACAAATACTTGTGTTCTTATGTTTGATAAGGGCAGTCCGAGTCCGAATCCGAATTTTGCTGACTAGAATGATTTCTTAGTGTTAGTTATATTGTTATGTCAAGTAAAATCTGATCTGAAAAATAATTTATTAAAATAAGAAGGAAACAATGTCTCAAGAAATCAATTCTATGTAGAAAATTTTATGGTGCTTCTAACAATTGTGAGTCACTCAATTTTAGAGATCCAACGGTCCAAATTTAAACAAAAAAATTCTATTACCTTTCTTTTTTTTTTCTCCCCTTTCTTTATCTTCCTCTCCCTTTACTTTCCTCTCACTGACGTCAACAGGGGCAGCCGCCACCAGGGTGGACGGGAAGCGGTAGGGAGGCACGGTAGTATGGCGTGGTGTCGCGGTGATGGAGGCGGACGGGGTGGTGGCAGCAGACGTGGTGGGTGGTAGGGCGAGGGGGCGGGGCATCATGGCCGTGGAGGTGGACATGGTGGCGGGGCGAGGACGGGGGCGGGGCATCATGGCCGTGGAGGTGGACATGGTGGCGGGGCGAGGACGGGGGCGGGGTGTCGTGGTGACCGATGCGAACAGGGCTGCGGGGCATGGGGGTGGAGGCAAGGCGTTGTGGCGGCGGATGTGGACCGGGCTACACGGCGGGGACGATGGTGGTGATAACAACGATGGTGGTGGACTTACGGTTGGGGATAGAGAGAAGAGGTAAGGTCGGAGAGAAGGGGTAATAGTGAAATTTTAATTTTTTAAAATTAATTTAGTTATACTTAATCCAAATCCAATGATCCATATTGATTTTATCCCTTATCTTTATAGAAAGGTAAGAGTAGCACCATAAAGGGCCCTTTCTACGTGATACTCCATATCTAAGAAAGCAAACAAGGAGTAGGGATGGTAATATCCCTGGATCGTGACCTGTCCCTATGGGTCCGGATCCGGATCCAAGTCCATGTCAATATTTGGACCAACGGGTTCACCAGTTGGCCCCCCGCATCCAATCGGGTGCGGGTGTGGGTGCGACAAATCCATCAATGTTGTTCCCCTCCCTGCCTTGTCATTTCTCTTGCCTTCCTCGGATACGTACGAAGCCTTGTAGCAAGCTTCATCGGATTCGTATGAACTTACAAACTTTTAGACTGAAGCCGGGACAAACCGACGTTGCCTGGAAGCCTAGACGCTAACAATAAATTACGCGGTTTAGTTGCCGTGGCGCAAGAAAACCGTGCAGCATAGTAGTAGTGCTCAAGGAAAGCGACCGGGCAGCGACGAGCCACAAAGCAAGACAGCGCACGCACCGCGTCACGACGCGCGCCTCGTTGACCGGACACCTGCAGTGACGACGTTCCAAGTTGTGGCAGCCAGGCCCAACAGCCATTAAACTACGCCAAATTATGCTCTGTCTAGAATCTTCTGCTAGCTGATAGACGTACTTGTTTTAAGAATCTGACAAATTTTAAATTATATATATATATCTTAACTAATATAATGCAGCTTGAGCGTCCGCCGTTTCCATCCGCATCCGCGCGCATGCCTTTTCCATATCCCATAAAAAACCAGCCAAACTTATACTCATAAAAACCACCCAAAAAGTTCGCTAGCGCGCCTGGCGCGCGCAACCGCCCGGCTACATGCGCCAAACCGCCCGGCCGCATGCGTGCAGGGCAGCGCGAGGCCGTGAGAAAGAAGAAAAAAAATATTTTTGTATTTTTAATTTTTTAATTTTACGCGGATGTACGAATTTTGTATAAAAACACTTAGATTTCTGAAAAATCACACATAAACATGAGTTTTACACAAATACCCTGTTGAAAAATAAAATTCTCTGTTGCAAAGCACAGACATCTGACTAGTATGTATGTATGTATTAATCCATGATATAAACTGTAACCCAAAATCTAAAACATCAGTTTTTTTAGATTTTTACTGTTTATTGTTTTTTAAATCTGAAACTGGCACAAAAGGGACTCATCGGCGATTCAGCGTTACAGATTTTTTAAATTTTATTTCCTAAAATATAATATAGAGGATGGGGATTTATTTAGGAATATTGTTGAAGTCTAATTTTTAATCAAAATCTTAAATTTTAAATTTAGAAAACTATATAAGAACTCTCTAGAGCGGCAAAATAGCCGTATAGAAATCTCTAAAGCCGGCAAAAAAGCCGGCAAAAGGGCTCATTCGGCGATTCGTCGAGTACGGTGGTTCACGAGAACCTCCGCATGTGCTCATCTACCCAATAATGCCGAGGTACTACTGTACAGAGCTATTGGATCTCGAAATTGCAAGATGGCCAGATCCAACTCGTTTTGGAGTCATAGTGATTAAATGTCACTTATTATATGTCAATTAATTATTACTCGTTCCGTTCTGTTTCGATCTATGTCCACGGAAAAAAAGATTTTTTTTTTAAATAATATTTTATTAAAAAAATTCAAATATGTATGTCAAGTTCAAAAAATTGCAAAACTAATAGACAATCGGCATTTGAAGTGCTGACTGGAGACCAGTCCACACTTCAAATGTCGGCTGGTGCTGACATGACGCAGTTAGCACCAGTCGACACTTCAGCTGACGTGGCACCCAGTCGGCATTTCGACTGCTTATTAGTTTTGCAATTTTTTGAACTTGACATACATATTTGAATTTTTTTAAAAAAATATTATTTCAAAAAAAATCGAAAAAAATCAATTATGAACTGAGCATTATTTCGTAACTTATCAATAAATTTATAACTATTCAATATATACCAAAATAACTAGTACTACTTTTTTATTATTCCATACATTTTTGGATGGCACGGTAAGTGAGGGAAAGATTCACGCGTCCGAAGTTCGAAGATATTTCTATTCGCATATAAAAACAGATGGGGGAGTATATGTTAATTGTTAAAATGTTATTCGATATATTAAAAACACTATAATTTACATTTTTATCATTTTGTGTGTGTTCTTTTCTTCATCCTAAAATGATGTGCCGTAGAAAAAAAAGAGAGAAATTGTAAATTTGGTATGTCACATTAGTTTTAAGAAAAAAATTAAAAAAATAGAAAATAGCAAGTGACGATTGTCATACGATAAATAATATTTTATCCAAACATGCTTATTTTCGGAGACTAAAACTTGCTTATTTAGTAAACTCTAAATTTTAAACTCTAAACATTATTTATGGTATTAATTATCATGTCACATCAGCTTTTTATTGACATGACATTTAATTAATGAGGAAATAGAAGAAACTAGTGTCATCAACATGACATGGTGCTAATCTAAGATGGATGAAATACGCATTGAGAGCCAAATCGTTTCATTAGAGAAAGAATATTTCATGAGAACTAGTTGTATTTAATTATACTGGTTAGCCTAATAAATAGTGAAATGAAACACTCCGAGAAAAAATATTTTATTTATTTGTAAATCTCACGTGACATTTTAGTAAACAAAAATGTTCACCGCTGTGAATAGCGGTAATATCAATTCTCTCGTCGGTCGGCGTCCATGTGACGAACGTGCGTACGTGCGACGTACGTGCGTACGGCGTGCCCGCGTTCACATTCGGATCCCCTCTCGTGGTTTCTCTATATAGCGCGCCACCGGAGAGTCTAGATTCTAGAAGAAGAAGGCAACACAAGAGAAAGAGAGGAGGATCGGCCTGAGAATCGAGATGGCGGCGGAGGCGGCGGCGAACAGGAGGATCGTGCTGAGGAGCCACGTGACGGGGTTCCCCAAGGAGTCCGACATGGGGCTCGTCGCGACGGGCACCGCGCCGTCGAGGGTGCCCGAGGGTACCGCCGGCGCCGTCCTCTTGAAGAACCTGTACCTGTCCTGCGACCCTTACATGCGCGGCCGCATGTCCAAGCACGAGGAGCCCTCTTACGTTCCTGATTTCGTCGTCGGCGAGGTACGCGAGATGCCAGCGAACTTGATCTTCGATTTGATTTGTTTTCGAAAGGGGGGATTTGTTAGTTTGTTGATCTGATGGTCTTGATGCGTACTGTGATTGTGATGTTTGTTACTAGGCGATCACCGGCTACGGCGTCGGCAAGGTTGTGGACTCGAGCCACCCGGGGTTCAAAGCCGGCGACTACGTGTGGGGGTCGACTGGATGGGAGGATTACAGCCTCATTAAGGATCCCAGCAAGGCCCTCTTCGTCATCCGGCATCCCGAGCTGCCGCTCTCCTACTACACCGGCATCCTCGGTACGCCCCGCCGGACCATCCGACGTTATCGATCCGCCGCGTCAGCATCCATGGCAGTTGGCACTTATGTGTGTGTGTTGAGCTTGATTTCAGGCATGGCAGGTTTCACGGCGTACGTCGGGTTCCACGAGATATGCGCGCCCAAGGAAGGCGAGAGGGTGTTCGTCTCCGCCGCGTCCGGCGCCGTCGGCCAGCTGGTGGGGCAGTTTGCCAAGCTCATGGGATGCTACGTGGTCGGAAGCGCCGGGTCCGACGACAAGGTTCGTTCGCGTCTCGCTCCCAACGAAGCAGAGCCCCTCTATTCCTCTGTTTCGACGCACTACTCATCATCATGTGTCTGATCATCCAGGTCAAGCTGCTCAAGGAGAAGTTCGGCTTCGACGACGCCTTCAACTACAAGAAGGAGAAGGACCTCAACGTGGCGCTGAAGAGGTGCTTCCCGGAGGGCATCGACGTCTACTTCGAGAACGTCGGCGGCGCGATGCTGGACGTCGTGCTGCTCAACATGCGGGTGCGTGGCCGCATCGCCGCCTGCGGGATGATCTCCCAGTACAACCTGGACCTGCCGGACCCCGTGCACAACCTGACGGCCGTCATCGTGAAGCGACTCCGGATCGAGGGGTTCGTCGTGTCCGACCACTACGGCAGGTACAGGGAGTACGAGGAGACGGTGGCGCGGTACGTCAAGGAGGGGAAGATCGCGTACGTCGAGGACGTTGCCGAAGGGCTGGAGAACGCCCCCGCTGCGCTCGTCGGCCTCTTCTCCGGCCGCAACGTCGGCAAGCAGGTGGTCGTCGTCGCTAGGGAGTAACCCGCCAGATGTGCGTGTCATAGAATCTGTCGTAAATCTACTTTGATTTGGATTTAGTTTTCTCTGTACCGGAAAAACCGTCGTGAGCAATAGAAAAAAAATAAACTTGTTGTAAGCTGTGAATCTCCCTTGTTATTTGATTAAAATAGTTATGTATTTCTATTTTAATAGTAAATATATGTAATACACATATGTTACAAAATACACGTCTCTACTAATATAACAAGCCCTCACGTGCAGCACGTTCTTCTCATCCCTGCACGCAGCGATTTGTGCACGGGTACATAAGGAGAGCGACGACAAATATGGAGGAGGTTAGATGTCGACATGCTAGGGGCCGGCGTGCTAGGGTAGGGGACGGGGAACCATCAGCAGCATGGGATGAGATCGACAACACTAGGGATGTCGGTGGAAATCGATGACGCTGGGAGGATGCGTCGACGCCGTGGAGGATGCATTGGTATTGGTGACGTCGAAAGGATGCGTCGACGCTAGAGCTAGGGTATAACCGGCGGCACACAAGGGGTAGGGGCGACGACACATGCGAACAGGTGTCTGAGGTGTGACGGGTTGTGGTCCGTGGAAAGAGCGAATGGTTTTTTTACGGTGAATATGCGTAATTTTCATCAAAAATAGCGCTATGAGAATATGTGAAATTTAGGGGTACCTCAGATTTTATATTTCCACTGTGGGAATCTATAGATTCTACAAAAACTGTGTACTCAAATAAGTTGTTTGATTTAGATTCAAACTTCCGAGCTAGGAAACTGATCAAAAAATCTAAACCAGATATACTCTTTAATCTAGCCCTTGTATTCCAGAATAAAATTGCCACACGTCTCTATGATACATTGTAGTGCAAGGATCGGAGCGTAGGAGCGAGTGCACCGCTTGGCTCGGTAGCACAGAAATGTAGAATCGGTTTGGCTATTTTTTTTAACGAAAGGAACCGTGAGTCTGAGACTCGAGTTGGAGCGAGTCGTGTTATTTGTGTGCAATCGGCCCCAGCCTATCATGTAAGCCCATGATTGGCACACAGACAGTTTGGCGCTAGTACGTGCAGTATGTGGCTTAAGAGCATCTCGGAGAGTTTTTATATAAATTCTTAAATTTAAAATGTAAGATTTTGATGAAAAATTAGACTCCAACAACATCTCTAAACAAATTTCTATCCTAAACTATTCCCTAAATTTCTTACTATATATATCCTAAATATTAGGATTAACTTCTCCTTTCCTCATTTTAAAAAATAGAGATTCTAAATTATAGAAAACTGTTGTATATCAAATTAGTTTTTTGGAAATAAGAGAAATAAGATCCCTATATCAAATTTTAGGGAATAAAATTTAAAATATCTCTCGGAGATGCTCTAACAACAAAATAGCTCATATCCTCATATTTGTATGGAGAACTATCTTATTTTTTTTCTTTCTAAAAATCAATAAATATATAAAAACAGTATTGTTATAATCTCATTTTTATTTTTTAAACAATATTATATAGGATCAGAAAAGGGATCACTAGTTTTGAGAGAAAGGAAGAATAGTTTAAGGAATTATTTAGAACAGAGGATTATTTAAAAATATTATTAAAACATGATTTTTAAACACACTTAAATTTAAATGTTTTTTTTTAAAAAAACTAAATTTAAATTTATGTCTTGGAGATGGTCTGAGGCTCTGAGCTCCTCGGACCGCTCCATGCGAGTTGCGACCGTGCCGCCTCCGTCACTCCGCTCCCTCCCGAATAGATGATGTTAAGTTGGTTTTCGTCCCCAATCGCCAATCCGCATCATTTTCCAGCAGTTGTTGATTCGTTCCGCGCACTCCACCCTCCGCCTCCTTCCCTCCCTCCCCGCAAACCGCGAACGCCGTCCGCGGCTTGAGCCTTGAGCCCCCCTCTCCTCCCGCGGAGCCCCTCGCCCGGATCCCACTCGCCCGCGTGACACGACGGGTTCCACCGCGCGGCCGGCGTGACACTGATCCGCCGCCAGAGACCCGGTGAGCGCCTCTCTCTCTCTCTCTCAGCTGGCTTGTTTGACCGCGCCGCCATCGTCCCTTCTCATCGCTTCTCGAGATGCGCCCTCCGTGCTCCGTGGCGCCTCTGTTGTCTCGTTTGGCTCGTGGCCGGTGATTTGGCGGAGCAGATCGCGGCAGCCGGCAAGTAAGCTAGTGGGCGTGGGACTGCACTCGCGGAGCTTGTCTGGCGAATGGCGGTGGCCGGTGGGGGGGGGGGGGGGGGGGGGCATTATAAGTTTTTTTGCTGGAGATTGTGTCTTTTGTTCGGCGCGCGCGGAATGATTTGGCCAGCCATGAATATTAGTCATTAGCCCCTTTCAGATATCTGAAATCCACATATGAAATGGTTAGACCAGATGGTTTGGATCGATGGGCACATTGACATTGTACAAGCTGTACTGTGTTAATCAGCTGGTTCTAGGGACGTCAAACAAACATGTCTAGGCTAAATTGTTGTAACTTGAGTCAATGAGTCGGATTCCTTTTTTGTGATGTCCGTCATAGATACTCATAAGCGTTATAGGACATCCATTCTAAACAATTTTACAATGGATCATCCACTTTCATCTTGTCCTTGGGGTTGTTTTAATTATTTATCAAAGTTGGTGCTCTGTATTGGTAGCCATGATTACTATTGAGCCTTCTGCACAAGCTACTATTTCTGCGATCATTAATTCTGGTTTCATTCTGTTGATTACTTGGAAACTTTGATGCCATTGAGGACCTCCATACATGTGGAATATGCGTTTCCTGGTTGAAGTATTTGTTTCTTAAGCTAATTATGGCTAGTGACTCTGCAGCAGTTAGACAATGCTAACTGACACAGACATAAAAATGCAAGGAATTTTGAAGCTATGATTGCTATTAGACAAGATTACGACACTACATTTTATTATTTGTAATTTGACAAACACTGTGTCAGATCCCATTCTCTTTGCACATAGATGCATTCTTTAGATGCAACAATGCTCATAACTGTAGGTTTCTTGAGTTTCAGGGTTCTACCTGGAAAGGCATAACCCTGGCATTCTCTTGAGAAAAGGAAGAAGCAACCAAGAATGGCCTCGAGGGCGATCGTTAGGAGAAGGAAGTATGCTCTAGAGCATACTAATGTGCCTATTTTGTTACTACATTCATCTACTTCTACTTTTCGGCAAGAAAAAATTGGATATGATGTTGAGCAATGCACTGTATCTCAAAACTCAGGGGAATGTAACCATGAGAAAGCACAATTCATTTTAAGGAAGCGACACCTTTTGGACCTTAGTAATGGGTTCCTGTGTCGCCCAACTTATGGGGCTTCACTGGCCTTTTATGAATCTAAAACACAGACTTATGGTTTCCCCATGGGAGCTAGGTATTTCCTGCAATCAGTACACCATGCATCAAGCACTGCTGGGCATCCTAAAGCTGATATTCTCGATGAGCGGAGTGAGAACCAGAAACAGAAGCAGGGGACGAAGGAGGCATCCCCAGAAGAGTGTGATCAGGCGGTGGAAGGCTTGAGCACTGCAAAAGCTAAAGCTAAAGCTAAGCTGGTGCAGGAAGTACAAAAGTCTGACCAATCAATCATACAGAAATTTTGGGCAAGGCTTCTAGGTATTGGACCTGCTCTGCGTGTCATTGCTTCAATGAGCAGGTCTCAGTTCCCTCCAGTGTATTGATGTATCTGCAATTGCTGTATTACTCTCCTTTTTATGGGTTAACCATTCATTTTCAACATTTTGATTTTTATTTATTCTGTAAATGTAAGGGCTGACTGGGCTACAAAGTTAAAGCATTGGAAGGACGAGTTTGTTTCTACACTGCAGCATTATTGGTTGGGAACTAAGCTGCTGTGGGCAGATGTTAGAATTTCGTCAAGATTGTTGGTGAAACTTGCTGGTGGAAAGAGCCTTACAAGAAGAGAGAGGCAACAACTTACACGCACAACAGCAGATATGTTTAGGCTGGTACCTTTTGCTGTGTTCATCATTGTTCCCTTCATGGAATTCTTACTCCCGGTCTTCCTCAAGATGTTCCCAAACATGTTGCCATCCACCTTCCAGGACAAGATGAAGGAAGAGGTACTGACCTAGATATGTTATGTTTTCTTGCCACCATATTTGCTAAATACACACAGATTGGCTCAAGTCCACATTTCATTTTGCTATGTACAGGAGGCATTAAAAAGGAAGTTGAAAGTAAGGATGGAATATGCAAGGTTTTTACAAGATACTGCAAAGGAAATGGCCAAGGAAGTACAAACGTCACGTAGTGGAGAAATGAAACAGACAGCTGAAGATTTGGATGAATTTTTGAACAAGGTATCACTGTATCAGATTCATACATGTTCAGTTTGCTGTCTCAAGTTAAATACATAGATCATTAAGTGCTTATTTTAATGTTTTCCTGCAACTAGGTTAGGAAAGGTGGACATGTTTCAAATGAAGAAATTCTGAGCTTCGCAAAGTTGTTTAATGATGAACTCACCTTGGATAACATGAACAGGTTGATGTTCCATTGAATATATAACTTAATCCTTGATTCTAACAGCTTTCTGATCAGTTTTTTTCCTGCAGAGCACGGCTGGTAAATATGTGTAAATATATGGGGATCCAACCTTTTGGTACAGATCACTACTTAACATTCATGCTTCGGAAGAAATTGCAAGAGTATGTTTGCAGTTGCGTTCACATGTAGATGCTGTTTTCAGATGTAGATATCAGATAGTCAGATGATGAGAAAATAACATGATGGATAATGTAGAATATATCTTGTATACAAATTTTCAGTTCAAATTGAGAATTAATTATGCTGCACCTTCCTCATTGAATTAGTTTTTGTTCTGTACATATCTAGTACTGATTTGGCCTTTAATCTCTAGGATATCAAATAAAGATCCAAATTTGTAATGAACCAAATTCATGATGGGATAAACATCACTAGGAGGATAGCCGGATGGCGTCGGCAGCTAGGGATGAGAGGAGAAACTTAGACTGGGATGATGAACATTAGAGAAAGATTATACTAATTCTTCATTGCTCAATGAAATAGAGATACAACCCATCCTTATATAGATGGCATGACTTGACTCTCAAGAAGCTAATCTCTAAACTCTAGGAAATAGATTACAACTCAATCTAATTTTATCTTTTAAATAAGAAATCTAATCTTATCTCTAAACTAACAATTCCTAAACTGCTGCTATAGTACCGTGTGAGTACTGTTTACGCCCTATATTGGTAGGATGTGGACCTTGGCCTCCAAGCCCATGCACATGACAAATTTTGAATGATTTTTGTAGTTCTCATTGCATCATCTGAAATTGAGAACAATGGGTCCAGAACATAATGTTCTTCAGTGTACGTTACTTGTAAAATAAAGGCGATGTGATGAGTCACATGGAAACAGTTAGTCAGTTACTTGTACACCAGAATCAAACCTCTTTCAAGTTTGAAGACCACATGGTGTTCTTATGCAAACATTTTTTTGGGTAATTAATCGTATTACAACTCTTTTATCTATTTTTGCAGAATTAAGAATGATGATAAGATGATCCAGGCTGAGGGTGTAGAATCTCTTTCTGAAGAGGAGCTTCGACAAGCTTGTCGTGAACGTGGTCACCTTGGTTTATTGTCAACAGATGAGATGCAAAAACAGGTTCGTTGGCCTTGAAATTATTGAAGGGACATCCACATTGTGGAGTAGATCATGGTACTAAATAAAGCACATCAGATTCATATCGTTAAACGTTTTTAAATGATTTTTATTATATTCTCACTTTTTAGTAGTTCCAGTATGTTCCTATTGTTTTGCTAATTAATGGACTGTTGATACATTTCACATGTTTTTTCATCTTGTTCCAGTAACCTATTGAACTTCTTTTACTAACCATAAATTGTAAGTGTGTTACCAGTAGCGAACCCAGAACAAAAACTACCAGGTGTATGACACATACGAGTACTCTAATTATTGAGTAATATTATAATTAAAATAGCCTAAAGGAAATACATGTGCTACACTGCTAACTGGCCCTGACATCCTGTGCACCGGGCTAGCACAACATAGGAACACCCCCATGTGTTACTATAATGGGTAGTGTTACTCTGCTAAGTGAGAAAAGTCAGTGATGCATCTTGCTCTGGACTTTTATGCCAGTGCTTTGTTTACTAAATTGTGTTAATGTACATGAAAAAATTCCTAGCAATACTGTATAAGGTGCCTTTAGTTCACTCTAGTGATCTAGGTGCAGTACTTTGCAGGAACTTTATTTGTGTTTAAGCTATGTTAAATTAATATCAAACTGCTGTAAGAATTTAAACAATTAATTTTATGTTCAGCTCAGGGACTGGTTGGATCTATCACTTAATCATTCCGTGCCGTCATCTCTTCTTATACTATCAAGGTAATTCTGGTGATAGTTGATCTTGAGTTTTTGGTTCATCTGTTCAAGTTCTCAATTGTGTTTGAATTACTGCCAGAGCTTTTACTGTGTCTGGAAGGATGAAGCCAGAGGAGGCTGTTGTAGCAACATTATCTTCTCTGCCAGATGAAGTTGTAGATACTGTTGGAACAGTACTTCCCTCTGAAGATTCTGTGTCTGATAGGAAGAGAAAATTGGAATTCCTGGAGATGCAGGAAGAACTTATCAAGGTACAGCAAATTTGAGTTTCTGATCTCTCTATGTAATGAAGCTGCCCTTGGTTAGGCCTGCCTGACACATATATATGCTCTTATTGGTTATGTTACCAAGCTACCAGCTGCAATAAAGTATCTTCCCTATTGGCAGTTTGGAAATTCACCTCAACTTAAATATAAATAAGTGAATTGAAGTTCAGCATTACAACCCATAACTTATCCATGGTGTGTATTGTTTTTCTTGAAATACAGAAACATGATAACTGATGTGGTAGCATCATATTTCTGCTTGAACCTTGCCAAGAAGGCAAGCACCCTCTTCATGTCTATGACACACTTAGATCTACTGGATCTTGAGAATTATGGGCATAATTAAATTTTATAGTGGGAAAATAATAAAATATTATTCTGTAGAAGAAAAACATGGATTAAAATGGTGAATCCCATCGTGCATAAAATTGATGGTTGTATTGTTTAGGATTGTAATAAAATTTGATTATTGATGTGATTTCCTAACCAACTTGAAGATGCACTTTCCTCTCTGGCTTTCAATATTCTTTGGTTGGCCAAGCCCAATTATTATATGATTCACCTATGCAACTGTAATTATTATTTGGCAGATTCTATAAGTTCTCTCAGTTCCACTGTTTGATGCTCCAACTATATTGTCAATTATACATTGTTGTTAATGCTTCTACATATCAAATAATACTTAGGAAGAGGAGAAAAGGCAAGAGAAAGAAGAGAAGGCAAAACTTGAAGAACCAAAGATTAGCGAAGAGGATTTGGCTTTGAAGGAAATGACTGAGCCAACTACTAGGGAAGAAGAGGAAGTAAAGAATGCAAAAGTTGAGCATGACAGGAAGGAACAGCTTTGTAATATCAGCCAAGCATTGGCTGTGCTCGCATCTGCTTCTGTATGATCCTAGCATTAAGCTATATACCTTTCATTTCTAGAATAAGTTGCATTAAGTCATTAACATTCTGTTGTACACTTGTACCTTTTTTTTCTTACTGCAGTCTGTTACCAAGGAACGTCAAGAGTTTTTGAAACTTGTCAATAAGGAGGTATGAGTTGAAGTTGCACTGAATATGTATTCGCTTCAGTTTACCTAACATAATATAAGATGGCTCCCACTCTTGTGGAACACAGATAGAACTATATAACACCATGCTGGAAAAAGAGGGTACAGAAGATGAAGAAGAAGCTAGGAGAGCATACATGGCTGCAAGGGAGGAATCGGACCATGCTGCAGAGGTAGCTGCAGGAGAAAAAGTCTCATCAGCACTGATAGAGAGGGTAAGGAATTCTTTTCTGCATTCAAACCACTACTTCTTGACCTGTCTCTTTTAATATTACCTTGAAACATCCCTAACTTCAAGATAATCATGTGATAGTAATTGCAAATATACACCCAACTCCAGAGAGGGTGTGAGAGTAGAGGAATTGATTATTGGCATGGAAAAACACTGAGATAGGTAGAAAGATGTACTTGGTTAGTAATGAGCTTTGATAAATCAATTGCTTCTTACTTCTAATGTTCATCTTTGACAATTATGTCCACCACCATACAGAGATTTGTTCTTATTTTCCAAAATTAAATAATTGCTGAATTCATAACTAGGCAAAATTAAATAATTTCTGAATTCTTAACTAGATTGAGATATCAGACATAATGAACAGGTTCATTATTAGCATAATTCAGAAGTGATTATTACAGTTTAGTACTAACTTGACCATATTATGAGAATAGAAGTCTAGAAAAGTGTTAGGCTCACCCCACCTAGCCAACCCAACCATAAAACCTAGGCGTTATAGTGGAAGAGGTGGGGGCTTTTATCTATCCATAGTCCAACATTCCCCCTACGGTGTGCGAGCCCAGCGTAGCCCGCAGCAGGTTCTAGAGGCCCGGCGTAGCCCGCAACAGGTCTCAGCACACTAGATAGGCGCAGGGGAAATCACGCAGCGGAAATGCGTGGCCAGGGGGATTCGAACCCAGGACCTTGGCTCTGAGCCTCTGATACCATGTTAGGCTCACCCCACCTAGCCAATCCAACCATAAAACCTAGGCGTTATAGTCTAACAAAAAGGATATGGCTAAATTCAACTTTGCTCCTTATAAGTTATAAGAGGGGAGATATATGCTTTATACTAACTAGTGTTCATCAGTCATCTCTACCTTTCTTTGCCAATTCTGGTTTATACTTAATGATCTGGAGTTGTTGTTTGAAGCACCACAAAAAAACTATTCTAACCTTATTAAGGCAAAAGGCAATTAGCAATCAATTATGTAGGATCTGTTTTTCACTGTTATCTTAAGCTCTCGGCTTCATCAACTGGGACATTGCTAATCAGCATATTCACTTTTCTTGTTTTTGAACTCAAATTTTGGTGTTGCTTCATGTTTGTCTCAACTGGCTTCTAGCTTCTTTCTCTATGATGATGGCAGCAGCACACACCTGCATGTCTTTGTTCTGCATTTACTAATTTACATATTTTCCTTAATTGACATAATTTCTCTCTTGTTCTATTGGATAGGTTATGTGTGGAAAATGATTCAAACATGATGTGTATATTTTTGTTTGCTCGTCTGCTCTTTAATAACTAACGGGCTATTTGTTGTTGTACTGTTTTGCTGCATTTCAGGTTGATGCTATGCTTCATAAGTTAGAGAAAGAGATTGATGATGTTGATGCACGAATTGGTAACCGCTGGCAGCTGCTTGATAGGTAAATTTCACCTGCATGCACGTAAGGTTGTCATGAATCACTTGTTACTACAAAGTTTCATACTTTCATTGTTGTTAATTTTCTGGGGATACTTTGTGGTAGTAATTTTTTCGCAAAAAAATCTTGAGGCTGGCAGGGAGATTGCTTGATTAGAACAGACAGCTAACTCAAGTTGGGACTTAGAACAAAAGGGGACATGTTAAGCCTATGGCCATTCACAAGTGATTGCAACTGAATTCAGTCATTTTTCTCTCCTGCCAGCATATGCACATACCTTTGCTCTAAAAGAATTGAATTCGTATGGCTAAATTCGTAATAGATTAATAGATCATTGTATGCCACTGATCAAGGAATGGTGTTGCGTGCCAAATTTGTCGGAATTTCCTTTGCTCACGAATAACCTGGTCTTATTGCAGTGACCGTGATGGCAAAGTGACCCCTGAAGAGGTAGCAACAGCAGCAAATTATCTCAAAGACACCACAGGGAAGGATGGCGTCCAAGAGCTTATTAGCAATCTTTCTAAAGACAAAGGTCCCACTAGGCTTCTCTACCTACTGTGCTGAAAGAAAAGATAAACGTCCATGTTCATCAATCTGCATTTCTAAACCTTCTTCTGCTTTTATGCCGAACAGAAGGGAAGATCCTCGTGGAGGACATTGTGAAGCTGGCATCACAAACGGGAGAAAGCAACGAACATGAAGAAGCCCAACGACAATAGGTAGACCACTTTGATGGCTGTTCAAGTCAGCAGTCCACTCTTTCTCCCCAGTAACAAAAGGCAGGACGGTCATTTTTTTTGTTGCGACTGGCTGCCGTCGAGATGCTTGCATATAGTTTTAGCCATCGGTTCTTCTGCCTAGGTTCTTCTGGCTGTAATGGACTTGCTGAATTGCCAGATGGGATAATAATTCGCGTCTAATCCAGATAATCTGAATAAAGGTATAGATGTTGAACAAGTATCTGTCTTAATTTATGCTATTTGAATCAGAATCGTGCTGGATTTCAGTGAAGAGTAGCCGAGAGTGCTTAAGGATTGCTCCGAAAACTTTTGCTTTGAAAACATGAGACTCCCTGATGATGAGTCGGACTCGAGAAAAAGAAAAGGAGAAAATCAAACTAAAATAGTGCTAAAATTTATGTTTTGATTCAATGACTAAAAAAAGGCTGAAGTATTTATAATGGATAGAAATGAGGCATTTTAGCCTCTTAGCTCCTTGAAGGTTAATGAACTAAAAAATTTTAGTTTCTTTTTAGTCTTGCTGTTTAAATTTTTAGCCTCTAAAGTGATTAAATTTTATTCCCTTTTGCTTTAGTCCTTTGGATCCAAACAGTCTCTAAATGTTTTAAGATTTGGATCTGGTACGGCTTGTTTGGTACGGTTTTAGCTCTTTGAAATCTCTAGAGATTATATTGTGAAATAAAGTATTTTAAGATTTTTTTTCAAAATAAAATTAAAATATTTAACTAAATAATCTCAATCTATCTACAATTTATATTCAGAATTGTTTAGCTAAATTTGATCACATCTAGAGTTTATATGCAGTAAAACAAAGTTTTTATCCAAAACAAAATCATATTGTTGAACTAAAATCTTTTAGTCTATCCACAGTCCAGTATTTTTAACCTAAATTTGATAAAAAAACCTAGATCTGGAATACTCAGGACAAATACAAAAATCCAAATAATGCAAAAAAAAAGACGTTTGGGCTTCCCTGGCCCAAGGCTATACAGTGCGTTATCACCCTCAAGGTCAATCTGAGCCGTCCATCCTACATCCAACGGTATGCGCGCGTTTGTTTGACCCCCTGCAGCGGAGTGGAGCCGCCCCTTTCCCATCTGACCCATCATCCCCTCGGCCCCTCCGCCCCACCTCCTCGCCGGCCATTACCCCCCTCTCCTCTCCCCTCTTCCGGTTCCAATCTGGTCTAGGGCTGCGCGGCGCGAGGGGAGGGAGGGAGAGCTCGCGAGGAATCGAGGAGCGGGGGAAGGCACGATGGGGAAGAACAATGCGTACAAGGCGATGCAGCGGGCGCGGATTGGGTCCTCCTCCGGCGCCCCGGGCGCCGCCGACTCCCCCGAAGACGGCATGGTCGGTCCCCTTCCTAGTCTCGCCTCCCTCCCTCCCCCCAATCCACCCCCTCGCAGATCTTGATTTCCCCTTCCTCCCCTAGCTTTCCGAGTCCCGGACTTGGTGCCCGCCTTGTCTCGATCGCTCGTTCCCACCTGTGACGACCCTGTTTAGATCTGCGATAGTTGTAGGTTACATCGAGATGGAATCCCGCTGCTAGGAGGTAGTTGTAGTAGTAGTAGTAGTAGTTTTAGAGGAGAAATTTATTTTGGAAATCATGGTACTTTTACTAACGAGGGCCGTCGCAGACGGACGGTTCATTTCATTCTCCAGAGTGGCATGCGGCGCGTTTGGCCAGCCTGAGCAAGACCCACACCGTCACGTGGGAGGAGTTCAAGAAGAAGCAGAAGGTATAGCCACGACTTGCTCGCTACTGTTAGTTTTAGTTTTGGCAAAATTAGTCAGCTGGCTTATTATCTCGTTCTTCTTTTCGTGTGCGCAAACTTCAAACCATGGTAGTGCATATGTACTCTTGTTGCTTCAACTTTGTGTTGTGCTGGTGGTATAGCCACGACTTGCTCGCTACTGTTAGTTTTAGTTTTGGCAAAATTAGTCAGCTGGCTTATTATCTCGTTCTTCTTTTCGTGTGTGCAAACTGCAAACCATGGTAGTGCAGATGTATTCTTGTTGCTTCAACTTTGTGTTCTGCTGGTGGTTCCGATTATTATTATTTTCCCGTGTTTTAATATACTGTGTGATGGTCTGATGAAGGCTGATCGTTAGATATGAAGCATGTGTACATTTCTTTATAACATGGTATGTTCTAGTCTCTAGATGGATTTGGAACATGATTACCTTCCTAGCACATGTAGCAGAAAAAATATGAATGATGTAAGGGAATATTTATCAATCTAACTCTGTAATTCATTGAAGAAGCTAATTCTTGTCTCATTTGATGCATTGACAACTTTTTTATCCCCGTTCTTTTCTAGCTACAGCATTACACAATCATTTTGTATCGCATAAACCTATCTCTTGGGAGTTCTCATAATTCCATCTTAGTTGATTTGATTGCTTGAATGGACTAATGATACAAAAATTCATTTCTTTTATGATTATTGGTCATACGGTTATTATGGATGGCACTTACTCTAATTCCAAACAGACCAACCTAAGCCCTTTTTAGTTTGTTCAGGATTGTTTTTTTGCAAATGATTTGACCCAAAATGTTGTTGCAGACAATTCTAAGACTCTTTGTACTTATTCAGAGATTGATTTGTAATTACAGCTGTTTACCATCAGTACTTTACAGTATCTCATGCTGCTCTTGTGCCCTAATAGGAAGATGAGCTAAAGAGGGGTGAGGTGGAAGCTGACAAAGATAAAATGATGAGAGAATATAGGGCTCAACTGGATGCTGAAAGGGCACAAAAGTTAGCTCTTGGAAGAAATCACTCAAGGTCAAAATCATCGCCATCCCAGAAAGGTAACTTTGTGACTTACAACCTGACGACCTGTTGATGATGTATTGCCGTATTAGATTAGTTTTTTTCATCCAGTCACCTGCTTCCTACATCTGTTGTATTTGCCAAATGATTTCTGACAAATAATTTTGGATACAGAAAGGAAAGATAAAGATGAAAAGAAACGGAGTAAAAAGAGGAGAAAGGTATACCCCTACAAATCAAACAGCTATGGAATATTTCTGTTGTAACTGCATCAGTTTTGATAAGACAGCGTGGATTGAGGTCAATTTTAGTCAGCCCCATTGGTTCCCTACAATAGATGGGCTGATGGAATAAACCACTGAAAAATCAATTCTTACTATTTAAATTAGTATTATGATTATCAGAGCAATCACATTCATCATTTCATCTACTTGCTTGCTGCCTCAAACTAAAATTTGCCCACTTCTGCATTCATTACAGCACAGAAGCTCATCAGAGTCAAGTTCCAGTTCATCATCAGAATCATCAAGTGGTGATGATGAGGATAGGGGTTCGAGAAAGTCCAGACCACGGTCGAGATCGAAGAGAGCAAAGAAGGATAAGCACAGGTCAAGATCCAAACACAGAGTCTGTGATAATGAGGAAGGTCCTGTTCGGCTCTCTAAATTCTTTGGGCATACAAAGAAGTAGATGCTGAATACTGAGTCCCCTGCAGCCTGACCTTGTTGCATAATCGGCCTTGCTATGAGCCTATCTATGCATCGATGGTTGTAGATTGTATCGTTCAGTTCTGATTACTGTATGAAGGTTGAGAAAACCAGTTACTGTATTACATCTCAAGAATGTTAAACAGTTCGACAGTTCAGTATTTGAATATGAATTCTTTATAACATTGTAGTACAAGGCGGTATGCTTGCACTTATGACATCTAAAGTTTGAACTGCCTTGTTCATTTCGAATTCAAATGCCATGTGAACTCTCTTTTTTTGGTTCTCTGAAGACACCTGAGACCAAAAAAAGGGACTACATGCTATTAGGGAGAAAAAGGAAGGTGGCTCCAGATAATTTTGATTTGGATTTTGAATGTTGACTCACTGCCACTAGGTTTTCAGCGATCAACATATAGTTGAACGTGACCTCTAATTACACTCATGGTTGTCGTTTTTTTAAGAAACATTTTTATTAAGATTACAACAAAGTCCTTCGATACTAAGTTTTTGCTTATCTTTCATCCCTGTATGGTCTGCTGTGGCTGAATATCACCGTCTTGTCATAAAAAATAATTTGTATCTTACATATATGTCCACTTGATTTTCATTAACCAATAATATAAACCACTTTATGCTTTATAATTCTCGATTGAAATGACACCGATGTTGCCTAAGAGGGGTGAATATAAGTTCCTAAAAAATTCTTCTACAAGAAATGTTAAGCTCTTGGAATGTCCAATTATTTCGGATCATCTAGGGTTCTGTTGTTTCGGGTTGAATCGGAAGTTCTAAGGTCCAGAACTTCTAGTTCCAACTAGATGTTACAGGAACAATAAAAAATTCACAGAGTCGATCCTTTAAAAAAATTATAGCAATTCTATTCATAAGTATAAGTTATTAGGAGTATGACCATGCAAGAAAAAATAGATCCATGGAGTAGATTTAGAGATCGGATTAAAACGAGTAATAAACATAATTAACCGATAGACTTTAAATTTAGGAGTCTTCTTATGAGTTCTAGTTCAAACTAATTATTCTTACAAGTTCTAATAGGTATCATGAAACTATTACATTCATCAATTGCAATCAAATAAGCACGAGTGTATAGATCGGGCTAAAACACATATGAATATGATAATCTATCACATGAACACGAACACGAAGAACAAGTAAATTAACAAAGGAGACACATAATTTGTTTCCCAAAGTTCGGATCGACCAATCCTATGTATCTATTGAGGGGTCCCAAAAGACTAGGTCTCTTTTAACTTTTTTCCTCACCAAGCAATCATTGGGTCTAGCTTGAGTTTTACTAGAGTTACATTTTCCTTTGCGGAGATGAAGTAGAACCTTCACAAACTTTTCTAGGCACACCATAATCCTTAGTTGTTCACGGGCAATGTCTTGCCGTCTAGGAGATCTCAATATCTAAGAGTAATAAACACAAATTTGACTTGCTTCCTATGAACTTAAGTGTTCAAAGATTAAAATGAATCTCATCCACTTTCTCTCAAATCTTTCAATCTATCTCACTAATCTTAACTAGATCCAATCAAATGTGGAGTGGGATGAACCCTAAAAGTTTTTGAATCTTAGAGGAAATGGGGGTGTTGAGCTCTCTCTCAAAAGAGAGGAAGATAGGTTTATATAGACCTCATCATCGGGCTAGCTGTTAGGGGCAAAAGTTACAGCAAAACCGAATCATCCAGACCTAAAATAGAATGATATTCTCAGAATGTCTGGTTCAGTTTGGAGGTTCTGAACATAAAGATACCAAAACTTTTGGTTAGTTCTGGACCTAGAGGTCCAAAAAGTTTTGGATCCATCCGGAACATCTGAATTCCTCGTAGCCTTTAGAAAATAGGTCATAACTTTTGACTTCAAATCCATTTTTGATGATTTTAGAGATTTTAGAAAGCTTATTTAAAGAGCTATCCAACCCAACAAAGAATAAGACTTAAAACCCAAGGAGAAAATATTATGGCTTTGGTTTTATCTCAATATATCAATGGGATAAAACACTTTGAGCACCAAGACATATACAAACACATCAACTTTGTATCCCTCTTAATAGTATGATATTTCTATACTCAAATGCAAGTATAAAATATTTATAACAATAGAAACACCTTGATACCATATTGTTTCTTTACTTTCGAGGAACAACAAAGTTGAAACCATTTCATCATTGGGACCATTCACATACATAAAACTAGTTGAATATGCTAGTGTTAAATATTTATACATTTGCCTTGAGCAATGTTTACTTTAAAATTTTGCTTGGTGTAGTCAACATATGAGGTGCAGATGTTTTTATATATTCAAGTCACTTCATATTCTTCAACACATGAAGTTCGAACTTGATCATTCTTTTTATCACTTGCATTTTTTGAATAAGTGATGTGGATTACCTATAGTTTTTTATACTTACATGGTTTCTCGACACAAAGCTTATACTCGCTCTTCACCATTGTATTGATTATTCGGGAACAAGTCTTTGCTTGCCATTCACCCTTGCATGGTCTTTCGTAGCTGAGTATCACTTGCTCTTCACCATCTTACCATAGAAAACCACCATGTATCCTATATCTTTAATATGTTCACTTGATTCTCATTAATCAATGATATAAATTACTTTACGCTTCATGATACTTAAGTTGTTGTTAATGATTAACTTTAGCTTGTATTTATTAAATCTGTCAATATATAGTTAGCAAGGTTCTATAAATCATTTTCATGGTCATGTTGGTTGAGATCCATCAATCAATAATGTTCTTTCATTAAATTCAAGGGAGATTGACCCAAAGACTTTTGTTCAAAACTTCCGACTTTTGTTCAAAACTTCCGATTGAATATGATTTAAAATGTTGCCAATCTTCATGATTGGTATTTTACTTGGTAATTATCAACACATGAGAAATTAACATTTTTGCTTGATGCCAAAACTTAACATAACATACAAACTCATGAAATCGGTTAGTCCCAATATATATTTGTTGTTATAAATCACCAAAACTCAATATAACTCAGGAACCAAGATACTTCACCCTTCCCATCACTTGTCCTCCTCCCTCTCCTCTCCATGCTCTGGAATGTGAGGTGAAATAATGAATTGATGAGAAGAGAGGAGGGGTCATACCCCTCCTTATATAAAACCTCTATTGATAATTTGGTGAGAGTGTCGGATTCCCCTATCATCAAACCAATAGACGATTTGAAAAACTAATAGTTAATAAGAGCCAAATCTAATCATTAGGCTCTTGTCAACCGATAGGAGTCCTTTGCCAAACCAACGGTCAATTTGAAATAAATTGTTAATTCGCCTGTGAACATAGCCCAGGAAAGCTGCTACAATGCAAAAGTAGCAGGAAGGCAAATGTATGTTGCTAGCGAATTTTCTGAGACGATTATATGCATTCTGATATCATCGGCAATGCGAATATATTCATGCCTAGGAGTATGGAAAGTTGCTACAAGTTAATATGGCAAAATGCACATCTTAGTATGAAATAAAGCTCCATCAATATATAATGTACATCTAAACAACGTATAGTTGATGGGCGATAAGATTAACAAGGCAAATAGAAGATCCAACCTATGCAAGAGGTAGCTGTAAATTTTTGTGCATCCATGCTATCAGGCATCAGCTACAAAGAACATTAATCGCCAGTTGATCAACTGTAAGCTACAGAGCGAAATTAATCACCAGCTGATCGACTTGCTATGTGGACTGCTCTAATTCTTCTCCAAATCGTTCCAGCCTTGACACCTCTGCATCATAGTCACGGATCTGGGCATGGTTAATAGAACCATCATCTTCACTCGCCTGGATTTGCTTCCCACCAAACCTGTACGGGGATAAATAAAAAATGACAACCTGCTAAGACATATTCTTGAAATTTTGTTATAATTCTAATGTAGGTAGAAAAGCAAGCATGAAACTTCCAACTTCCAAGAGCACCTCCTCTCATATTCAAAGCATTCTCATTCGAGGCATTTGGTTTAAAATTGGTCCGAGACATTTGGCAAACTCAAGGGTTATGCGCATCAAACATAAATCTATTTTACAGGAACATCAACGCAACAGAGAACAAGGTGAGCTAAAGCTAACTCATTTTACGTTAAAAAAACCTACCATCTTCCATTCATCTTCTCTACGCATTTGGCACCATCTTTCCGGTCTTTGAATTTCACCAAAATAACACCCTGTGGATGATTTTCACAAACCTGCAAGCAGAAACAAGTGCATGGAACATAAGTGGATAGTTGCTCGCAGTTCAACTATGATATACAAAAGGTATTTAATAGGATCCATTTTTTCCAGCCAAGTTTAACCTGTGGGGAAAGAAAAGCCCAGCCAATCCAAATCTGGCCAGGCTAACCTCACGTGTTGTGAGGTTAGGCAAGTCTTATTGGCCGTGCAACTGTGAGAAAACAGAAACAGGTAACTGCAGCCCCAAAGGCTCTGGGTGGTTTAAGAACTGTAAGAGTGCATACATCTGCACGTGTGTGGGTTTTTTAGTTTGTTGCCCAGTCTTATCATGAATTGATGGCCCCATGAAATCCAAAATACCTGATCAATCAAAGGCAGATTGCACACCTTAGCTACTCAGCATGCCTCAATCATCAGTTTCCTTTTTTCAGTCTTATTTGCTAATGCCCACTACTGGAGCCCTTATTACACCAGTAGATTTTTTAAGTAGAACGAAGATGCAATTACACTCTACCCATTTAGTCATAATGCTGACTGCTGAGTTGCGTATACATGCTAAACTCCCAAAGTGAACATATTGAAAAGAAAACCATCCCAGAAGTTGCAGCCAGCAGTTAATGTGCATTCCATATTGCTCCTGTGCATATCAGGACTAGATGTAAAATGGAAGCAGTTAAAAGGAAGTTTGGTAGGCATTTGGAGTTAACTGCATTACAGTTATACATGCATGATGCATTTTGAACATGTTGAAAGCAAGTCCACACTAAACATCCAAACTTACTTATGATGACAATTTTAATTATGATGGCAAAGGGAACAAGCAAAGGCAAAGTTAATAATTACCTTGACATTGTCAACTGGACCAAATTTCATGCATTCTTCTCTAACATCTGACTCAAGCTCAGGAAGAAGAGTTTCATCAGCCTGGAATAGTCGAGACTTTCTTCCTCAGTCCAAATATTAAAAAGGAAGTTGCTAGTTCCAGATAATGAAATCCAGGGGGCCAAACCAAAACAATCTAGTGACTGCATGAAAAGAGCACACTTTTGCAATATGCCAAGCATACTTCAGCTACTTACTCGCAATTCAGCAGGAGTGAACATATGCCGCAAAATAACTGTGGTTGGAATCATCACCTTCCTGTCATCATGTCCACCTAATAGCAGAAAACGGTTGCAAAAGGTAGATAAAAAGTGATGTTCAGTCGAGGTTATTGTCCTTGCACAGCTGCCAAATAGCAGTGTGAAAAGCAAGTGCTTATCATACAATGGCATATTGCCCAATTAAATAGCCTGAACACAAAAACAGTTTCTGGTTTTCTGTACCCTAGTGTTTTGGGCCTTTCTTCAGTACTCATTTTTTACATATAAAAGGAGTACTATTCCCTACAAATTTTGATGCAAATTAACAGTGGGGATATAAAACCTCCATTACACATAAGAAATGGCATTTTAGATATGGCAATAGATTTCCAGGGCTCAGGCAATTAATTGACAGTTACACAATTCTACATAAATAACTAATCTAAACTCTGAAGCATGCAAAACATTCTACATAACCTACAATTGGGCTGAATCTACATTGAATATTGACAGTTGAAACTAATCACACAGAGTGATTTGCAAACAAATAACTTGTTCAAAATAAGTAAATAACCATAATGACAAGAATCAACAAACAGAGATAGAAGTTACCCCATCCAAGAATTTTATCTTCAACCTTCTTGTTCTTCCTTTTCTTTTGCTTGTCTGCTTTCTTGGAAACGAAAACATTTCCTGAAGCAGATGTGACAACATCTGTAATGTCTCCTGTGTAGCTTGTATGACTTTGACAAAATCATGAACTTACCTTTCTGCTCAAATTTGGCCTGGCTAACAGACATTAGAGTCTTACCACCAGGACGAAATGATGTACCATCCAACAATTGAATTGCTAAAGCTACAGAAGGCTCCTGAATCATAGAAAAACAAAGAAGGAACATTATAAACAATGTGTGTAACAGGAGCATATAATCTGATGAGCTTTACAAGGGACTACCTTGAGATAAGTCACTAGTGCATCACCCTTCTTTCTGCCTGTTTCTTTGTCACTATAGATTTTTACTCGAGGTTTTCTTGTCTCAGGATCCTACATCAACAAAAGTTTAGAGGTGTATCAATACTTTGATGTTCAGGAGGAAAATATTCTTCATTATATTCTAATATTTAAGGAAGCTGCATGGCGTCGCTGGTGCTGGAGGCGGCCTCCCGCCGCCGGCCCTCCCCGCCTCGCTGTCCTTGATCCCCCCGCTCAGGTCAGTCTTTCTCGCCTCTCCTCCTCCTCTCCCCTTCCCTCTCTTCGTCATGGGTCCTCTTCTTCCCTTGGTGGAGCTTGAAGACGACCCGGCCCTCCGGGACTTGGTCTCCTCTTGGGACTTCTCCAAGGGTGCCATCTTTCAATGCTCCATGCTGAAGCAGTTCTCTCTCTCGGTCCATCATCCTTCGTCCTCCCCTGCTGGTTCCTTTCTCCTCCTGGCTGTTTTCCGGCGCTTTACTTTTCGTCTCACGGTGGATTCGGTTAGCCTTGCCCTCCATGCTTCCCTTGGTGGTTCCCCGGCTGGATTTCACGTTGCCTTGGTTCAAGATAGGCACTTCCGCTTTTCTGTTAGCGATAAAGTTGTCGGTCTTTCCGTCGTTCATCTCCGTAGGATCACGACAGACCATTTTGACGTTTTCTTCCATCTTTGGCGCGATGGCGGCCCTAACTGGTCTTCGGAGGTTCCGGGTTGGCTTGCTGAAGAAGAAAGATGTTGGATTCCTGCTCGTCGGAGATCCCTCCCGCACTTTTCTTCGGCTCACTCTCCTACGGCCATCCGCCGACGTCCTTCATCCCCCTAGCGCCCTCCTGGTCCTAGGTCTCCACGGCGCCGCCCTAGCCTCAAGACTGTCAAAAGGTCTCCTTCTCGGATACAATCACGGTCTTCCCTTCCGATCACCATCTTCTAAGAACTAGTTCATCACCCTCCGTCCATTCCCTACTATCGTCCTTCATTCTTGTTGGTTCAATTCGATGTCCCCTTCCTTCGTCTGATCGTCGGCCTCACTTCCGGCGGGACCATGCTGGGATGCGCCGGCCCGGTTCCCTTTTCGGCCAAGGCCATTTTCAAACTTAACGCATCTAAGCCGTCCATCCTCGGATGCTTTTCCCGCCCTCCACCTTGCCTCGACCTTGTCCCCCTGGACTCCCGGTGACTACTCTCGATCACCCCTACCCCCCGACAGGACACCATCCCTCTAGACTGTATCTTCACCCGTCTGAAAGGTGATCTGTCTATTGGTCTCCCTCAGTTTGCCGCCTCAAAGCCAGAGCTCTCGTCTGACGTTGGTTGCACTCCCCCATCGCATTGCATTAATTGCCCATGTCAGGAGTTTCTTCCAGGTAGCCCCCCACGGTTTGTGTCGCCTTCCCACCGCCCCCTCCCCTTCCCTCCTCTCCCCCCTTTGAACCTGGTTTCATTTCCCAGTTTTCCTCGGGCCCTTTTGCATTCTAGCCCCCGGGGGTCTGTCTCGGAAGTTGGAAAGACGCCCTCCCCTCCTTTTCTCTCCTCGTCCTCTCCGTCTCTAGCCATCTCCCCTCTCTGGCGCCCTTCCTGCTCCACCCAATCCCACCTGGTGTCCATGGCCAACTTCCCGGCGAACCCTCTCCCTTTCGTCCCTTACGGTGGGATACTCTGGGATGGGGGAGGCCCGCTTCGTCGCCAGCGAAACAACGTCGTTCTTTCGGGCGAGATCGTCCCTCGCCATGAGTGCTATGCTATTGCGGAGTCTGATGGTCACATCCCTCCTGCGGAGCGGACGGACTTCCTGATCACCATCCGCCAGCAAGTAGTGCACCAGCTCCTGCTCCGGGTCGAGCGATATAGCCTTCACCCTCTCGGAGTCGGCATTTTCAAACTCAGCAGCCTCGTTGAGAGAGACTTCCTCATCAACTCTCCACCGATCTTCGTCCTCGGTCGCCTAGTGCGCTTTGTCAAGCACAATGAGGCAATCAACTGTCGGATGGCCCCTTTCGCCCGGGCGGGATGGATCATGTTTCTAGGGTATCTGCTCCTCCTTCGGTCAGCTAATATTCTGGCACAGTCAAGATCCTAGCCTTGCATGAGTCCTGATCAAAGTCCTCTACGACGATGATCTGGACATCCCCAGGAGTATCACGGTGAAGCATGGTAGGGAGATGGATGGCGTCGGACGTTCTTGGACGTTCCCGGTCTATCTCCTTCAATCAGACCTGGCGGATAGATGGCCTGGCGATGAAGCTCCACCACCTCCTGACAATGGCAACCCCCACCCCTTTCTCGATCCTGTCCAACCAGGAGAGCCAGAATGGGTCCAGCTATGAGCTGACCAACAACTTTTCGGTCCCCTAGCCAATCATTGGCAGCATCAGCCCTTCAACAACGACAACCTCCCCAACGACTTGATGGTCGAGGCAGACCAGGATGATCTGCTTGATTTCCTGCATCTGGCTGCTGAAGAGCCCCCAGAGGTTGGAGACTTAGTCGGGGCCATGCCGCAAAACAGTGCGGCGGTCTCAGGGATCTCCTCCGCCTCCTCCATGGCGTTCATTGTGGAGATGCCTGCTCCACCGCCTCAACCCTTTCCACCCCCGGAGAGACAGCAGTCCCCTCCACTTCATGATGGCGCATCCAACCTGGCGAACGGCTCTGATCAGCCTCACCTCCTGCTGGCTCACCTAGCCCCCTTGGCTCGCGACAGCAAGCCTATCATTGTCTATGCCAGGCGTCGTCCCAGGCAGCAGGTCTTGGAAAGGGACCCCTCCCTCCATCTACTCCACTCCACCGTCACTCTGCTGCCCCGACGCCTCTCTCGGACAAAGGGCTCCGGCGAAGTCTCTGGCTGCAACTCAAGTCCAGAGGCTTCAAGCCGACACGCAAGGGACTTGCCCTCTCAGAGCACCCGAGCGTGAAAGAGTTCATCAATATCTCAAGGTCTGATACTCCCTGTCCTCCCCTTTCCATCTTGCAAAATTCAGTTCTCTGCTATCCACCTCTGTGGCATTGAGGGGTCCAAAGTCACTAACTCCATTCTACTATCCAGTGACTCCGAGGATCACGCCATGGAGGACCGTCCCGGTGCTGTTCCGCTGCCCAGGGAAGCTTAGTCCCTCTGAGCCGGTCGTTTGCCAATGATGCTGCCCAATTGCAACAACCCCACGTCTACCTTGCTTTCCTTCGCCCGTCCGGGGCGTCATTTTGTGTTTTGTAATCTTCTAATTCAGACTCCTGCTTTTGCTACACTCGTTCGATTTAGTCTGTTAATGTTGGTAGGCCTCGCCCTACCTTGTGGTATTGTCTTCGTTAGTCTCCTCTGGGGACTTCTTCCCTCCTGTTGGGGGGTTGGTGTTTCACCTCCCCTACCATCCCGGCTTTGGTCCAGCCATCCTACCTGGGACCATTCTAATCCGCCTTATGACTAAAACCCGTGAGTGGTGTGTCGTTTCCTGGAATGTCCACGGGCTTAACGCCTTTGGCAAGCACCTCGCCGTCCAAAACATTGCCACCTCAAGCTCTGCGGACATCGTTTGCCTTCAAGAAACAAAATCCGGTTTTTTTGATCAGGCATTGGTTCGTAAATTCCTCCCTAAGAGATTCGATTGTTTTCTCTCCCATCCTTCCCTTGGCGCCTTTGGCGGAATTCTTACGGCCTGGAGCAGTTCCCACTTCGTGGGCACGCTTCACTCTAGCTCCTCCTTTCACCTTACGGTCTCCCTCAGGAGCACATCAGACAACCGGACCTGGACCCTTTCCAACGTTTACGGTCCTTGTCATAGCCGAGACAGAGCTGCCTTCATTGAGTGGCTTCACTCTCTGATCATCCACCCTGGTGATGACTGGCTTTTCGTGGGAGACTTCAACATGTACCGTTTTCCATCGAACCGTAATAGACAGGGTGCCAACCTTGCCACCATGCAGGCGTTCAATAGCACCATCAGCCTTCTTGGCCCTCATTGACATCCAACTTCATGGTAGATGTTTCACTTGGAGCAACATGCAATCTCCACCTCTCTTGGTTCAGCTAGATTGGTGTCTCTCCTCCGCCCATTGGATCAACTCCTTTCCTACCACCTCCTTCGTTGCTCTCCCTAATTCTTCCTCTGACCACTGTCCGTGCATTGTTCGCATTGCCACCTCCATACCACGTTCCTCGATTTTTCGCTTTGAGAACTTCTAGACAAAGCTCCCTGATTTCCTGTCTATTGTGTCTTCCTGCTGGAACTCAACTTCCTTCCATTCTGATCCTGCTTCTAGAATTGCACATAAGTTCTGTGTGCTTCAAAAACGGCTTTCTACGTGGCACTCTAACCATGGACCTCTAAGCTCTCGTATTGACAATTCTGCTGCCATCATCCACTTCCTAGACCACACGGAGGATCTCCGGCCTCTCTCCCGTCCAGAGAAAAACTTTAGAGCTATCCTCAAAGAACACATCGCCATCCTCCTTCAGCTACAAAACATTTATTGGCGTCAGCGCTACACGGTGCGTTGGACCAAACTGGGCGACGAGAACACAAAGTTCTTCCATGCTGCAGCCAGTGCACGCAAGCGCCAAAATTTAATTCCCGCCATTCAAACCCCTG
The DNA here is from genome assembly GCA_019279435.1 of Zizania palustris. Classification (NCBI taxonomy): domain Eukaryota; kingdom Viridiplantae; phylum Streptophyta; class Magnoliopsida; order Poales; family Poaceae; genus Zizania; species Zizania palustris. The sequence continues at coordinate 19,468,226 of JAAALK010000086.1, read as the reverse complement.
AGGGTATCTGGGCCAACTCTACGGAGGACAAGGCCTCGGCCTTTCTCGACTTCTTCCTTGGTAAAATGGGCTTTTCCTCCAATCCTACAATGAGTTTTAACCTTCAAACTCTAATTCCTAGCCATTCTGGGCTGGACCACCTGGTCGTTGATCTCTCAGTCGACGATTTCGACCAGGTTATACGCAAATTGCCCTCGGATAAGGCCCCAGGTCCTGACGGGTTCAACGGGTTTTTTTTCAAAACTTGCTGGCCCATTATCAAATCGGACTTCCTTGATCTGGGCCGCTCCTTCTCTTCTTGCCCTTCCCCTGCCCTTTTATTACCACTTAACGGGTCATACATTGCCTTAATTGCGAAATCTCAACACGCCTCCTTGGTTAATGACTTCTGGCCCATCTCTCCTTAACACCAGCGTCAAAATTATAACAAAAATCCTGGCTAATCAATTACAACCAGTCATTCCTTCTATCATACACAAAAATCAATATGGCTTTATCAAAGCCCGGTCCATTCAAGATTGCATTGGGTCTCTCGAATACACCCACCTCTGCAAATCTTCCAAAGCTAGCACTGTCATCCTAAAGCTCGACTTTGAAAAAGCCTTTGACACCATCGAGCATTCTGTTATCCTCCTCATGTTCAAACATCTTGGCTTCCCTCCCAAATGGATTAACTGGATGCGGGCTATTCTTGCCTCGGGTCATTCTTCGGTCCTCCTCAATGGCATCCCGGGCAAATTCTTTCACTGGAAGCGGGGGGTCCGACAGGGGGATCCCCTATCCCCTCTCCTCTTTGTGATCGCAGTTGACCTCCTCCAGCATATCGTAAACCAAGCTGCTACCTTGGGCTTCCTTGACGCCCCGGCCTGTCATAATACCAACGATGACTTCCTGATGGTCCAATACGCGGACGATACCATGGTGTTTCTTCGCGCCAATCAGAGAAACATCTTTTGCTTCAAAGCCCTTCTCAACTCCTTCTCCCTTGCCTCGGGTCTCAGGGTCAACTTTGACAAATCTAGCCTCATTCCCCTTAACATCTCCGATGAGGACGCTCGAATCTTGGCTGACACCTTCGGTTGCAAACTGGAATCCCTACCGTTTACATATCTAGGCCTTCCCCTGGGCACCCTCGCGCCTAAATTTCGTGATTTTGGTTCCCTCCTGGACAGAATTGAGTGTCGCCTTTCCGGCACTAATTTTTGCCTTTCCTTGGCCGGTAAACTTCAACTTGTTAATTCTGTCTTCTCGGCCCTCCCCACCTATGCCATGTGCACATTCAAACTTCCTGTCAAGGTGATCAACCACATTGATCGTGCCCGCCGTCACTGTCTGTGGCGGGGATATAACTCTCCCCCTTCCTTCCATCCGAGAGTTGCTTGGAGCAGTGTTTGTAGGCCCAAGCTCAAAGGTGGGCTCGGTGTTATTAACCTTAGAACCCAAAATACAGCTCTCCTGCTCAAGCACGCCCATAAATTTTATTCATCGGCGGACATCCCCTGGGTACATCTGGTCTGGAGGCTCTACCAGAACACTCCCTTGGCCCCCCACCTTGCTCCTCCGAAGGGTTCCCGCTGGTGGAAGGAGATCCTTAAGCTTTCTACACTCTTCAGGGGCATTGCTCGCCCCCTTCCTTGCAGTGGAACCTCGGTTGCGTTCTAGGACGACTGTTGGCACATTACTCCACTAAAACAAACTTTCCCAAGGCTCTTTTCCTTCTCCAAGATTTCCAACTACTCCTTTAGCCACTTTATGGGGCAGGTTTCCTTGGCGGACAACTTCTTTCTCCCTCTTTCCCATGATGCTCTTCTGGAGTTCAATCTCCTCTCGGATCTCTTGGAGAACCTCAATCCTCTTCGTCAGTCCCCAGACACTTGGTCCTTCATTTGGGGGTCTCCCATTTATTCTTCCAGCCATTTCTACCGACATCAGTTCAAAGAGATCTCGGCCCATGTAGCCTTCTCTTGGCTTTGGAAAGCCAAGAGTGCTAACAAGATCAAAACCTTCTTCTCAGAAACAGGATCCACTCCAAGGTGATCTTACGACAGAAACATCTGCTACCTTTGAACCAGGACATGAGCTGCTGCCTATGCAACGCTGGGGTGGATGAATCCACAACACACCTGTTTTTTGAGTGCCCTTTCAGCGACCAATGTTGGGGTTTCCTCCACATCAATTGGGCCGCCATGGCTCCCATTGAAGACAAGCTGCTCCAGGCCAAGCGTGCCTTTGGCAAGGATTTTTTCATGGACATTGTTCTAATAGCCTCATGGTCTATCTGGTTGCTTAGAAACCAATGTATTTTTCACAATGTTGTGCCTGATTTCATGGCTTGGTTGAATATTTTTCTTGTTACTTTCTCTCTCCAATCTCGGCGATTCTCGCCTTCTCTCAGGATGTCTACCCGCTGCTGGATAGAATCCTTGTAATCTCCCCCCTGTTATCTCCCGTCTTCTCCTTGTTTGGGTCTCGGCCCCTTGCATCTATTTAATATATTATTAGTAGGAGCCTCTCCTGCTAACCTCAAAAATATTCTAATATTTCCAAACTACGCCATGAATAAGAGAAAGAACAATAAACACGTAAACTACAAAATATAAGAAATAACAGGGAATATTAAGTAACATTTAGTATAATAAAGATATAAGTTAGTAAAACTGATATGACATCCATCCAAGATAATGTATGGGCAACTTATCCAATATCTACTTTAACTGATGTCCACTGGAAGTTCAGGTAGCTAAATTACTAGATTTCACGACTACAGAACTTTGTACCACGCTAGTTAGATGCACAGAATGCAACTTTAGATTAACAAAGGTAGTCATTTCACAGGAGAGAGAAAATAAAAATATCATCAAAAGTGAAGATCAGTCTGCATCAAGATTCAACAGCAGAATCTGTCTCTGCAACCCAGAAAAGCAAACAATACCTCCTTTATAATTCCACACTTGGAAAATACCTCCACAATCTGCAAAAGAAACTCACCATAAGAAACAGGCACTTTCTCCATAATCATGAATGTGTTGATATGTCATTTCAAAATATAAAGTACAGACTACAGAGTGCTTTTATAGATACATGTAGCTTACCTCCTCACCGGTGACGTCATCAGGCAAACCATTAATGTAGACATGGGTGTTAACTTTGAGATCAAACCAACTGTCTGGAGGTTTGTTGGCTTCCTATAACAAAAAGAAAGGCAACAGTTGCTCAATTTCATGATAATTGTGATTTATGATTTCATTTTTAGTGCTCCCTTTGTTTCTGAATGTAAGTCATTCTAGTATTTTCTAGATTCATCTATAAATCAATTAATCTAGGAAATGAATCTAAGAAATGGCAGAATGACTTACATTCAGAAACGGAGGTAGTATTAATTTATTAAATGGGTATATGCTTAGATTTAATAGCCTCTAGCAGCCCAAAAATAGTTAGGCAGCAATTTTATCACGCAAAAGGGCAAATATGACTTTTTGTTACCAACTGACATAGTGTCATAAACCAAATTCATGACAGGATAAAATGTTGCCGGGAGGATAGCCGGGCAGCATCATCTGCTAGGGATGGGAGGCAGACTTAGATTGGGATAATGAACATTGGGATAGATTAAATTAATTCCTCCTTGCTTAATGAAATAGAGATACAGCTCCTCCTTATATAGATGGCATGACTTGACTCTCAAGAAGCTAGGAAATAGATTACAATTTACAACTCAATCTTATCTTATCTCTAAAATAAGAAGCCTAATCTTATCTCTAAACTAACAAATCCTAAACTACTGTTACAGTACCGTGTGGGTACTGTTCACACCATGTATTTGGCAAGGTTGTGAGTGTTGGCCTGCAGGCCCAATGCCCATGACACTGTCTTAATGATCAACTAACAGTGGACTGATGGTAGTGGCTCGAAAGGATAGGAAAATTGAGTCAGTGGCATATAAGAGAAAAGCCAATTGTGAGTGAAAAATAATAAAAGTACAAAACAAGGAAACTTTTGGTGCCATATAAGGAATTTGCTCGAGAAGAGAATTAACCTATGTAAAATGAATCAAGTACTTAGAAAAAAAATAACGTGTATATACCTTCTTATCAGCTGGTTTATCAGAAGACTTCCGCTTCTTATCTTCTCTCTTTTCTACTTTTGTTGGTTCTTTAATTTCAATTTTAGCAGAAGCATTGTTCTCTTCTAATGTGGTTAAACCAGAAATATCTGGTGCTTGAAAAACTTCTTCCTCATGAGCAAAAATCATGTCTTCAACTTTATAGTTTTCATTTTTGGCTGACAGATCATTCTGTAGAAAGAGCACAAGGCATGTTAACTTTCAAATGCTGATGACACAAGAAATTATATTAATTTTTAAATACTGATAGGCAATATTGTTAAACAAGATGGAAAGGGGAAACATTTATCCTGAAGCGAAGAACAGCTGGTGCAATATGGAATCTTTTAAAAATATTATCTATGCTATATGTAGAAGTGAGAAGAATTGGAGAGAATGAGCCACACCACACTTGGGTGAGCAGGCCCTTTATCTATCTATCTATATATATATAGAAGGTGTAAACATGGAAGGCTGTAATTCAGCCAAACAATAAAGAGAAGAATTCTCTAACAATAAAGAGCAGAATTCTCTAACACTATAGAAGTTCTATAATAGAACACAACATTTATAATACTAATGCTAGGAGCAACTAAGAGGTGAAGAAAAAAATGTGACTCCCTGATGAACCACAATTTAAACTAGTATTAATCAAAACAAAACTCAGTATCTAATTAACATCAGTAGGAAAATCCCAAAATCATAACTACCAGCAGTAAAAATGAAACTAGAAACAGGAAGCTGACAACACTTACCGGAACCCATACTCTCAGGGCATGATCCCACTTGTAAACAGTGCCATCATCATCAGTAAATTCTTTTTCACCATCTGGTGGGGTTGCTGGCCGCTCATCAGGATCATTAGCCCCAAGTTCTTGGTTTAAGTCACTATCTGCAGCCTTGTCTTTCAAGGCTTCCACCCCTGCCTCAGCTTCTATAACCTCCTTTTGAAATTTTTCAAAATCATCTTCAATTCCTGGAGCAACATAAAGATTGAAAAAAAAATGTCAGGAGATGACATGAAGAGTATTCTACAGTATTTCCATCAAAAAGAAGGTAGTAATCATTAACCTTCATCAGGTACATCCTTCTTTGTGACCTTGGCAAGTAAGTCAGGAATCGATGACAATGACATCCATTCACTGTTCCCTTCTGCCCAAAGCATTGTGCTCTCATTGATGTACTCATTAGCAAAATGTTCTGTAAGGGAGCAAATTTCTTCATAAACAGGCCACAATGAAACTAGGGAAATGAAACATTCTCCAAGAGATTAATGTGAACAACCAATCGCATGGCCTAAATCCTAGCTCCAGCAGTCTTCCTGCACTAAAAACTCCACATAAATCTCTAACTGGTGTTGCCGTGAAACGCACACTCCGCACCTTACCTCAAACTGCAGACTCAGACCTTTGATCAGCTACTAACATTACTCTCGACACCATGGAACATCCATTCACCGCTCAAAAAGGTAAATTCCCATCTTATTGTAACACGCACCAATCTAACAACGCTGGAGGCTAGGATTTGCGTCGCCTTATTACAGTTTCAACTTCACGACTAACGACGAGACACACAGCAAACGCAAGCTAGGGACCAGGGAGCCTCGTATATCGCGGCAAGGCTCCGCGAAACCTAGACTTTCTGCGAAGAGAAGGCATGCCGATATTTCGCACTAGCCCATAGAGCACCACCAGGACGGAGAGGGCGGGTGTCCAGGGGAAGAGGATACCTCGCAGCTCGGAGAGCGCGTAGGGGCCGACGTGCTCCTGGTTGGGGCCGAGCACGTACCAGCCCACCTCGCCACCGCCCTCCATGGATCTCCCCGCCGGCACGGCGGCGCGAGACGGCGTTTGACGCGGCGGCCGGAGAAGGGGGGTAGCAGCGGGGAATTTGGGGGGCGCTGGGGTTCCGAAAACGATCGAGAGTTCGAGACCAGGTAGGTCGGTTTTGCGGCTTCCGCAGTTCCGAGAGAAGCTGCTGTCCGTCCGATCAAAAGTTTGCGGGTCGAGATCGGTCCAGATCAAACGAATCGAGAGCAATTGAAAACACAAAAAAAAAATGATAATTTGTCACGTAATCCTTGTAATTATATTTTCTCAAACAATAAAATGTAAAACTATTTAAACCAATAATATACTTATCGAGATGACACAAAACCAAAAATATTATTAAATAATGGTAAATTATCAAATCATTCCTTAACACTTTTAATTTAGGGTTCTAACCAACAGCAGTTTGCTTAAATTTTGACTTGAAAACTCGGTATTCCAGTGAAAATTCACCTGGTTTTTAGTCTTAAAATAAAACTTTTTAAGTATGTTACATATAGTGTAAACTTTATTCACAGTTGCACATAAATGTTTGTGGTCATTGTCATGAAGCCTAACATCTTTCTTACCGGTCTTTTAGTTATATGCCATGTGTGGCATAAAGATTTTGCCTAACAAAGCTATAGTTACCCTGATTGCCAAAATATTTTGGGGTTTGGAAATTTTAGATTTGAGTATCATGAATATAGTTTTGTTTGGATAAATGGCTGTGGAAATTAGAAAATGAGGATGGGTTGTGGCAGGACTTACTAGGGGTTAAGTACTTGAAGCATAAAACTTTGTCCCAACTGGATATGAGAAACAGGATTCCAGTTTTGGAAAGCTTTAATCAAGATTAAACCCCTGTTCTTACAATTCTGTACTAGGAAAATTGGGGATGGAAATACTACCATGTTCTAGGAAGATAACTGGATTAGGGAAAACCCCCCTTGCTGAGCATTTATATGATCTTTACAATATTACTTTTTCTAAATATGTTATTGTGGCTAAAGTGTAAGATAGTAATTAGAATGTTCTAAAATTCAAAAGGGATCTGGTGGGCAATAAGCATAAGTCTTGGTTGAATTTGAGATCTGTCTGTGGGAATATTGCTTTGTCTGATAAAAAAGATGTTGTTATCTAGTCTTTATCTAGAAAAGGTTGTTTCAGTGTGAAATCGTTTTATTTGGCTTTGAAAGTTTAAAATTTGGTAAAAGGTAAAGAATGTTATTTGGGATCCGAAAGTTCCACTAAAAGTTAAGATTTTTCTATGAATGACTAGAAAAAATAAAATTTTAACAAAAGACAATTTACTGAGAAAAGGGTGGAAAGGAGGGAATATGAACTACCTTTTCTGTGGCAAGGCTGAATCAATCCAACACCTCTTTTTTGATTGTGTGATTGCCAAAATTGTCTAGAGGATGGTTAAAATATGTTTTGATATAGATCCTTTTGTTGATATGAAACATATGTGGCATGGTTGGTTCAGCAAATTAGCGAAAAACTGTCGTGATGTGGCCGGAGTGGGCTTATCTGCTTTGGTTTGGAGATTTTGGAAATATAAAAATGATGCCTACTTTAGAAATAAATTTCTTGATGATCCTCTTTATGTGATTAACTTGATCTGTTATTCGATACCATCCTAGTCTATTTTATAGGAGTCGGAGGCAAAGGAAAGAAACCTAGTGCTATGGTGCACCTGCTCGAGCGGCTGGCAAATGATATCTTTGCAAGGAAATTTGGTTGGTGCACGTCCATGATTTCTTGGTGAAAAAAATTTGATGTGATGATTATGTGGCTGTAGTTTTTGGACTCGGTGTTGATTGGCTTTATGTTACTTGTTTGTTGGTCTGTATTTGCTGATAGAACTTTTGGGATCTGGTTTGTAATAATGTAGTGGCCAAAGAACCCTTTTGTTAGCGTTATGGTGCTGATTGTATGATACTCGTTTGGACCTATGTAGTTTGTTCTCATTTCTCTAATGGAAATGAGAGAGGCTTTATAGTTTTCTCTTTCTCAAAAAAAATGTCATGTGTGGCTATCAACAATCAAAGGGTTAAGGATTTTTGAAATCCATGAAACAACAAAGTGAGATCAGGGATTGGGAATTTACAGAGTTGATTATTGTTGTTGTGATATTTATTCAACAAAAAACCTATGAGTCGTCTTTGAAAGCGCTACCCAAAGTTATAGCTAAACTTTAGTTGTAGAAACGGAATTTGAAGATTATATTAGTTTTTTTTCAATTTTTTCATAGATTTTGGATTTATGAAAAATTCAAGTATAAATATAAAATAACATAAAGTATATTTTGTTTTCACGAAAATTGATCTGTTTTAAGAGAGAAATAAGCACTCCCGGCCGTGTTTGAATTAGTATTCTTTTTCTTGGATTTTTTGGTAGACGCAAGGCCCGCAACGCATTTTTAAGAGGCATTAATTCATGGGCCATGGGCCTTTTTCTGACACAGGCTACATACAGGGCTTAGTATTAGTTAGAGGATTTTTTAAATAATATATATTTTAAAAAATCAGTTGGGATTCAAAAAATTATAAAACTAAGACGCATATCAACCGGTCATATGCCGAACTAGGGCCAATAGCTAGTTCGGCCAATACCGGGGGCACCTAACAAATGTCGGCATATGGTTGACCGAATTAGACTGTCACTTTTTTATTTTTCTACTAATATAAATTGCGGACTTCGTTCGCGGATTTCGTCCACGCTACCTTTTGTTGCGCGCCTTGAACTACGTGCATGCATGCATACGGGAAGCAGGCGCTCCAAGCCCGTCCGCCTCTGGCGCCCCGATTTATCGAAATCGGAACATTATTGAATTTTCATAGAAAAACAATAATACAAGAGGTTCATCATGCGACATCGTACATAAAGCAATCATTCGTGGTACGTAGACCATATTATTACATAAGAGTAAAAATAAAATAAATAATAAAAAGTGCGGAAAAGTGTAAGTAATAATGCAAGATAATAACAAAGGAAGGATAATGGCTAAAAGTGTGGAAAAGTACATTTTTAATTATTGCATTTAGTGTAGTCAGATTTTATCATGCGGAATAATAAACATGAACATCAATAATACCATCTAACTCGAGGAGTACATTTTCCTTCCTCGCACAACAGTCCTTACATGTCAAACCATCATGCACATTCATTCCAAAAGTAAACTAATTGTGGGATGTCACGCAACCCGCCCTTGACCGTGGGCTCGGCTTTTCGAAAAGATTTATGACTCTGATCAGAGATGTACTACTGTACCCACAAGGCACGCACTCATCCCAAACACCAAAGTGTAACGAGATGACCCATACCACGGGAACTCGTGCCAAAACCTCAGCATGAAATACTCCAAGCGATAACCACCCGCTCTAGGTTTCGACGGCGCGCCGGGCCACATCCCGGCTAACGTCGCACCCCCTTTTGCGCCACGTCGGTACAAGCCACCCGCAGGTGCTTCTTGACCCATCTCCAAATGGTGGCCTCGGTTTGGAACACTCCATACCTTAGTTAGGACTTACCCATTAGACTTGTAGTTAGTACGGAAGTGTATTGCAACGGATCCCGCAGATCGGTCCATATAGTGCCCCGGGTGCTACCGACAAATGCCCTAGCTTGCACCCGAAACCCCCCATGCATACACTCTCAACCATAACTCCATCACCAACAGCATTCTAGAGATAAGAATAACGGGGATCATATAGTAGATTCCAATCGCTACGACTCATTTTTAATCCTATAGCAATCGTGTCAATACATTGGACACTAGCTAATAATACTAATCATATGGTGACAAGGAGTTTAGGCTAGATAGCATGGCTTGGGTTGCACATCAAGGTCGGGGGATCCTAATAAATATATTGTAAGAGTTTCATTTGACTAATGCATGTATATCGTATGTGTTTTAGCGATAGTTTAGTAAAACATGAGTTCAACATGCTCAAAAGATTTGTTTGGTGACTTGCCTTGTTCAGCGAAAGGGGAGGGAGTAACTTCCGGGAAGTATTCCGGCTCCTCAGCGACGTCGTAGTCTTCCCAATATAAATAAAATAAATGCAGCATTCAATAAACAACACAAAATCACACAACAAACATATAAGTTTTGATTGGGTTAACTTAAGGAAAATAAAGTTGTTAGGTTTCTGAAATTCATTTTAGGAATAATTTAAAATGAACTATAATGTAATTTGGTCCTTTAAAAAGGGTTCTAATTGTGAATAAACTCATTTTAAGTTTTCTAATTAATTTAAAATAAGAGCTTCAGAAAAAACTTAGTGGTTTCATCATGTTAACAGGAAATGAACAAATATGAAGTTTTGCTGAAATTTAAATAATTAAATTTGTAATTTATTCTAAGGGCATTTGAATACTTTATTATATAAGGATGAAATATTCAAAGTAAGTATACTGTTTTTATTGCATTAACATGTAGATAATAATATTACAAATTTTCTGGAATTGAAATGGTAATTTTTGAAGTTAAAATGCGCAAGATATGAATTTTGGAAGCTTAAAAGCATTTCTGGAATTTAAATTAAATCCCAAAACAGTCTCGGGTCCACGGTGAGCCAGGCTCACGGTGAACCCGCGCACTGTGCGCGTGCACCGGATCGAGATACACCGTTGGATCGTGATCGGGCCGCCACGGGCGAGGCGGGGGAGTTAAAGTGACGTGGACGGCTAAGATTAAAACGTTGAACCGGTACGCATCGTGCGGTCTAGATGCGACGCGGTGTTTGAATACTAGCGAACGGCTCATATTAAAACGTACCCCTTCGCTGATATCTAACGGATCCGATTAAACCGCATGAGGGACTTAATCATCACCGTCGGATCCAAATCGCACGGTCGCGATTGAATCCGACATGGCACGGGTACTCAGCCCGTGCAGTCATCTTCTCCAGTGACGGCGAGCGGGCCAGAGGCCACGGCGAGCAACGGCGGCCCTAGCTAGACCTAGAAACGGGAAGAGGACGCCTAGGGGAACACGGGGGTACCTTTGCGGTGGTCCGAGGTCGACGGGGCGTGGCCAGCGACGAGGGTAGACAGCGAGGTGGTTCGGGTCCTTGTCGGCGACGGTGATCCGGCGAGGTTCGGCGTCGACAGAGGGGGTGGCCGAGGTCGGTGATGTCTTTGCGGTCACAATGGTGGGGTCGTCTAGGGCGGTGGATGTCACCGGCGGCGGTGAGTGGCGACCGGAGTGCGGGAGGCGGTGTGGCGCTAAAAATTGAAGTGTGGGCGTTCGGTTCGTTCTCGCGGTGAGTGAGTGTGGGGGTAAAATGCGGACGACCAGGGGGTTTAAATAAGGTCACCGGCGGGGCAGAGGGGGCGCAATTGACGGTGGCCGAGAGTAAACGCGTTTAAACGCCAGCGAGCTTGGGTTGCGCTTGATTCATTGAACCTGGACGCGAATCAGTCGGATTTGAATAGGGGAAACGGTCGCCGTGGACCGGGGGTTGTAATGGCGGGCTCAATTTGAGGGGAGGGGGTCGGAAGCAATGGATCCGAGGCGCATTAAGGCGTCGGCCGGCGAGGGGGGGATTTGGGGGCGGATCTCGCGGAGACAAAGGATCTGACAGGCGGGGGCCACATGCCAGTGGGCGCGAGCGATCGGGCGTGGCGACTGACGGGTGGGGTCGGGCTCGGCCACGAGAGGGAGCCGGTTGGCGCCGACAGGTGGGGCAGGGTACGCGCGCGGAGAGGGGGGTCACTGACGGGCGGGGTCCACTGGTCAGCCGGGGCGCGCGGGAAGGAGTGGGCTGGGCCGACCGGGAGAGAGAGAAAGGGAGTGGGAGGCCCGATACTGTTTAATTTCTTTTTTGAATAAAACAATTACAGAAAATGGATTAAAATATTTGGGCTAACTCCAAGGTTGATAAAAATTTGTAAAAAATTCTCAAAAATATATTTTGGCCCTGGGATTATATACAAAATTTTCTAGCCTCTGATTTGGCCATTTCATCTAGGTTCTAGTTCAAAAAGTTTAAGGAGGGCATTAAAGGTATTTCCAAAACAAATAATTCGAGGAAAATAGATTAAATGATATTTTTATTTCCTTGAAAATTTGGGGTGTTACACCGCCCCACGTGGGATGCGCCAACCGTCCCACAGAAGTGCGCGGGAAGAAAAATAAGAAAAAGAAAAATGTACTATTGCATTTAAGTTCTTTAATTTCTGTATTTTGTGCATAAGTATGAATTTTACGTAAAAACCCTTAAATTTATGAAAAAACCACACAAAAACTAAGAATTTTGAGCAAAGGCCCTTGGATTTCTGAAAAATCACGCAAAACTATGAATTTTGCGTATAGGGAGTTAGATTCGTTAAAAAATTTCTAATCATCATAGCAATAAAATAAGTTTTATTGCAAAGCACGAACCTCTTACTAATATTTTTAAAATGACATCGTGGTTGGCTAGTCGGTACGACCGCACGAGATGCGAGGGCAAGAGCGGGCGTGCGGCTAGCACGGTCAACAACGTGGGAGGCGAGGCGGTGGGCAAAACGCTAGTGGGCGGGCGGGCACGGGAGGCTAGACGATGAGGCAACGGGGGCGGCATGTGGCACGCGTGGGCGATTGCCACAGTGGCTAGCGAGCGTTTGTTAAAATAAAATAAAATCACATATTTCGGTCCATAATGCGTCGATAGGTGTCTAGATTTGCAGTTTTTTAAACGGGTACTAAAATTAAAATTTTGTTTAAAAAATATTAATAATAAAATCTTAGTTAGAGACTGTCCGGTATATTTCAATATAGTTTATGTTTGTACGATATAATAAAATAATTTAATTTGTTAGTTTAAAATTAAAAGTAGTTTATTCATCGACTGAGGCACTGTTTGGATTTTTAATCTAAATTTTTTTATAGTCAGGTTGAACCGCTTCAAAAAAAAATCGTGGGACCTTGATTCGTCTAAAAGAAAAGATGTTTAACCAGGGGCCATTCAAATAGCTAAATCTGGGGCTCAAATCAAGGCCCATTTTCAAAATCAAAGCGCGCGTGCTCTCAATTTTTTTTAAAAAAAAACGCAGGTGCTTTCATCTTCTAGCAAAAAATCACTCGTCTGGTGCCATGACTTCCACGCAAATCTTTTGTTCACGAGAATTTCACAAGAATTTGAAAAATCTCTCACAGAAACATTTTAATTTCCGCACAACTGGGGCCAGGCGCTGCCACCGACAATTGGGGCCCACCATCCAGGCTGGCTTCGTAGTTCGTCCCCCAAACGGCTGGCCGTTACTCTGTCGACGCGCGCTTTTCCAACTAGCCGTTGAAGCTCCGGCCGGACCTCGTCGTCTTCCCCCGCTCCCCCCCTCGCTTTCCTCCTCAAACGGTCGGATCCTCCGCCCTTTTAAAAGCTCATCAGCCATCACTGCTTCCTCCACCGCTCCACCACCCCACTCTGCTCGCCACTACCACTAGCGATCCCCTTCCTTCCTCCTGTCCGTCGCAAGGAGCTAGCAGCAGCAATGGGCGGGCTCTCCGTGATCGCGCCGCCGGCGGGCGACTCGGCGTCACCGGCGCACCGGCGCGCGCGCCGCGCGTTCCTGGTCTCCAACTACATGATCCTCGGCGCGGCGTCCGGGTGCGGCTTCCTCACGCTCTCGCTCCGCCTCGTGCCGTCCGTCGACGGGTTCCTCCTCATCCTCCTCCACGCGCTCACCGTCGCCGCCGCCGTCGCCGGGTGCGCCGTCATCGCGGCGCCCGACCCGCCGCGGGGCCGCGTCTACACCGCCCACATGGCAGGCACCGTCTTCGTCTCCATCCTCCAGGGCGCCGCCGCCGTGCTCGCCTTCTCCCGCACCTCCGACTTCCTTGCCGACGGCCTCAAGTCCTACGTCCGCGAGGAGGACGGCTCCGTCATCCTGAGGATGATCGGCGGGCTCGGCGTCGCCATCTTCTGCCTCGAGTGGATCGCGCTCGCGCTCGCCTTCGTGCTGAGGTACTACGCCTACGTCGACAGGGAGTGCGGCGGCAACCCGCTGCGTCGCAGCGCCAAGGTCGGCGGTGAGAACGGCACAGGCAACTGGCCGTGGCCTTTCCAGGTCTGATCCATCCATCAACGGATTGCTACACTTGTGAGACAAAATCAGTCAGTGTTCGAGTAGCGAGAGCTGAGAACTGTGAGTTCTTGGAAAAAAAACAGTACTACTGTTCGGTGCGTTACTGCATCTTGGGGATGGGGTATTATTCGTTTATCGGTCATGATCTGTATTACTATTATAATATTCGTTTGGCAGCTTGAGATTACATTACAGTTCCATCGATCTGTTGTGCATCTATGATATGTTAAAAGTACAGTTCATCGATCTGAATCGAGATGCCAATATATATAATGTCACTAACAGTAAACAAACTTCAGATGTCCTAGTTGCTTCAATCAGTACCATGTTTGCAGCTAACAAAGTGTATTCAATCTGAGCTACTGTACAATGGGGGTAGGTTTCGATTTGCAAACCATTTGCAGGTTTTGAGTATGACCTCTGAAGTAGCTGATGAAAAAACTGATCGTTCCCGGGTCAGTAACGACAGCTTGCTGATTTTGTGGCCACACTTTGTCTAACTGAACAGTTCCTTGCTGAGGAGCTCAACCTCTATCAGATCTGAATCCAATAGTTGCATTTGAACCACACGCAGTACACGGGGTCAACGACTGAGCTATCGCGATTGACAATTTGACCGTTGGCAGATGGCAGGCCTCGGAAGTCGGAACTACCCTGCAGCCAGCCATTCAGTTGGCATCGTGCAGCGACCCTGTCACTGTTGATAGCTCGCCATCGACAGGAAGGGGAAGGCAAGTCTCCGTAAAACTTTCCCTAGCTAGTACGTAGCACTAATGACCCAGTGATTTTCCATCGACATGGACGCCCGCCGCCACTGCACGCGCAGGGAATTTACTCCGAGGCTCAGATGATGGAGCGGTTGGATTTGGTTACGTGCTGTGCATGGCGCCGAGCGGTCGGTCTCGCACTCTCGCTCGCCACGCCGCGCGGCGTCCGTCCGAGACGACGACGACGACGACGGACGGCTGCGTGGACTAGTAAACGGCTCGGCCGCCGGCCGGTCACATGCTCGCCTCCATCTCGCCCGGCCGCTGCGGCACGTCGTCACCTGCTCCATGATTGACGCGCGCGGGCAGGAGGCTCGGACGAGGCAACGACGGATGGGATGTCCACGCGCGCGCGGCGCGCGACCAGCTGAATATTACACTACGGCGCCTTCTCCTGTCTCGGTCCCAGCCTAACGGTATGTTCGCTCCAATAAATTATCATACTTCTTATATCTAATAATTTGCTCGCTATAATTCAGGTTAAGTTTGACAAAAAAAATTAAATCAATTACAAACTAGACAAAAATATGACTGCCTCGGTTACGATGATGATCCAAATGTCACCCTAAATTTAGTCCACTTTGGTATAAAACTACACCAATGAAAATAAGTATGGTTAATTATTTATCATCCTTCTGTATACATAAAACTTAGATAGATTGCTAAAACTATGAAATAATCAAACAAACACTTATTTTAAGTGTTAAATTATAAAAAAGTATGAAACTGTGATCCACGGTGGTTAGCCAGTACAATGAAATTGAAAGGAGGAAGTGAGGAACGGAAGAGAAGGGGCGACTGGCGGGGCCAACGGCTGGGATCAACTGGCCAATTGGGAACTGATGCGGCCCGTGTGTTACCAAGTTGATCTAGACCGTCGATTGCATGGCAAAGCAGAAAGCAATCAGGCCGGTCATGGGGGCTCCTCTTCAGATGTTATCACCTTAGCTATCACTAATCTCAAAGTACATCTCTCTTGTGCAGTTGTACAAACCTGGGAGGAAGATGGTGTTCCAACCGTCCAAGGCGAGGAGCGGCAGGTGGGGCTCCGACGATGCGGCGACGGGCTCCAACGATGCGAGCCCGGCACAAGCGATCGATGCGAGTAGAGTTGAGACTTGCGGCGGATTTTTTTGGGCCGACCCAAAGCACGTAGGCCCGGCCCACGCAAAGCACGACCTGGTATGGCTCACAGATAGGCCGGGCCAGCACGACCCGTACAAGAGCCGGACTTGGGCCTAGAGGTTAGGCTCGGTGGGTGGCTCGGGTACGGCCCTTAAAGTGGGCCGTGCCTGGGTCGGTCCGGCCCAGAAAAGCCCATGGGTAAATAATTCATATGCGTCCACAACGCACAAGGAGGAGACATGTTATTAAAAAATTAAAAAGTCTGTAAATTACCATTTTAATATACCTTGTTTTATATCACGTGTAAGACAAATCAAAACTTGAGTCATTCATATATAGGACAAATCAAAATGTAAATATATATGCTCGAGAGCAAAGAAAATAGTATTAATGAACTAGTATCATGTGTAAATTATTAATGAAATTCATTTCCCCCTATTTTTTGGGTTGTTCTATTATTTTATGTGAACTAGAATTTTAATTATTCAAAGATAAATTAAATAATATTTTTATAACCCTAGTAAGAGACCATCTAACAATGTTACAAAGTTAGGGCCGTTTTTGGGCCGGCCCGATCCATCTAGGCCCGACGTGCTTTGGGCCGTGCTTGGGCTTGGCTAACACTACTTCGGGCCAGCCCAGCCCGTCCCTTAAATTTATTGGACCGAAACGGTCTGGCTCGTTTTAGGTCCTGGCCCGAAGGGCCCGGGCCGGCCCGGCCCAGCACGACCCATCTCCCAGCTCTAGATGCGAGGACGAGGCATGTCGCGGCGCTGGCACGAGCGACCGATGTGAGGTGTGATGGCGAGGAGGGTGGGTACGCGTGCTGCTGCTCCCCTCCACCAACGCCGCCCCCCACAAGTGTGCTGGGCCCATGCCGTCGGACCCCGTCGGTCACTCCTCGGACCACCACTCTCCTCCAAGGCTTGTAGAATTGTAGAAGAAAGAAGTGCGCTTTGAAATTGGTAATAATTGAGGTGGCAACATTCGAAGCAGGGCCTGAGAAGGGAGGGTTGTGAGGCACCTTATATTTTTTGGGGACAATTGCTTGTTTGCCACAAAGTTAGTTGACATGTTCTCAAATGCCACATAATTGATGTCGTTTGCAATTTTGCCACGAAGTTGATCGAATGAGTTGCAGATTTACCCTCCTGCCCATTTTTGTTTTTCTATTCTATAATTTTCCATTCTACCCTGCTTGTTCATTCATGTTTCACTGAACCGGAGCCCCGCTTACACAACGCTAGCCCCGAGCCCCTCCTGCATCGGTTCCTCGTGCTCTTCTGCTGGCCTCGAGCCCCCACAGCACCACCGATGGCCTCTCGTGCCCCTTCACTGGCCCTGAGCTCTTTCGTCGCCAGCCCCCTACGCCCCTCCGTACCCACCCCCTGAGCTCCCCACTCCCGCCGCCCGAACCCCTTCGTCGCCGGCCCCCGAAACCCCTCTGTTGGCCCCGAATTCCTCCGCCCCCGCCCCCTCGTGCCCCTCCGCCAGCCCCGAGGCCCTCCGTTGCCAGCATCGAGGCCCTCCGCTATCGGCATCGCGCGACTCTTCCATACCTTGACCCCCGTTCGAAGCAATTGAAGGGTAGAATGGGGATTCAAAATTTAAAAATACAGAGAATGATTAAATCCTGATTAAAATGGAAAGTGAGACAAATCTACAATCTATTCGATCAACTTCATGGTAAAATTAGAAACGACATCAACTTTGTGACATTTGAAAATATGACAACGAATTTTGTGGCAAACGAGCAGTCGTCCTATTTTTTCTACTAACATCTCTCTCCATCCCGGAGGGGGAATGGAAAATTAACCTTTTAACAGTCTTTACAGCCACCCTTTAAATGGCATTATATTCTTTATTCTTAATACTTGACACATGAAAACCGAAACATTTATAATTTACTTAGCTACCAAATCATCAGCACGGTAATATGTCACGGTAAAAAAGATTCCATTGCCGTAAAACATCACATAAATCGGTTATCTAAGGTAATCAAATGGTTTGTATCAAAAGTTGAACACTATAAAAATAAAAAATAGAAAAAAACATAGAAGATATAGAAACATCTCTAAAAATTTTAAAGATTAGAAAAATCTAGAAATTAGAGAAATATAAAGTAATTTTGTAATATAATAATAAAAAATATTTGGTATGTTTTTAGTTTTTTGTTTGAATTAAATATTGGATCGTCACAAATTTAGTAATATTATTTTTGTCAAAATATAGAACAAAAACTCAGACAGGCTATTGGAACATACCATATTTTGTTTTTGTTTTCTTTTTTATGTTATGCTCCAAATTTGTCGGGTATATGACTCCGAGTACTTTCAAAAGTTTTTAATGTGGTTGGACAAAATAAAGGGTTAGAAATAAAATATTAAAGATAACTTAGAAAGGGTTGGACCGACGTGCAACAACAGAGTGGTCAACAAAATGGAGGAGTCCTAATTCCAGTACTCGGAGGGACACCCGACTACAGGACTCGGGAGGCTAGATGAACCGTCGTTCCACACCATCACTGCCAATTTTGAAGACAAATTAAGATAATGAATAATATTATAATAATTAGTTCACGATCCCTAGTGACTTAATTGTTGTAAAGGAAATTAATGAGGTTGTTAAGACCTAAACGGTAACTCCTGATCCTTACAATATATAAAGGGAATGGGTACCTCTAATATACTCCGATACACATAACTAGAGCTATTGTCATCCGAGAAGCTCAAATCTGTCTAAATTCTTTGTCTCTGGATCTTTGAAACAACCACAAAATTCCAAACACAAAAATCTCTCTTGGTGCGTTTTTTGGTTACACTTTGACACACGTGTGGCCTGAGAGATCTGCTTAACTCTAGTGTAGGTCCTACATTCTTAGCAAAAATGAGTTCAAGGTGTGCCAATGAGTTTGACCCTGCAACTGATAAGAAAACGGGAAAATATGATCAATAACATAGCCTATCAGCTATCGAGACGATTATCGCAATGAAGATGAAATAATCGTGGAATATCATGTCGATCGGCCATAAGGCCGATGACCATGGATGAAGCAATCAGGCGAGCGTGCCATCGACCGATGAGATGTGCAGTTTACACATATAGGCCAATAAGCGCTTTTTCGATGGCGAACAAGATATGACGTTGAATCAAATATAACCTTATACTCCGATAAAAATAAATAAAATGTGTCAGATAACATGTCTATATCATGAAAAATTATCACAATTACTAGATCGAACATAACCAAGATAGTAGAAAGTCACGATGATCTTAATAATATATCAAAGTATCGAACATGCTTTATTTAGATGAACGGTATACAACATGAAAAAGATACAATAGCAAGATATGTCGGACTCAACCGATGAAGCCTCAAACTATCACACCTAAATCACATCAATCTAAGAGATCAATCTGATAGACCTAGCCAATACACCGCAAAACCGACGACCATACTATTTTGACGTTCACCTCAAGAGATCAATCTGATGCAGCCATGAGGATACTAACCTAGTCGATACGGTTGTCGAGGTGGCGGGACTCACCTCTTTGCCAAAGATTGGAACGATGCAGCCCAGCTCTGAGTGTTGAATCCCGCCAGGATTAACCTTGGGAAGCCAAGGGTGGCGATGTGCAGATGGTCTGGCCATGGATGGTCCAACCCTGACAAGGGTTCGTCCAGTCAAGGGGGCCCTCACCGCAAAAAGAGCAAGCAGAAGCAGGGGTCAATTTTTTTGGGGTCGCGAGCTCACTTTTACTTAGGTTTTGATAGTGCTTACTCGTAGCTTGTATTCAGAGTGTATCTATGTACTTCACAATTATATGAATGAATTTTTTATTCATACTTCGAATGAACAATTAATGAAGCACACTCCGCACACATGGTTATTAGTCCCCCCTTGCACGTGGCGGTTAGGGACTTCGGCCAAGCCAATGCGTGCAACCATGCGATGATTCAGCGTAATTGATCATGCGGAGGAATGTGTTCGGCCACGCGACTTCGAATGCTAGATTGCTTTTAGCATGCATGGGTACTTCGATTGCATGACTTGGAATAAGTCAACATGTTTTATTTTGATATCTTAATAGATGAAGGCTGGTTTAGTTTTTTGAATTCGTTGATCGAAGCCGGGTTTTGGGTTTTACTCGAGGCGAAGCTATGCTTCAAAACATATTTTAGGTGAATCGAGGCTTCAAGATACGTGATTGATACTCGAAGCAAGGCTTTGGGAATTTCTTTTAGCGAGCGAAGCATGGCTTCAAGGCTCTATTTTTGATGAGCGAAGCAAGGCTTTGATATTTTATTATGATGAGCGAAGCATGGCTTTGAAGCTTTGTTTTATGATAAGCGAGGATGATGCGGATCACATCGTAGTATTGATTCGTCTCCGACTCTTTTGGACGCTTCGAGTTACGAGATCGGAGTCCGGGACGCTTCGAGTTGCAAGCTCAGAGTCCCATTTTTTATAAACCGCTATGGGCCTAGAGGTGATGTGTAGCGATCAAGGTGGAGCGGATCACACTGATTTTTGGCGCCATTTGACAGAGCCCGAAGTCAACATATATCAAAGCAAATCATGACATTTCGTATATATGTGCTTGACTTGGAGCCCCTAGGGCCTCGGAGACCGGAGAGAAGATTGAGAAGCCTTCGGAGTGTATTTGAAGCCCCTAGTCGAAGTTGAGTGCGCGGAACCTAGGTAGAACTTCGCCAACATCTTCGGAGGTACGCTTCAAGATGGGTTTCGTAGGTAGTGGTAGAGAGACTAATTTAGTACTAGGCTCCCCACGGATGACGCCAACTGTTGTAGCATAAAATTTATGCCTAACAAGTTTATGTAATTAAGATAATGTAGCACCCCGATTTATCAAATCGAGACATTATTGAATTTCAGAAGAAAAACAATAATACAAGAGGTTCATCATGCGACAACGTACATACGACAATATCCATGGTACGCAGACCATATTTATTACATCAAAGTTTTAGTAAAGACAGTAATAAAAATGATTAAAAAGCGGCATGACGAACATCTTCTTCAGGATTTTTCTTCTCGACTGGGTCGCTACTCCAGACCGTCTTCGTAGTAGGCATCCTCTGTGGGGTCCAACGGGTATGAGTACAAAAGTACTCAACAAGCCACCGCAAATGCAAGTAATAATGCAGGATAATAAACAAGGAATGGTAATGGCTAACATTGCGGAAATGTACAGTTTCAGTTATTGCATTTAGTGTAATCATATTTTAATCATGCGGAAAGTAAACATGAATATCAACAACATCAACTATCTCGAGGAGTACGTTTTACCTCCTCGCACAACAGTCCTTACATGTCAATCCATCATGCACATACATATTCAAAGTAAACTAACTGGGGGATGTCACGCAACCCGCCCTTGACCGTGGGCTCGACTTTTCGAAAAGATTTAAGACTCTGATCAGAGATGTACTACTGTACCCACAAGGCACGCACTCATCCCAAACGAGATGACCCATTCCACGGGAACTCGTGCCAAAACCTCAACATGAAATGTTCCAAGCGATAACCACCCGCTCTAGGTTTCGCCGGTGCAAGTCACCCGCAGGTGCAACTTGACCCATCTCCAAATGGTGGCCTCGGTTTGGAACAACCCATACCTTAGTTAGGACTTACCCACTAGACTTGTGGTTAGTACGTAAGTGTATTGCAACGGATCCCTCAGACCGGTCCTTATAGTGCCCCGGGTGCTACCGACCAATGCCCTAGCTTGCACCCGGAACCCACCATGCATTCACTCACAACCACAACTCCAACAACGACAGAATTCCATAGATAAGAAACAATGGGGATCATATAGTAGAACCATGTACTACGACTCATTTTTATCCTATAGCGATCGTGTCGATACATTGGACACTAGCTAATAACATTTATCATATGGTGACAAGGAGTTTAGGCTAGAGAGCATGGCTTGGGTTGCACATCAAGGTCGGGGGATCCTAAATAAATATATTGTAAGGGTTCATTTGACTAATGCATATATAACCTATGTGTTTTAGTGATAGTTTAATCAAACATTGGTTCAATATGCTCAAAAGATTGGTTTGGTGACTTGCCTTGTTCAGCAAAGGGAGAGGGAGGGACTTCGGGGAAGTACTCCGGCTCCTCGACGGCGTCGTAGTTTTTTTGATATAGTAAAGTAAAATAAAAAGAACACAACATTCAATCAAACAATATAAAATGTGGTTTGATTAAAAATAAAATAAATTCAATTGTTAAGGTTCTGTGGTTTATTTCATAAATAAATTTTAAAGGAATTACAAAGTTGTCCTTTTTAGAAAGGGGTGTTTAAATGTGTATAGCCTCCTATTAAATTTCCTGGTAAATTTTAAAATGAAGGGTCCATGTTAATTTAGTGGTTTACAGTACATGAACAGAAAAGGAATAAATATGAATTTTTCTGAAGTTTAAATATTTGAATTCATATTTTAATTCTAAGGGCATTTGAATATTTATTTAAATAAACATGAAAAAGTCAAAGTAAACCTACTGTTTTTATTGCATAAACATGTAGAGAATAATATTATGAATTTTCTGAAATTGGAATGGAATTTTTTAGAGTTCAAATGCGTCAGATATGAATTTTACAAGTTTAAAAGTATTTCTGAAATTCATTTTCAATTTTTAAACCCCTCGGGTCCACGGTGAGCCAGGCCCACGGTGAACCCGCGCACTGTGCGCGTGCACCGGGTCGATCTAGACCATCGGATCCAGATCCGACGCGCGAGGACGAGGCGGGGGAGTTAAAGTGACGTGGACGGCCAGGATTAAACGTTCGAACCGGTACGCGATGGACGGCTTAGATGCGATGCGGGGTTTTAAAACTAACGGACGCACGAGATTAAAATGTACCCCTTCGCACAGATCCAACGGCGCCGATTAAACCGCACGAGGGATTAAATCAGTATCGTTAGATCCAGATCGCACAGCACAGATCGAATCCGACACGGCACGGGTACTCGACCCGTGCCGGTCGTCTTCTCTAGCGACGGCGAGCGGGCCAGCGGCCACGGCGGGCGACGACGGTCGGGTCTAAGGCCTAAACCGGAAAGAGGGAGCTACGGGGATCACGAGGGTACCTCGGCGGCGGTCCGGGGACGACGGGGCGTGGCCGGCGACGAGGTAGACGGCGAGGTGGTCACGGGTCCTTGTCGGCGACGACGTTCCGGCGAAGTTCGTGGATGGCGGAGGGGTGGACGAGGTCGGGGACGTTCGTGCGGTCGTAGTGGTGCGGTCGGCGAGGGCGGAGGGGGACTCCGGCGACGGCGAGCGACGGCTGAAGAGGGGCTGGCGGTGGTGCGCTAAAAACCGAATGGAGGGCGCTCAGTTTGGTCTGGGTGCAATTGGACGCGTGAACCGAACGCGGTGGAGGGCAGGGGTTTAAATAGGGTCGTCGGCGAGGGCAGGGAGGGCGCAATCGACGGTGGCCGGGGATAAATGCGCCTTGACGCCGACGAGCTCGGGTTGAACGCGGTTCAACGCACCTGGACGCAAATCGGGCGAGATTAATAGGGGGAAACGGTCGGCGCGTTGAGGGGAATTCATTGCAGGCGTCGGATTAAAGGGAGGGGGCCGGCGAGGGCGGATCCTAGGCGGAGTTAGGGCTTCGGCCGGCGAGGGGGGGATCTGGGGGCGAATCTCGCGGGGACGACAAATCTGACAGGCGGGGGCCACACGCCAGTGAGCGCGAACGAGCTAGGGAGGCGGCTGACGGGTGGGGCCGAGGCGTCGGGCGTGCGCGCGAGGGGAGGCAATCGGCGCCGACAGGTGGGACCAGGCTGTCAGCCTAAGGCGAGCGCGGGTGATGGGCTTGGCCGGCCGTGAGAGAGAGAAGGGAGGAGAGGGAGCCCATTACTGTTTTTAAAGCATTTCTGAATAAAAATAATTTCAGGAAATAAATTAAAATGTTAGGGCTACTTCCAAGGTTGGTAAAAATTTATAAAAATTCTCAAAAATATACTTTGGTCTTAGGATCATATACAAAAAGTTTCACCTCCTAGTTTGGCCATCTACTCTATGTTGTAGTTCAAAAGGGTATAAAAGGGAATTAAAAGTATTTTCAGAAGTATAAATTCCAAGAAATTGAATTTAATAATATTTTTGTTGAATTGAAAATTTGGGGTGTTACAGATAACCTCGAAGGGTTATGCTATGAAAGGAATATGAACCTCAAAGGGTCCGTGTGGGTAGAATGTTTTATACTGGTTCAGGTCTCCAGAAGGGATAATAATCTTATATCCAGTTCACAGTAACTTTGGTATTCTATCCTATGTTCTCGTTATAATAGAGATGACCAACATTTATAGGCAAAATATAATAGGAAAAGTCTATTTTACCCTCTCCTTACAACTGTCATACAAGACTCTGTTTACGAGACTTCGTAGGGGTAAAACAGTAAACTATTATACAAATACATGTGCAAATACAAGGTGCTAAATCCCCTAGTTTAGGTCTTTGTGTGGGAGGGCTTCTTAAGATATTTTTTAGTCTGCATCGAAGTATAGGCCGAAGAGTGGGCTAGAGACTTCGTACTGGAAAGGTCTTCAATGCGGATAGCGGCGAAGAGGGGCTTCACACATCTTGCGTGGGCGGAGCCCAGAGTGGCCCTGGTGCTCATAACCAGCGCACTTAGCTTCTAGCCTTACGATTCTTGGAGTAGTCTTTGCAGTAGTCTATAGATATTTGCTTCGTTCAAGACGAAGGGGTCTTGGATTTGCTCTTTGGCTTCAAAGCTCTAGAGGGCTTCGACCTTTCGAAGGCCTCAAAAAATACTATCATTTGGTCAATAAAATTATTTCATCCAATATTACGTTTACCGGTTGGCGTCAATAAAAAATCATTTCCTTTTATTATGTCATGTTATCTCGTGTTGGTTTAGTGATCAATTAAAATAAAGATAATAATTTATATTTCTTCTGTTTTATGTGGTTAATATGTAAGAATAAAAATGTGACGTTTGAGAATTGAGACTAGAGAGTGGCGGTGTTTTATGTGGTTAATATGTAAGAATAAAAAGTGACATTTGAGAATTGAGACTCGAGCAAATTTAGTCACGTCATACTGGATGTTTGAATATTATTTTAGAGTATTAAATGTAAATTATTTATAAAATCCATTCATAATCGGTGGATTATTTATGAGACGAATCTAATAAGCTTAATTACACCATAATTGATAATATGATTCTACAATAAATATTTATTAATTATGAATTAATCATGTTTAGTAAATTCTTCTTCTCACGAATAATTTGCCGATTCTATAATTATTTTTATAATTAGTTTATATTTAATTTTTTAAATTGCCGTCGAAACAATCCGTAAAATGAACTAGTACGTACAGTAAAAAACCCTTAAAAAAATTAGTAATTTTCCCGTGGCCAGCGTCTCGGTTTGACGACTCCCTGAAGGCCTGATGCCCTGAACCATACGTCTCGTCACTTTGACTGACCCGAAGCGGCGAAGCGGCGGCCGCGCGCGCGGCCGTAGGCCGTGGCGTGGCGTCTATACATATCTCCCTGCCTCGGGCCAGTGCCCCGCGAGCCAGTCCCCCCACTGACACCAGCAGCGCCGGACCGGCACGAACTCTCGACGCTATCACCTTCGGCCATCCCAAGCGGCGAGCACCGAGCAGAGCAACCCCCCCAAAAATATCTTCCCAACTCTCAAGCGCGCGCAGCAGAGGACGGGCCATTGATGGACTACTCGAGCTCCAAAGATCTGTCTCCGGCAAGGTGACCGTATTCGGCTGATCGAAGCGAAGTCGGGAGGTCTCTGTCCTCGCGTCTCTCGCGTTCGAGCTGACGGGGGTTTCTTTTTGTTTGGTTTGGATGGGCGTGCAGGGCGTGGTGGTCGAGGGAGACGGTGGCCGTGGTGACCGGCGCGAACCGGGGCATCGGGCACGCGCTGGTGGCGCGCCTCGCGGAGCACGGCCTCACCGTCGTGCTCACCGCGCGGGACGCCGAGCGAGGGGAGGCCGCCGCGGCGCCGCTACGGGAGCGGGGACTCCCCGTCGTCTTCCGCCGCCTCGACGTCTCCGACGCCGACTCCGTCGTCGACTTCGCCGCCTGGCTCCGTGACACCGTCGGCGGCCTCGACATCCTGGTGAGTCCGTCGCGTTCCCCCCACCGCTCCCCCTCCGGCTATCAGTCTATCACATCAAACCATCCTCTTCCTCTTCGACGATTCTGTCGGGACAAAATCAGGCTGACTGACGAACAGCAAAGCTGGTATCTGTATCCATCATTCCATCTCTCTACACAGATTATGCTCCCCCTCGCTTAATCCCACACAGTGCCCGCAATCGACACGTATCGTGATCCGCAGCAGCAATCCTTGGGCTTCGCGTCATCGATCGATCGATCTGTTCGACGCTGCATTATTGCTTCCCGCCATGCGTGCCCGCTGCCCGGCCCCAAGGCGAGGCGACCAACCTAACAATAATGTTACGTCGCGTCGGGGAAAAGGAAAGGGCAAGCAAAGCCGCCGCCATATGCAGATGCAGTGCAGGCGAGCGGTCGCGTTGGTTGCGCTGGGCGGGCCCTAGCCCTAGGCACGAGGCGGCGTCGCACCTGGCCTTCTTTCTTCTTCCCTCCTCCGGCGTCGAGGGGGCATGCCGCGGGACAGCGACACGGCCCGCCAGCAACCTGGTCCAGGGGGCATTGCAACTTGGCCGCATGAACACGACGTGCAAGAGGGACGAGAAGGGCGTGAGTCTTCCCTGACGACCAAAATCACTAAAAACAATTAAAATAGGCAAATTAACAAGTTATTAAATTTGTTACAGTTCTAGATGATATTTAATCAAAGCTAAAATTTTATGTGACAAGTGATGAAACCTCAAACTTTGGAGCGACAAAAGATGAATTTTTTTGGTGCTATTGGTGTTGTGCTTGTGTTTGCTTTGGAGGGTTTTGATGGCTCGTGCCATACAGAAGATATTTTTATTTCATTGTGTTAATATTGATATTGTTCAATTGCTCGTTGATAACGTGCTTCTGATTGGTTCTGGCGGAAACATTTGTTTGACTAGGCGATTAACAACTTGCAACCACGATGGCGGATTTCTTGTTAATTGTTATTAATTCTGCAAGCTGTTTAATTTTCTTCTCGGAAAATTACTCTCATGCCACAAAGTTGAGTCACATACTCCCTTTTGCCCCAAAGCTACATTGGCTTGTAAAATTGCCATGATCTTCATTGACATATTTGTTAATTAGTCACATTTGATTTATTAGCCTACTAAATACCTGATTTACCCTTCTTCTCCCTCCTCCCATCTTCCTCTGTACGAGCTTTCCCTCCGCGGCGCTGTACCCGGCCATCGTGATCAAGATGCGCCTGCAGACCGCTCCTGCCATCCTTTGGCGGGATAGTTTCCGGGGGTTCTACCATGGGTTCAGCGTGTCACTGGCTGGCGCGGTGCCGGCACGCACTCTACATGGCAGCGCTTCAGGCCCCCTTAGCTCAGTCGGATCTTCAATTTAATTTCTTTTTTTCTTATTTGGTTCTTGTTCGGCCGCTATAGAGGAATGGCAAGGAGAAGCACTAGAAGGTGTTTTTAGGATGCAAATATTTGCTGGTTTTGCTGTGGTGTTAGTGATGATGATAAACATCTCAGTGGTTTTTGCTGTGCCGATGAGCCGATGACGATGAAAAAATTTGGTGAAATGAAGAATTTCCAGGCACAACACATGGCTTTGCTTCTCATTGGATCACGTCTTGTCATTAGTTTCTTCGGTTTGTTCTCTACATACAATTGGAACTGGAGCTCCAGACAACGACGAAACTAACAACAAGGCCAACTGATCAATAAGATGGAAGGAGGGAGAATAAGGGTAAATCAGGTATTTAGTAGGCTAATAAATCAAATATGGCAAATTAGCAAGTATGTCGATGAAGATCGTGGCAATTTTACAAAGCCAATGAACTTTGGGGCAAAAGGGAGTATGCCACTCAACTTTGTGGTATGAGAGCAATTTTCCCTCTTCTTCTAGTCAAGTCTGTCAAATAGTTAATCAGGTTTGCAGGTGTTTCTTAGTCGGATACATCTACCTTTCAGATGTTCAAAGCTCAGATCCATGCTCGCAGTGGTGTTTCTTGAGTTTATCTTTTCTTTTGGGATTATGGAAGGCATAGCTAAATCCTGGCCTCTCTGCTCTGCAACCTGAGTCCTGAGGCTATCATTAGAGCTGCTTCTACGCACAGCACAATAGATTGGACATTGAACAGGTAGATTGGACCATGGTCAAGATAGGTGTCTTGTAATCTAGTGTGACCCAAATGGTGATCCATATTCCATATTTGAATGATCAATGATGGTATGGTCCATTCAGGTTGATTTGGGACTTACAGTTTTTTTTTGATCTGAACGATTTGCTCTGTTTGTTTGTCCATCCCATACACACCATCAAGTAATCAACTGATATCAATAGGGTGATAGCCATAGTGCACCACATACAGTAGTGACTCATTAGTGCGTTTTCCTGTTATAGTCCCCCAACATTAAAGGGTGCAATGAAAGTTGTTAGTTGTTACCAGCTGAAGCCTGTTCAACAGCTCCACCCTGTTCTATGATGACTTGCTTTTCATGCTGATAATGATTTGCATCTTTGCATATTTTTGTCGATGTAGGTGAACAATGCCGCTGTATCATTCAATGAAATCAACACTAATTCAGTGGAGCACGCTGAGACGGTTCTTCGAACGAACTTTTATGGGGCCAAGATGCTGACTGAAGCACTCCTGCCACTTTTCCGACAATCGCCAGCCACCAGCCGTATACTAAACATCAGCTCCCAGCTTGGCCTTCTCAATGTAAGTACTCAAATGACTCATATAATACATAGATAATCATGTTCATCTAGTATCATTTCCCTGTTGATATATTTCACACCCAAAATACAGGGAGTAGTGTGTAAATTTGTTTGAAACTCTCCTGGAAAACCTAAGATATCCCATAGCATACAAGGTGGCTAGAGAATACAAGCATGTAGCTTTTTTGAATTTGTGTATCTCATAGATCATTGAACAGATAACAAGAAAAGAGAAAATTAGTTGATTATATTGTCTTCAGGAGAATAATTTGCGTAGCTTGTCTTATTCAGAGACTACGTTTTTTTTTTATAAAGAATAGTTTCTGAGGAGCTTTCTGCCTCTCCATAAGCTCAAACAATTAGGGGGAAAATTCATATCTGTTATAGTACTTATAGCCATGCATATATAATATACACTACACATGATTTAAAAACGGTAGGTATGTTGAAACTTTGAGCCTGTAAATTAACAAGTACTGTTTTAGTACAGCTTCCCTGACTTCATTGTTGTTGGATCAAATCAAACTATGTTTAAAAACAGCGATAATTTTGGCATATTAAGAAGCAAGCTTGAACAAGTAGTAATACAAACATAGCTAGTTAGAAAATGCAGATTGCGAAGTGTGAATGCATGAGGCGACCCAGTGGTGGGCAACTGGACAAAAGATAATTTTGAAGTTTATCTGAATGCATATCTCATCATGAATGTGTTGGCTAAATGCATTGTCCATGGCCCATCCACAAGTGCATGCCCAAATGCATTGCATTTTTGAAGTCTTTTCTTTCATTATCGTTGACACAGCATAAACCAGAAGCCCCGGCCTGTTCTTCCAGCTAAAAAACTCCCAGTTTACAGAAGTTCTTCCGTCTAAAATAACTCCCAACTTCATTTCAATAGTCGAATAGAAGGTGGCATGATGATTTTTACATGCAAGTTTCGAAACCACCTCAATCTGCTATTTGTGTTTCTTGCACAGAGCTGAACTCTCTAGCTTTTCCAGTGAATTAACTGTATGAATTGTAAAATTAAGGGGCGTCGCTTTTGTTGTTGCATGCATATACTAGCACACGAAAAAAAGAATTTTTTTTACAGATTTTGAAGCTTTCTCGAGCAATGTAAAATCACTCTACGAATAAAGCTAGATCTTATCTCACAAAAGATCTGTATACATGGGCCAAAGTCACCAAACGCCAAAAGAGTCTGAGGATAAGAGGTTCGAAAGCAATGGGAAAAGATCAAAATATTGAGGAATCTATCAACTTATCTTTTTTGTTACCTAGTTTATAGCGATGGAGTGGGTTACATTTGGGCGTCAGCAAGTCAGCAACGTCATTATTGAGCTGCTAAAGAAAGGCGTAAGCTTTGCAGCAACGTATCTAACGCGACGACTAATTTTGCAACGACAGGAGCTAGTGCATCCATCCACTGCCTGGAAGTGGAACCTAGCCTGCCACCAAAAGGGGGATTTTTGGCGTGGAATTTAGTCTCTCTACCTGTTTTTGCAGCTAGTTTCTTGGTGTGATTGATGACTTGATGGATTGCTTTTGTGCTTCAGAAGGTGAGCGACCCAGAGCTGAGGAGGCAGCTGCAGGACGAGGAGAGGCTGACGGAGGCGGAGGTGGAGAGGATGGTGTCGCTGTTCTTGGCGCAGGTGAGGGACGGGACGTGGGAGCAGCAGGGTTGGCCCAAGGTGTGGACGGACTACTCGGTGTCCAAGCTTGCCCTGAACGCGTACGCGCGCGTGCTGGCGCGGCGGCTGCAGGCGCGCGGGGAGCGCGTGAGCGTGAACTGCTTCTGCCCCGGGTTCACGCGGACCGACATGACCCGCGGCTGGGGCAAGCGCACCGCGGAGGAGGCCGCCGTGGTGGGCGCCCGCCTCGCGCTGCTCCCGCCGGACGAGCTCCCCACCGGCGCCTTCTTCAAGTGGTGCACCCCGCAGCTCTACTCCAAGCTCTAGCCTCGCCGCGCGACGCGTCGCCGTACGTTCCTGCGCCGTCTGGCTGTCTCAGCAGACGAGAGGCCGAAGGGTGGTTCGCTGAGACCGTGATGTATTGCCATGTGCATGTTGTGTAAGTTTGCAGCACGATATGATAAATTCAAGAGAAGATTCAAATGTTAGCGAAGCTAATTCGGTAGTGCGACGACTGCCTGATCCTCTTTTGCTGGCTGAAGCTGTGCTAGGGGTGTCACGGGGCGGATGGATACAGGTTAGACAAGTTTCCAAAAGATTGGAACAACTAATGAGGACCATGTCCCCGCAGCATGAGGTGTTGGTTTTCGGTGGACATAAGGTAAGGTAGAGTTGGGACTTGGGCTGGTTCGGCCCGAGCCCTTTGGGCCGGGCTGTTTTGGCTTGATAAATTTATGGGTCGTGTCGGGGCTGGCCCAAAACAGTGTTCGTCAAGTTCGGGCACGACTTAAAGCACGCCGGGCTTGGATGGGCTGGGACGATCTAAAAACGGTCCTAACTTTATGGCATTGTTAGATTGGTTTTTACTAGGGTTATGAAAATATTTATTTAATTTATCTTTAAATAATAAAAATTCTAGTTCACATAAAATAATAGAACAAGCCTCAAAAATAGGGGGAAATGAATTTCATTAATAATTTATACGTGATACTAGTTCATTAATATTATTTTCTTTACTCTCAGTATATATATTTACGTTTTGATTTGTCTTGTATATGAATGACTCAAATTTTGGTGTATCCTACAAATAATATAGAGCAAGATATATTCAAATGGTAATTTGTAGATTTTTTATTTTTAATAACAGATCTCCCTATGGGATGTGGACCCATAGGACTTCTTGGCCCATGGGCCTTTTCGTGCCGGGCTGGCACATGCACGACCAACTCCATGGGTTGTACATGTGTTGTCCACTGGGCCTAACCTCTAGGTCCAAGTCTGGCTCTTGTACGAGCCGTACTGGGTCATGCTTTTCACAGATCGGACTTATGTGCTTTGGGTCGGCCCAAGTCCCAGCTCTAGGGTAAGGCTCGGTTGGCTGACTCTTGAGTCTTGACTACTGACCTCTAGAATGTTGACTGTTGATTTTCTTACGGCCGATCACCTGACTCTCAAGTGTTAGTATAACCTCCGACTCCCGAGTGTCGACTCTTGAGTACCTTTGAGATTTATTTAGGATTTTCTGAAATATTTATGTGGGTGTAACCAAAAATTCCAATAGTTGGTTAGGGGCGCTCGGATTCAACCAACGGTGCTAGGAGGTGGTGGGAGGTGCTTGGATTCGGTCGATGGAGGGGCTTCGGTTGTGAGATAATTTAACTATTTGCAACTCTTAACATGTGTCAATTAATGAACCACATGTCAGTGACTCAGGTGACCCCACATGTCAGCGACTTCGAGTGACATTTTTGTTGCCACTCACATGTTAAGAGTGGCAAATAATTAAATGCCCCTCGGTTATGGGGGAGGTTGGTGAAGGTCGTAGGTCCGGCGAGCACAAATGAAGGGGCAAATCACACACGTGGGGGTGTGGGCACAAGGAACAGCGGTGCTACGTAGGCGTCGTTAATGGCTTGGCCACTTAGGGCTGCAGGGCGCCGTTGTTAGTGCAAGGATAGGAGCTACAATGAGGTGCCTAGGACATGGGTTGTAGTGCCTGTGTGTGGGGCATGCGGATGTTTGTTTGGGCATGGAAGGTAGGCACTAGATTAAAGATGTTTTTAGTTTGAATCCGAGCCTTTTTCTATTGGGCCAAGGACCTATGGATAAAATACAGATCTGAACTTGACCCCAATCTAATTCAGGGCCATCATCCGATAGATCAAAATAGATCTGGTTGTGGCCTAGCAGAGGTGGGTTTGTGGCAAGTCTCCAGCCCTCTATTGCCACCCCTAAACTCTACGTTTCCACCGTTCATGAGTTCCTTTTGCTGCAATTCTCCCATAGATTATAATCATGTTCCGTGAGTTAGGAAAAAATTGTGCGGGAGATCCTCTCTCCCCCGTGAGTACCCCCTCTAGATGCTCTCCACGTGGAGGTGAAGAGGATCTGACGGTGGATACGGCAGCGCGGAGGGAGTCAGGGCGGCGGCGGCGTGGCCGGCTGGCACAACGAGCTGGAGTGACAGCGTGGTCGATCAGAGAGGAGGCAGAGGGTCGGAGTAGAGGCGGAGGCGCTGGAACGAGATTTGGTGGGGTCGGTGGCGAGTTGAGATCGATAGGTCGACGGGAACAATGATCTTGGGCGACGACGCGACCGACCAAGGCAGCGGCAGAGATGGCGACGCGACCGACCAGCATGATAGTGGAGGCGATGGCTAGGACGACGAGGGCCAACAAGACGTTGGACACTCTCCACCTCCACATGAAAAGCATCCGGAGGTGATCCAGAAGAGGAAGGTGAGGACCCCCAACATGGAATTTTGTTGCGTGAGTTGAATGGGCCGTGTTGACAACTAAATTTGGCACCAATTTGAAATAGAACAAGTGCTATTCAAGTTTGGAAGAAATTAGAAAATCTGCGCAGGGGCCGGTCCGACCTTTCCTACATGGCCGGTCCGACCTTCAGGGTACCATCACATCGAGTCCGAGTTAGTAACAACTAAATCTCGTGTTTCTTTGTTTAAACCCGGGATATTTCGTACCCAAATCAATTTCTAACCACCTTAGGACGTGGATAACCTCCAACTCTCGCAAGACCACCCCCTATATAAAGAGACAAAGCCGATTCAAGCCATCCCCCGCGGCGCTACATTAAATCGTTCTTTTCGCTTTCAATCTACTATTTCCTCTCTACCTTTTTGCCCTAACTTTATTCTTTTACTCTAGAAGTAGCCCTTTGTCAATTTGATTAGTAAATTTTCCGTATTTCTCCATGTTATTGTGAGTTTTTTGTGGGTTTGATCCGAAAACCTTCCGTTTCACCCCCGTACAGGTTTTTTTCGATCAAATCCGGTAATTCGGTCCCTAGACCGAGTTGCTACTATTTTACGTGTTTTGTAGGGGCCAAGACGTCCATGTTCATCGCCAAGAAGCCCCTACATCGACCCCATCATTGGAAGGTGATCGTCGGCCACTCGAGGTGTTCCTGCCCTAGCCGTCAGTCCGACCGCAGGCAAGGGTCGGTCTGACCGGGTTGTGCCACCGGTCCGACCACCAGTACATGGCCAGTCTGACCGATCTCTTCTGGTCGGCCCGTGTAGCATCCCTTTCGCACTTCACCGGTGCGACCGCCCGTCCCATCGGTCCGACCAGCCCACCTTGGCCGGTCTAACCGCACTTGTTCCATCGGTCTGACCGACCCGCCTTGGTCGGTCCGATCATCTACCTTCTTGGCCAATTGGATTGCCCCATCACGGTGTGGTCCAATTGCTTGGCGACTCCACCCACTT
Organism: Zizania palustris; assembly: GCA_019279435.1. Classification (NCBI taxonomy): domain Eukaryota; kingdom Viridiplantae; phylum Streptophyta; class Magnoliopsida; order Poales; family Poaceae; genus Zizania; species Zizania palustris. The sequence goes on along the minus strand of JAAALK010000086.1, from coordinate 19,434,126 downwards.
CAACCTCCTCGCCACGGTCGAAGATCGTCGAAACACGGCGTCGGCGTCGTGTGACGTTTGGAGGACTACTTCAAACATCTACACGTTTTTGGATCGCCGAATTGATGTCGGTGTCCGTTGATGCTTTGTCAACAGATAGACCTGCCGCCTAAACCAAACGACGGACAATAAGCGCTACTCACCCGTAATCTAGGCACGGTTGTGGTGCATGGGCCAAAGCAATAACCTTGGGGCCATCCAGCACCCAGAATTGTAACACATGTACTCTATATCTAGAATGTTAGTAAAGTACCATTTGCTACTAATCTATTATAAACACTCTGGATGACATGTAAATATATATTTTTAAATCATTGTTGATCATAATTTGACCGGCAACTAATCGTAACGAACAGATGGAATGTAAAAAACGCACCAACCGATTACTACCCCCATTCATTCATTTTTAAATAATCGTTGTTAACTTTTATCATAATATTTGAAAATTCATTTTATTTAAAATTTTTGTGTCAATATGTCAAAAATAAATTATAACAAAATAAATGATATTTTAAAAATATTTTTGCCGCCACGCGGAAGAGGTGGGTTATTGACGGAGCTGGATGAAGCGAGGTAAGAAGGTCGGAGCGGGGCGGCATGTGTACAAAAGTGGCGGCGCAGGGTGGCGCATGGCCGGAACGGGTCCGACGTCGGTGACGTGGTGCAGAGGCACGACCGTAGCGGCTCGAGTGGCAGTGGCACGGGGCGGAGCAGCGCCACATGGGTGGAGGCGGGGCGGATACGCGGCGTGGGGAGGCCGAGCTCACTGAAGATGGGACGGGGTTCAGTGACGACGTAGTGGGCGGTGCGGGGGAGCCAGAAGGCGGAGCCGCCAACGGCTTAGCGAGCGGCGTCGAGGAGCAGGAGGTGGCGTAGCGGGGCGATGCCAAGGAGCAGAAGGCGGGGCTCAGGCCGGAGCTTGACAGTGGGCGTAACAGACGACGTGGGGAGGTGAATACATTGGGATGTTTGAAGATTCATGCTATCAAGATTGAAGATTCACACTAGATGAGCTCTCAAGAATTCAACATGGGATCTCAATAGATAAGTTATGAAATGCCGTCAGATATCCTATCGACACTTTAAATGCCAACAGTGATCTATTTTATCATTTTTGAAAAACTCACACCCAAATTTGAAATTTCGGAAAAAATATATTATTTTTTTAAAAAAAATCGCAGGGCGCATCCGATTCCAGCATCAGAACAAGCCCACGAGCGACTCCGAGATGGCCCACGAATAAAAAGCGTATCACCGAATCCCAAAAGCGTAACGCCGAAAGAGGGCCCACTCGAGGCGAGATAGGTCAGGCTGGAGGAACAAGTCCAAGTCCAAGCTCCAAAGCCCTGTGGACCCCTCGCCGGCAACGGCGACGCAGGCAGAGGTTGCTACAGCGTGCAGGCCAGAGCTGCCTTTCGCTTTTCCAGCCCGAAAGAAGGGGAACATGAACATCTATCATGGAGCCCTCCAAACCCCAAACCTTTCTGGTTATCAAGGACGGATTATGTTATCCGCGAGCACTTGTCGACTAATCCTGCCTCCTTTTTCGCTGCGCCATTTGCCCATTTTTGCACACTAGTGTAGACCGTGTAGTGCACCGGTGTGCTGCTGGTGTACAGAGCTTGGGTTACGAACGTTGGTGCCCCCTTTTAACGGGGCTGCACGTACCGTTTCGTCCGTTTTTTCGTCGACCCGTCCTGTGTGGCTAAGCGGTACGCACGCACGGACGCACCCAACGGCCGGCATGCATGGACTTCATACCGATCACGCATTTTGCCGCGGAAACCTCAAGAGAGCCGGATGGATGAGCTCGCGCTCGCGATCGCGCGCGACGTCGCGCCCGGAGACGCTGGCCTGGTCCCCCCACGGGGCGCGCGGGCTAGCCGTTGCATCGGTTGCCCGAGCATTAACTCCGCGGAGCGCGAGAGCGGGCAGCGAGCGAACCAACCCGTCCGTCTCGCCGGGTCTGTCCACGACGTCTCGACGGCAGAGTCAAAGCGGAGCTAGCAGAGCACGTCGCGGCCGCGTCGGCCGTCGGATGTCTACGTCGATGTATGTTGCTCTGAATTTCTTCTTGTATCATGGCGTGACAACAACAGCGGCACAAGGGAACAGGAGGAGGAGAAAAGGAAAAAATGGGAGGGAGATAGAGGCAAGCAGGGGGAGGGGAGGCTTCGCTGTTACGCTGCGGCGGAGAGCAGCACGGCTCGGGCGGCTTCTCGTCTCCGACTCCGTGGCGTCGGTGCTGTCGTCTCCTCGTCGTCGTCGGCTTCGGACTCTGATTCCGCCAGGGCCATCCGGCGGAGAGGGCTGGGGCCGAGGCGCCGGCGCTTGGATGCGGCGGCGTGACGCCGCCGGATCACCTCCATCTCGTTGCGCCGCCGCGTGGCTCCCTCGTCCACTACGAACCGCCGCATCAGGATGTCGTCCGTCAGCGACTTGCCGCGGAACACCGGCCGCCTCGCGCTCTCGCCGGCGGGACCCGTGGTCCTCATGAGCGCCCTCTGCTCGGCCTCGGGCGGCGGGGCCACCAGTGGGTTGCTGCTGCTGCTGCCGCCGCCGCCGCCGCACCCGGACGCCGATGCCGAGGAAGCGCGCGGGTAGCTGTAGCTCCGACGCGGCGCCGCATCACCCGCCTGGAAGTAGAGCGCCTGCTCGTTGTAGGATGAGATGGGCGCGCAGAGGCACACCCGCGTGAACGACGCCGCCACGTTCAGCGACGACGACTTGCGCAGCCGAGCCCCCACCCCCGACGACAACGACGCCTTGCCTCCCGTCACGCCCGCCGCCGCCGCGGCCTTCGTCGTCGTCGTCCCCGCCGCCGCCGGCTGCTTCCAGACGAGGAGGAGCACCTCCACCGCCCGCTGGTACCACGGCGACTTCTTGGACATCCCTCTCGATCTCGCCGTCGTCGTCGCCGACGCCGCGCCACCCTCTTTCGACGACCTGCGCGCACGGACATAACCACACCGCGCCCTCCTCACGTCAGCCCACACGTACGCCGCCGTCATCAACAACGTCGAATCGAACCATGCGTGCGTACCTCGTCTGCTGCTGCTGTTGCTGCTTTGTGTTCCTGGCCATGTTTTGCATCAAGAGGGAGTGGAGAAACATCTGGCCGGGCAGCCGACGCAAGAGTGGAGAAGATGAAGTAAGAGAGAGAGAGAGAGAGAGAGGGAGGGAGGAGAGAAGATACTGAGGTCACATCAAGCTGTCACATTCCTACTCGGAAGTGAGAGCGAATCAGCTACTCAGCTTCCATGGCGTGGAGGTACACTGGTGAGTAAGTTAGTTAAGGAGGGGTCAGTGCAGAGGGGCAGTTCGGTCATGTCTATTTTGGGTAGTAGCAGGATCAATATCAAATTTCCCTATCATGTGTACAAAGCCTCCTTCCAGTACAAATGCACAAATTTTATCGTAGCCTCAAATCTAAAATCAAACGACCCTTCATTTTTTTGCAAAAACAACTCCTCCGTAGTGCACCCCCGCTTCTCTATGCCAGTTTGCAAAAAACCCCTTTGAACTAAGGTCATCATATTTTTGTCTATGATGGGACTTGTACATTTGTACACGGAGAGAGTTTTGTACACAAGATACGACCCGATATCAAAGTTCTCCGGAGGGAACAAGCTCCATCCAACATTGTAAAAAAAATATTTTCTTAAAAACTATAAATCCCGCAAAAATCCTGTAAAATTTAGAATGCTACTACTAGTCTAGTAGAGAATGTTCATGCTATGATTAGTTTATTTCCTAATAGTGCATTATACGGAACATTGCACAGATAATAAACAATCGGGCACCCCTAAATTCAGGAGATCGAGGCTGACAAATAATGCGGAATTCATGCACGACACCTCAAAGAAAAGAAAAAACCGAGCAGCCTTAGCTTTTTGACAAGCTTGTGCTAGCTAGCTCGATCACACAGCTCTAGCTTGATGGGCTCCTCCTTTTCTTTGATCCATGCATGTTAGCACAGCACACGCATATGCTTTAATTTCTCTTTAGCCATGATTCCTCTCGATCGATCGATCGACCGATTGATCTAATCAACTCGCATTTAAATCCCAATGGGCAAAAGGCAACGCGACGCTTTTGCATTGCATGCATGGACTGGCACAAACCACCAATTAACGTAGTTAATTAGGACTTTGATCACAAACAAGAACTAACCTCGTTAGTTCTATTAGTTCGTCGTGCTTCCTCCAGTTTTATAAAACAAGTTATTTTAGAATTGTGTCTGAAATCATTCTCAAATTAACTTGTTTTTCGAAACATGAGCTGTTACTATGTACGTAGTACCACGGGCTACAACACTAGCTGATATCTCTGCATTTTAACCTGCATCTGCTGCTGCTTCATTTAGTTCAACGCGTTAGTACTGAAATTACCTGCATAGTTGGATGAAAAGAAACACAGAAACCCAGAGGAACTTAAGCCATTTCATCAATGGCCCCGGCCCATGTTCTTTATGTTTTGCATTAGTATTATTCCTGTATGCATGAGACGTCGATAACTTAGGGCATGTACGATGGTAGTTTTGGAGCTGTCTATGAGCTGAATATTTTGCAAAACCCCCCTCATTTCACAGCAATAAATGATGAGAGAGGTGCAAACCGTCTCTTGGTGAAGAGACAACAAAAGCTCATGCTCCAATGCATATTTAAGGATTTATGAGTCATGGTTACATACAAGCATTAAATATTTTATAGACAATTAAAAAAATAACTATTATCTATGGATTGTACTAGTTGACTATTTAGCTGTCTGTGTTGTAAATTTCAAGAATCTACAGACGACGGTTGTCTATAGCATTGTACATGCCATTAAGCTATTCACAGCGGTGAGTTTCATATATAACACTGTTTCCTAGAAGACCACATCAGCTTTGCAACTGAATGAAATACTCTCTCAGTGGAGAGTTTCATTTCACTATTTCCTAGGCTAACCAGTGTAATTAAGTATTTTGCAAATGAATTAAATATCCTCTCTCCGATGAAATGATTTGGTTCATAGTGGGCGTTTCATTTCGTTTCATCCGTCTTGGAAACAGGTTAGCATCATGTCATGGAGATTAAACTACTTCCTTCTCTTTCCTCATTAATTTAATGTCATGTCAGCAAAAAATTTAATATGTCATGGTAATTAATACCATGAAACCCCCACTGTGAATAGCCTTAGAAAAGTTTTGCGTGGGAGGTCAATTAGGATGGATGGGAAAAAGATAACAAGCAGAAGGTCTTATGGGTTTGTGTGCATAATTAACCAAGTGTTGGAAACATGGTTCATACTGCACAGCTGATGAGCTGATTAATCAAGATCTGGGGTGACCAAACCTATCTAACAACCAATTCATAACAGCTGGATGGTGATGTTTTTATATTGAGGTCATGTCTCCTGTCATCTTCAGAAAAGCTATACTAGTAAAGGTTTATAACTACCACTGATCATTGTTTTCCTTTTGTACTGAACTACTGATAGTATATTTGCTCCAATATATATATATATATATATACATATACGGTAGCGATATTCTACACTACGTGTGTAGAATAGCTATTCTACACCGACTACTTTCAGTAGTGGATTTTCTCAGTAGAATAGCAATTGAGTACTATTTTTTTCTCAGTAGTAGATTTCTCGGTAGAATAGTTATGCTACACCCGTGGTGTAGGATAGCATTTGTATATATATATATAGTGTTCTCAATTCATATAAGTACACCTTTCCGTCGCATTGTACGTTTCAATTTGTTTGGCATGTGTTTTCTTTGCTTTTAACAGATCACCGAATCACCTCTTAAATTACTACTTAAATAGATAAAAGAAGTACCGTAAAAGAACCTAATATATATATGATCTAGGGAGGAGCCATGCATGATGATGGTCATGTTGGATCGGAGGTGTAAAACGGGTGGCCGGCCGGAGAAAGGGCCGAGGACAAAAAGGCAGGAGGAGGAAAGCGGCCATGATCGCTTAGACCTAAGCTCGATCGATCGCCAGCTGATCGATGCGCGCTTTAGCTGGCTAGCTATTAGCTAGTAGGCTGCTAAAGAAGATCATACCAATCATGTAGCTGAGCTAGCTTTAATTAGCTTTAGCTTATTAGGCAATAGTGTATTTGTGCCGTGTCACTCGCTCAGTCGTACTAGCTCCTCGCTAGCTTTGCTCGCACTCTAGCTAGCTAGTCGGTCTCTTAGCTAAGCTCCGGCGGCCTCCGATCCGGCGCCGGGCGCCCTACACATGCATGCATGTCGCAAAAAGCAGGCAGCACAGCGTGGAATGGATCATGGATGCTGTTGGATGATCAGTTCCTGATCTTGGACGATAGATGGACCACTGCATGCAGAGACTGATCGATCAGTTCCATCGATCGGCGACTTCGTTCGTTCTCTGCAGCAGGCTAGGTAGCTTGCTAGCTAGCTAGACGAAAATTCTGCAACTGAAACTTGAAACGAAATCAATTAAAGATCTTTTCAGTTTTGTCTAGGGCTCATAAATGCTATATATGTACGTACTGCGGGTACTGGATATATGAATGATTAAGGCTTGCTGGTTTCGTCAGGAAGTTTTGATCTTTTTCTCCGCGGAGAGCTCGAGAATCAAAATCACTTTATAAATTTGTTTGGCTGTCAATAGTTTTAGCTTAAGACTCTCCTAAAATGAAATAGAAACCAAGACGTTTAGATTGAACTATAGTACTCCTACTACATTGTAACTGCATGCATGTCTGCATTTCGTATTAGACTACGTGGAACAGGAAGATCCTGGCATATATGCCTTCCTCCGTTGCAGCTGCTAGCTACCGCATATGATTGCTTTGCTCGACATTCATCGGGCCGGCCGGCCATGGCGATGGCGATGGACAACCGGCGGGCCAGCCTCTTGTGGTCGATATGTTCTTTCAATGCCTGGATGCCGTAATGGACCCCGTCGTCCCCGGGACTGTCCGGGGTCCAAGCGAGAGTGCGAGCAAGCTACAGAGAGCTTTGGCCGGCCGGGCAACTTCTGGTCAAAAGACAGGCCGGTCGGCGACCAACCAGGCCACCGTGGCGTCAGCCTTCCCTGCCGCCACCCAATGATGAGGAGGATATGGCCGATGTTGCCGATGGGTCTCCTCTCCCTCCTCCTCACAACACAATGCTCAAAATATTTTACAAGTAGTTTATATACTAATCCATACTTTTACATATCCATATGCTTAAGATCACCATAAAAAATAAAAAAAATAGTATTATCTATTTTCACTCTTTTTTCTAACCATGGTATTGGTGCTCATACTATCAAAGGGTCTACTTGGATTTTTTTGTTTAATACATTATGGAATTTATAATTGTTATTAACTACTTTTTTTACTCACTCATAAAGATCACTTAGGGCTGGTTTAGAAATCCACAATAGTTCAAAATCTCGGCCCATTTCTAAGGAATGGGATGAGATTGTTTGTAGGCTTCCAAACAGATCCTTAGTTTATATACATTGTCCTTGTCTTCGGCTCAATCTCAATGTTGAAACCGAGAGTTTTTTAAAAAATTATATTTGAAACTGATGTCGATCGTTGGTTCATCGATAAAGATTTTATCACTGTTTTAACGGTTTAGAGTACCCTATCACTAAACCACTGATCAATATAGACTAAAATCTAACCATCGGCTTATGTCGACCATTTGTTTAGCGACAGGAGGCACTCAACTGCTCTATCACTAAACATAGTCAAGGATGTCTTGTGACTCACCCATCAATTTTTTTCGCGACAATATTTTATCATCAAACTAACGTTATCTAAGCATTTTAGACCAGATTGTTAATTTGATGACAGATGTTTTGTCGCTAAACCAACTATCCATAACAAGTTTTGTAAATTTTGTAAACACTAAAAAATGTGATTTTGAATAAAATATAGATTATTTTGAAGGGAAAATTACTCACATGCCATTATAATTTTCAGAAATTGCCTATATGCCACTGTCAGTGACTGTGGCGGCCCCCATATGTCAGTGACATATCGATGGCATATTAGCAAACAGCAAAAATTGTAATGGCACGGAAAAAATTAACCCTTTGAAGTTCCAATGGAAACAGTCCTTTTGCAGTTCCGGTTTCGACCATTGTCGCGTTGATGTCGAGTTAGTTGTTCACCCAGACGGCAATAGCTAATACGCTGTTCCTATCAGTTGGACTTTTAGCTCCGTTCAGCACAAAGTGGTAGCTTTCGCACTACTACAAACCGTTACAGTAGTGGCGGGCAGATGAGGTCAACGCGTCCGCCACTGCTGTTGACACAGCGATAGCGGGCACGCTGACCGCCACTGCTAACCATTGATAGCAGTGACGTTAGAGCAGTGGCGGACTGGATGCCCGCCACTATAAGTCGGTTTTGCCCGCCGCTACAGTATCACTCTGTAGTAGTGTCGTGTCGTCAAGAAGTCACCAGCTATAGCGTGCTCCAGCTGCGTTTGGGGCAACCAAACCCTAAAATGACAAGCTATCTATCGGTTCTGTCAAGTGCCACTTTGTTTTTATGGAGATTTGAGTGTGTACAGAATTGACTCTGGGCATCTACTATGACCTTTCCAAACCAGTACACTGATTGAGTTGAGTCAGTTGACATCCCAATGCACCAACTCGGAATTCGCCAAATCGTAGTAAAGTGAGATGAACCGGTGCAAAATCTAGAGCTAAATAACCGAGATGAACAATAGAAAATGACAGCCCCAACTCCTACTCAACAGGCAACCCTAATAAACAACACAATTCCCAGCCCAACGATTGGTTGCCCAGCTATGTAGAGTGAGAAAGTAAGATTTTTTACTGTCTACATCGTAATCATGATTGTGTACATCCTAGTCGTGATTCAATGCCACCGAAGATCTTTGGATTGTATAGTTCACATGTCTCTTATGCACCGATTCACCACTGGTAATGCTCTTCATTCCGACATAGTTACGTAGGAGTGAGTACACTAGGAAGGGGTACCCGCCGCCCCTCCAGAAAATACTTTCATTTCATACTAGATATATTATAAAAATAATGGTTAAAATTCTATATTAAAGACCATGCCAAAAAATCTATATTAAAAAACATGCTAAAACTTATACGCTTTATATTTCTGAACAGACAAAGTAGCATATGAAAACTACAATAGGAAGCTGAAAGAAACATATTGGTGAGACTGACAGTTAAAACCGGAAGTTCCGAAACATTCATGATCCTAAATAACAAAGGGGCAAGGCTATATTATTCATAGGCACTGTACATCATCAAGACAACAGATTATTATTGAGTTCGACTATCTCAAGGCTTATGGGAATGGGAAAGTGTTTTTTCACCCCTCGAGGGGATGTCTCCTCATTTTTGTATACCACCTAGATAGCCTCAAAAAATTTGAAAAATAATTGTCAAGATATATGACTTGTCAGTCCACAAGTATGCAAGTTAAACTTCTCTCTCTCTCTCTCTCTCTATATATATATATATATATATACAAGTTAAAAGGTACAAATATTATTGTCAACGGTTCACAATCATATTTGTTATTTGTGTCAACTTGTATATATCAAATTTCAACTTGCATATTTATGAAGTGAAATGTCACATTTTTATCTATCTTGTCAACAAAATCAATTTTTTATGACTCTTTGGACAGTATGCAAAAACAAGTGGGCATCCCTACTAGAGATGAAATGGCTTACCCAGGTAACGTGCTACATGCTACGTCATACAGAATACAGACCCTAATTGGCTATGGCTACAATAAAAAAATGTAGTACTGTAATATGTCACAGTTGAGGATGGCAGGAGCCTAGGATTTCTTAAGTTCTTACCCACCCTATCATGAGCTATGCGCTTCTAACAGCGAACAAGTGTTGCTTCCCGAGCAGCTGACGAAACAAGGGAGATCTCGTACCTGAAGTTTCACGTTGCGCGAGCCTATGGAGTCAAGGACATCGATGCACTCCAGGAGATCTGAATCGTTTTCCAAGATGACTCATTCGTCCTCATCGTCCTTGTACTTGAGCTGGAATGCCCCGGTTGACAGCTTAAACTTCTTGCTATTTCTTCCAGTAAGGTTATACCAGCCCATGGATGGCAAGAACTTGAACCGCACAGTGTCTCCATTGTAGGTACCCTTAACCGTTAGTGTAGGACTGGTTTTATCTTTAAGAGGGAGTCTTGAGTCCTGTTTGAAGGTGGGGGGCTTGATGCACTGCCGCTAGAAGAATCCATCATACCAGATGTAGAAGGATGTGTGTGCTCCTTGACTTCATGATTGTTAGTCATATCAACATCTGCTTGTTGTGTAGATGGTGAGTTTCTTCCAACTATTTGATCTCTGGTGCTATCGGCACTTGGGTGGACAGATCCAGAAGGATTGGTGCAATATGTTCCTTGGAGATGCAAAGCACTAAAAGCACCAGTGGGATACAATGGACCTTGTGTGCCTTCCGAATTACTTGTCTACATGTGGAATCCATCAACATTATTGTTCTTCACATTAGATATCTGCAATCGGCGACTTTGTCTTTGCAATCCAACAAGTGAAGGATACCCTTATTCAGATTTTGCACCAGATTTTTCATCCACAGTTTTTCCAAGTGATGGAGTTGGTGAAGCATCACAATAAGGAGGTGGCAATTTTTCTGGCTGAGAATCTGCTGGAACAAGAGATCCAGTAGCCGGATCATACTGCAAGGATCTGTCCACACCATGAACAAAGTTTATGACAATTTGAATCTTCTTTAGTGAACGGTTAACCTTATTTATCTTGCGAGATGGCCATCGTGAAATTCCATGCTGATGGCATATTCGTTTCAAAGTTGTTGGACAAACTGCAACAATATTAAAGGAAGGCATCAGCAGAAAGTCAACCATTTAATTATACTTCATTCACATAACCTAGATGAAATGGCATGGTAAAGATCCACTGGAAATTCATTTTAGAAGAAGACAAACAAGAGTCTCACCACCAAGGCTCTTTGCAGCATCCTTTAGGCTCCCAGAGAAGTGCTTACGAAGAACATCTGAGCTAATATTCTTCTCAGATGTATTGTGCCTTTTCTCTGCAAGTCGCATGGAACTAGACTGTACCTACAATGCAAAATTAGGTCACTCAACAAGTGGATACGATATTCCAGATCCTCTGAACAACTCAATATTAAATTTATGCATCAAGGTTAACTATGGGTTGCAGATTTAACCCCATCCCAGTATAAGTATGCAAGAAAAGCTCAGTATTGCGGCTTTTAGTATTATGTATCCAAGGGAAGTGATTGACTAAAATTAACAATGGTATGCTCGTTTACAAAATTATGGCGGATCTAGTAATGGAGTTTATACTAGATTACTACTGTGGAAGTCTTTTCCTCTAATAATCCAATTTAATTTTTAGTAATGACCATGATTTCTGAGACAATTATTCTTAATATCTACAGAACTAGCGATTTCTACAAAAGCCTTTGAAGCATGTCCAGTTCAGTCATGCTTATTGTGATTCTTCATGTTTAGTGGTAAAATTTGACTTGAACACCCTCTGAAAAGAGTTTAAACTCAAGATAGGGTACTTTATTTCTTACTAAATCATGATCAAGATGATTGCATAGCACAACATGTTTAAGTAAAAGTTAGTAGAACACCTTCTCAACAAGATCAGGTTCCATGCCTTCTGGCTTGTCGACCAACGATGTATCCTGAAATGTTGCTTCTGTGATTGGTTGATCACCATGTGAAGAACTTTCTGTGTGTCCAGCTAGCGAGCAACTTTCATTGGTTTTCTTAAACACTGTTGTAGTACAAACACTAACTTTATCAACCTCTGCTTCATAAACTGTTCGCAAACTTTTGCACATTCTTTGCATTGTACTGGAGAGGTTATTCAACAACATCTGTTGTTCTCCACTGCCAATGCAGTTGACTGGGAGAAATAACTCCAGTATGTAGTCATCATTGCTTGTGTATGTGCTCCTTAGACGGATGGCTACAACAGCATCCAAGCCAAACTTACGTGCATGATGTGCGAGAGGGTAATCCTCAATACTGTACTCTCTTATATTAGGTGAGAAAAATGGCAGATTGGATTTGAGTGCTCGTCCTGCAATACCCTGCCCTTTCTCAAGATGGCGTTCAGCACATGCATGAAGAAAACCTTGCATCTTTGGATTGTTAACATAACATGCATATTCATAGATTTGTAGTATTGTTTTCCCCAATTGTGAATGACTGGTGTTATCCTTTCCAACAATATAATTACCATCAATGCCATTTGATGTCAGAACCCATGTAAGGGCCAGCGGAAGCATATGTGCATGGCAGATAGCTCTTAGAACATCTAAAATCTCAGTGAACGCAAATTTCTGGTTTTCCGTATAAAACTGCAAAGAAACAAATAGTACAAACATCAAATGACAATAAAAAAATTCTAAAATGAGAATATGCATTTGGCGTCCGTGGTGTGCAAGAGAAATTGTCACATTATAATAGTGTCAGAACTCAAAAGTAAAGAATGGCACCTTCTGATTGCTAGGATTTTTTGTAGCCTTCAAGTTAACTGCCTGTGAACGAGTAATGGGTTAAGTATCAAATGTAGGTAACAAATGAAACACTAGATCATTAAAGAAATATTATTTACCATAAACTTCACATTATTATTCTCAGCTCAGTGAATTAATATGTATGTAAAGAAAAGGAAAGATAAGCCTTTTTGTTGACAATACCGGATGATATATTGGAGCCTTTTTGTTGACAATACCAGATGATATATTAGCAACTGGTGAATGATGGCTAGATTAAATAAATGACATAAAGGATACTGGCATTACCACAGTGGAAACTATACAACTCTAGGAGGTGTTTGAATGAGGGGGGTTTTGTGGTAGTTAATCCTAAGGAATTAGGAGAAATACTCCCTATCTAAACAGGTCCTCATGGTTGTCTGTAACTCTGTATCAATACAAAAAGAGATGAAATGTTTGGGTAATGTGAAAAATCTATGAAAAAATTGATAAGCAATCTGCTGCTTAGAACTACACACTGGATATGTTTGCTTAAATAACACTGGATCTGGAATTGGAAAACTTTCATCTAACTTTAATATACTCTCTTTTTCCTGATATCCACAAATAAAACAAGGGAATAGCATCTCCATCTGGTGTTTGTATAAAACACAGCAGGTTACAACATGAAATATGTGTGGGATAGGATTAGCAATGGTGGTTATCACGGGCACTCAAAATTTACTTATTTAATTTATGAAAGTGGAAATCTTATGATATAACATTAGCAAGTTAGAACTTGCCTGCAAGGCATTGCAAACATTATCCATCTCTGCACTGAAATCAGGCTTCTCCTTTTTGTAACAAGCTCAAGCACCGCACAACAAGAACCCTTGCTGGGGTCATAAATTGGCATTGCAAGTGATCCACGTATGTCATGACGAAGAGCATGATCCCTCCTCAAGTATTCTGGTCTATTATAGTATAGAACACTAGAGGTCCATTTTGCCACCCCTGAGATGAAGACCCTCCCTGGAAGCCCTGGTTGTAGGCCAGGCTCCTCCTTCGCTGAAAACACAAAGTGTCTGGATAGTTCTCGGTACCCTGCAAGAACCTGGTTAAGTAGAAAAGGCTGCTCACATGTACTCAAGAGAATATGACCATCCTGCTCAATAGGCATCCAGACTTGGGCAAGAACACCACTCCCCATTGATTCCCTGAACAAGGACAAAGCCATGAGCATCCTGTTAGCAAGTGAATTGCCCACAACAGACCTTGGAACCATGCTACTCCCTTGAAGGGCACCATCTTCCGAACCAAGCTCGCCTGAACTCTTGCCTGTTCTCTTTGCATCAGCTGGATTCACTGAAGTTATTTGAGAAGGTGCTTGCACTGTTTCTCTTGGCCCATAATAGGTGTCAAGTGACATATCTTCACTCATACCAGCAGCGCGAGGCAACGATCCCAAGGATGACCATGTAGCAAACATCCAATGTGCCGCCAGATCATTTAGCAGCGAGAACAGTTGGTTTGCCACGTATGGGCTGCACATCTCTGAGTAACAATCGAAGTTCATGGCTGCAGCGTCATAAGTATCATCTGAAGGTCCTATAGTGCTGCCATTGCAACCAGCATGGTTGAATGGCGTAGGGATGCCCATGGCTTTGCTCTAGTCGCACACTTTAGGATACTTATCCACTCTTACAATGCCAACATCAATTCGATCAACTGTATTCTGCTCTGGACAAGAAGCAGAGAGAGCACTTCGTTCTGGCAAAACATAATTTTTGTGTAACACGGGGACTAGTTAAGGCAGTATCTGCACAGGGGACAACTTTTTCTTCCGACTCTACTGCTCATAGAGGGATTAAGCCTACTCTTCATTCTTTAGGACTGGTAGATCACCTGTTCAACAATTAGCACATGAACTCAAAAGGTCAAGCCTTCGGAGGAAAGGTAAACGGCGTGAACTATCCACGAAGTGGCAAATTTCTTCACCAGAGTGCTCCTTTTGACGCAGGAGAAGGCATGAAAGGGAAAAGCTCAATACAACGGCGAAGAACCTACAATTAATCAGGGTTCTACTAGAAGCAACTCCATGAGCCAAAAAAGAGAGGATATTTTCATCTTAAACGAAGTAATTCAAACTAAGATATGAGGCGATGAAATGGAATCAAATTTGACAACCCCACCCCCCGCTGACCCAAACCAGTCGCCGACGGGAACATCCGCACCAAATCCATTCCTATCGATCAAAATCCCACCTTGAAAATAAAACTCCACCTCTCAGCAAGCAAGAGCGGCGCAGAACCACACCTCTGTCCCCACGACTCAATCACCAGACCATGAGTTAGCCCCCAAGCTCCAACTCCAACACGAAGGGAACGAGGCAGCAACCTTGCCTCCTCGATTAGGGGCAGCCACCAGCCCACCACAAGTGGGGAACTGGGATACGGCTGCGTAGATGTGAGAAAGCGGCGGAGGGAAGGAATCGAAGGGCAACAATGCACCTAGCGATTTGCAATTTTGACCAATATAAGGTGGAATTTGTATTTTTTAATAAAAAACATGGTTCCTTTGGTAAACTCTAAATTTATAGTTTTTTTGAGCTAGTCAAACTAAGTTTCAAGAAATCTTAGGTCTAAAGCTGTGGATGGATCGAGAGTGTTTAGTTGAACACTTTAATTTTTATTTTAGAACAAAAATAAAAGTTTAAACTATTTTATTATATCACACAAACTCTATATCTACTATGAATATAGTTAGAGTAGTATCAAACAAGTTTATAAGAAAATTTTGATCATATACTTTTTGTTTGGGTTTGGATATAAATTAAGAATTTACCTTTTTGGTGCATATGTTATTTATCCCATATTATTTATCTGGGATGAGCTCATATATCAGGAAGATGTGTGTAGTAAATTATTAATTTCTTATCTAACGAGGATATATGATCCAATATCCTATTATATAAAGGGGTAGAGTAAATATAGAAAATTCAATTAATTTATAATAAAAGTTCAATAAACCACATTTTGTTCTAGATGGGATAGAGTAAAAATGCAAGATTCAGTCAATTTAGAATAAAAATACAGTTAATTCCTTTTATACTAGTCGGGGTAGGTGTAGCCGTGTGGCCTATAGGATCGATTCTTCCGTTCTTTTCCACTAAATTAATCGCTTTTTCCGCAAGATGGAGGGAGACGGCCGGCCGGCCGGCCGGCGATCGACGACGTTAACTCTATCGCGACCAGGGGCGAAGCCGGGATAATTTGTCACTGGGGTCAGGCTAAAATTTATGGTACTAACTTAGGTTGAAAAAATATAATATCATGTATTTTTGCTGGGGTCTTAGCTGGTAAAAAAACATAGGTACAATACGCTACGACAAAATCATCGGGGTCGGCTGACCCCGACGCTATAACGTGGATCCGCCCCTGATCGCGACTCGCAGAGAGGTGCGATAAAAAGAAACTGGGAAAGTATCCTGTGCACATCGGCTAGCCGTACACATGGTGCACATGTGAGATCTTCACCTTTAATCTGTAATCCAACGGACAACAGCTCCACCAGATCATTTTGCAGAAAACACCTCCCACCTCCCCCATTCTGTCATTTTGCGATAACCCCCAGCTACTGTTGTTCGTTGGATTACAGATTGAAGATGGAAATCTCACATGTGCACCAAGTGCACGGCTAACCGATGTGCACAGTATACTTCCCCAAAAAAACTCGCTATCGTGTAGTACATGGCAAGCGTTAATTAACGATTAGCATATATGCACTCTCGAGTATTTGATGTGATGCAACTTGAGTTAATTAACGATTAGAAGAGCACTCTCGAGTTTTTTTTTATGTACCTAATGTCCATGTTTGACGAAGCGAACTCATTGCTCATCTTCTTTCCACGGATTAGTCTGTTTGTTATTAAGGATTTACTTCGTCTATAAATATATATAAGTATTTCTAACAGTTTTAAGATAAAAGACACGTCTTATATTAAACACATGCATATGCATGTTTCCCGGTGCCTCGATCGTATCCGACGGAGTCGATAAGTTGGCTGCGGATCACGCGTAGATTGAGGGTGGGCAAAAATTAATTGAAAACCGAACCGAATCGAACCAAGAACGGAAAAACAGCTGATTTTGGGTTTTCTAAAAAAATCAGTTTTAATTTTGAGAAAGTTCGGTCTTCGGTGCTCGGTTCGGTTTTTAACCTTGGAAAACCGAATAAAATCGCAGTACTGAACTGAAAATCGCATATTACATGTTCATAGCCATCCAATCCATCTTACTCGGCCCAAGTCGTTTACTAGCAGCTAGTCCAGCCCATAACTATACTCAGTCACATAGCCCATAACTATACTCAGTCACATAGGGCATTGCATTTAGCCATTTAGTTCCCGAGGCACGCAGCCGCTAGGGCGCCACGCGCAAAGGCGCAAGCAAGCAAGAAGCAACCCTAGCCACTGTTCGCCCTTCGCCGAACGCCGAGGCACTGAGCCACCACCAGCCGGTTGTCAGCCCACTGCCCAAATCAATGTGACGTCGCGGCGAGGGACACCATCGCCCACCGCCGTCAACTAGCCGCGACACTGCGTTGAGGGACGTTGCCGCCACGGCAAGCCGAGGGACGCCACCGCCACACCGCCAACCCACCAAATCGCCGCGACGCCACGCCGAGTCGTCGAGAGACGACGACGCCTGCCAAGTCACAAGACGCCACACATTGCTGTCACATACCTTTTTCCTCACCAGACGACGGACGCCCTAGCCGCTTGTCTCTTCGATTTGTATTCGGTTTACCGAATAAACCAAAAAACCGAACCGATTTTTTTTGGTTTTTTCGGTTCGGTTCTCATAATTTTACCATATTGTTCGGTTCCTGTTTTGTAAAAACCAAACTTTTTAAAACCTAAAAAAACCGAACCGATAAAACCGAAAAAACCGATTGCCCATCCCAACGTAGATATCCGACGGTAGTAGGGGCAGCATGCATGCATGCAAGTCCACCGGGACGTGAGGGTAGTCCCAACCCATAGTTTTTTAGGTGAGGTCTTATTTATCATGTCAGCAAGACACTGTATCTAGAAATTATGTTCCCAACCCTAATTTCTTAGTATGAATCTATAATAAATTTTTTATACTACTATTTTTTCTTTCTCTCCTCCTATCATTCAATCACTTCCATTCATGTCTTGAATATAGTGAAGAGACATGGTATCTTACTTAAGACATGATTTTTTTATATTTTAGTATCTTTTTTCATTAAATAACTTGTCACGTCACCTTTTTCCTATGTGGCAGCACAATAAATATTTTAAGAAACCATCATACACGGAGGATTGGAAGTGCCTGGGGCACATGTGTCCGTGCATGCATGGATCGGACTCTTGGAGTTTCTTGCCGACTAAGGGCCTGTTTGGGACTACTCCACTCTCTTAAATTTGCTCCACTCCACGGAATTCACTTAGAATCAGATCTAGAGTGGAGTTGCTACTCCACTATGGAGTATTTGCACTTGTTTGGCTTGTGGAGGGAATTCAGATTCAAGAATAGTAGAATTTGGTAGGAATGTATTATTTTACCCCAGAGTTTATTCATAAATCTCCAATTATATTATTTTTCATGTCCACTATGTAAAACATATTAAATTAGTACTCCCTCCATTAACTTTTAAATAACGTCGTTGACTTTTATCACAAACATTGATCATTCATCTTATCAAAAAAATTATGTAAATATACAAAAATATAAGTTATAATCGAAGTACATTCAATATTAAAACAAATTATAACAAAATAAATGTTATTTCATTTTTTTTGAATAAGACGAATAATCAAAATTTGTGATAAAAGTCAAAAGTAACATTTAAAAAGTTAATATAGATAGTACTAAATGAAAAAGTAATAAATATCAAATAAAAAGTGAATCGATAAGTTTATAATAGCATTGGTGGATAAATTACCCCGAACTCCACGTTTTGTTTTAAAAACTGAATCTGCAAAGCACCTCCTAATGTGCTCCACAAAAAACGTGGAGCGGAGTCGTGGATCTGCATTTTTCGCGGATCCAAAAACTGAGATCTGGACCTGTTTGGCTGGATGTTTATGGAGCAAAGCTATAAAACGTGGAGCAGAGCAGTCCCAAACGGGGCCTAACAAACTCTTTTCAAGAAGTTTTGGCTATCTAGCTAGTTGCGGATCACGTGCACGTACGTTGATGGATCCATTCCAGCGGTAGCAAGGCCAGAGCGCCTGCATGCATGGGAAGCATATATGTGGACTTTGCTCGATCATATCGACGTCCGTCCGGCTCGTCAGCTCGAGCGGTACGGTGCATCGTGCGTGCATATGCACGGAGCCTTAGAGTTTCCGGCCGAGACCAACCTCATCTCTTCGTTTTAATTTAACATGAATACTGATGAATGTGTTGTTTGAGTTATAGATTTTTAAGTAAAATAGACTACGATACAAAGTTACTAATCGGACTAAAGTAGCTGTAGATTTATAGTAGAACGATTCTATAAAACTTAACAATAGAAAATAGAATTTGTATACATCGATTTACCGTGAATATAATAAAACTACGTGTAAACCATAAAGTTGTGAAATAAAGAACAGACAACTTTCGTTTTGTACGTACCGTCCAAATATGCTATTGCTGAAAAACTGGTTTTATTTAATATTTGTTTGTTTTAGTTTTTTATTTTTATAAGCGAGAAACTAATGAAAAAACTAAATTAAACGCACACACTCACGTATCTTATGCAATCATACGTAGATGTGAGCTAGCTAGATATGTTCACACACATTAGTTTCCTTAATTACAACCCTGATTGAAACAGCTTTTCAGTCGACTCCTGCTTCTACTATAAGAAGCTAGAAGCTAGCCCAAACATCTAGCTTCTCTTGGAGCGCCGCTTATCAGAATATGGTGCATATGTGCATATCCCCTCGCATCATCGATTTTCCTGAGATGGTTTAGCTAGCTATGCATGCTTGCATTGCTTGCTTCTTCTTCTCGCTTTGTCCGCGCACTGCTCATCAGGCGTGCATGCATGAACTGATCGAAGTACATACTGCTCTCTGGGCCGGCCGGGACGCGATCTTGCTTCTTGCAGTTGCAGACCCATTGCCCGGAGATCGTCTGCTACGTGCGTTTCGTCGGTCGTTGGGCTCGTGATCCAATACCATTTCCTTTCGGATAATTAATGCAGTGCAGCTGGTGTTATATTGCATCTGCATGCTTCCTCTTCTTCCAGCATCCATGAGTACTGAGAGTGGGTTTTTTTGCAGGAAGGCGCGTTCGCGGCTTCAACAACAAAACTGTTGAAGATTAAAATTAATGATCTAATTAGCCTTAAGTTAGATGAGGCAGTTACTCATTTGTGTGGAGGCGCCTCCTAGGAAAGAGACGCGATGAACCATCGCATCCATTCACTGTATAAAACTACCACCTCTTGGTAGCTATAAATTGTAATCCAAACTCTCAATCAATACACAAGGAATCACTGATTCCATTTTACTCTCAAATCTTTACACGTTATCAGCACTTTCGCTCTTCAAATCAAGCAAAAACAGGAAGAACACTAGGTGAGAAATGGAGACAGAAACACCCATTTTGGCAATCATCTTCATCACCGAACCTATTCCGGATGCCGTCGAGGATCGTCTTCACGGCTCATCTCCGGTCGACCATGACATCCAACGCCATGGACGCGGAAGGCCCTCCCGGCGTCGTCGTCGTCACCGTCGTCCTCGAAGGATGAACCGTCAACCTCAAACAGGAAGGGACCTGAGCCTTTCTTGGCTTATGAGTGGCCCCTCCGCACCTCTGCTCATCCCCGTCGACGAGATTGAGGCACGACATTCATCACCATGCGCTGTGCATGGCTATGACCCGTGCCCTCCGAGGACGCCTCCACTTCCTTCACCGACCCCGGCATGGGAGGCTGCAGATCTCCCTCCTGGCCTCCGTCCCTTTCGGCGCACACCAGCAACCGGCGAATGCCTCGACCCCCCACCGGGCTTCGGCCCTCGTGCAGGACCTAGAGCACCAAGGCTAGGGTTCAGATACCCTCCTCCCAGCGTGGGGGAGGAGTACACTCCCCACTAATCTGCTCCCTGCGGGCGGCGCCGACATCTCTCGCCGGAACAACAGCAGCACCGGCGAAGATGTAGGCGGGCGGACTGTGCAAATGGGAGAAGAAGCGACGCATGCAAGAGAAGTGGCGGCGCAAGAAAAAAAATGGAAGAGAAAACCTAACTGGCGCACCTACCGCACGCCAGAAATAGTCAATTGCAAATGGGCTTGTCTACGGCCCATTAGCACTTAACGTGCCTCCTGTTTTTATTTTTCTTATTCTCAGGAAGTAAAAAAACTTTCTGTTTTAAACCTATATATATATATATTCAGGTTATTTAGAAAATGCTACAGTAATGTTTATTAGTATTTTCACGTCTTGGAAAAAAATATATATACATAATATTGTTCATATGTGTGGTATTGTATGATTGTAATGTTCAGTCCAAGTGACAATATATTAATATAAATGTCCGTTGTGTTTGTGATTTTTTTTGCATTCCCTATGATATTTCTGAAATGATTATTGTCACGAAATTTTCTACATTTCTTGCACTATCGTATAATTTTTAAACATTATATCATGCAATTTTTTAAAAAAATAAAAAAAATAAGTGCAAACCTCACATTAAAATTATATGGCATGTGGTGGATAATGCATCTACTACACTTGTGTAGACTATGTACCACCTATATGAGATCTACATGATACTATGTTCTCATGACTATCTCAATGTCACATCCTCACATATTCAACATAATGTTAACACAAAGGAATATGATAGAGCATCTACTGATTTTTCAGATTATGTCTCATATACACTTATAAAAGATCTACACTATTTTTTAGTGATTATCTTCAAATTGTTAACATAAAGAGGTCTACATTATCCAATAATGACTATCTCATATAAGTTTGAAATCTACACCAAAGAGTGATTATTTCTTACTTTATGCATGAAAATTGAGGTCCACACTAATAAATTCAAATACTGAATTTTATAACATTTTGTATTCTTTTTACAACAATACCATACTGATTTTTTTAAAAAAAACCCTTGGTTTCTACACATGTAGGACACTATAATGGCCAAAGAATTTGATATACTCAACATTGACGGTCGTAATTACCCAACATAAGCTATGGATGTCAAGGTTACTCTTGCCTCCCGTGAGATATTACCAGCAATCGTCCCTCTCCAAGAGGGCGCACAAGACGAATTATCAGATGTCAAGAAGTATACCGCACTAGCCGTTATACGAAATCACATCCACCCAGATCTGAAAGCTGAATATCTTCAGGAAGAAAATCCGCGCACTTTGTGGCTTGCCCTCAAAACACGCTATGAACAGCAGAAGGCAATCATTTTACCTGAAGCTAGCCATGAATGGACCCAACTCCGACTACAAGACTTCAAATGTATCGGAGATTACAATCATGCCGTTCATAGAATATGTGCTAAATTGCGTTTTTGTGAAAAGGAACCTTCAGAGGAGGACAAGATTGAAAAGACACTTTCAACCATGCTCCCTGCTGATAGGATTTTACAGCAACAATATCGTGCCCGCAAATTCACGCAATATTCTGAATTAATACATGTTTTACTTGAGGCCGAGAAACATGATGAACTCCTTGTGAGAAATCATCATCAGCGTCCCATTGGCGCTAAACCTTTGCCTGAGGTACACGCAAATTTTCGGAAATCAAACAAGTTCAAGGGGTCGTCAAAACGTCCTTCGAATTTCAATGATAAGCACAAACAAAACAAAAAGGACAAATCACAAACATTTGACAAGAATAATAGTTGTATTAAACCAAAATATGACAAATCAAAGCTCTGTCAAAAGTGTGGTTGCTACAAACACACAACCAAAAAGTGTCGGACCCTAAAACATCTAGTGGATTTATATCTCAAATCTATGGGACGCAAGAGAAACAATCAAGGCGATGGATATGAAGCTCACTTCAATATTCAAGAGGACGCATTCAAGGATGTTGAACACTCCCAAGAAGTCCCTACTACAACTAGCGACAAACCAACGCTCCCGGTGTTTGATGACACGAAGAGCACAAAAGATATGATTATGGAGTATACCTCCAATGACATATTTGGAGATTTCAATTAAAATCTCACTCCATAGTTATAGATATAATTATCAATCTATGTAGAACCTTAAAATAATCAAGTATTGTAATAAATATTTGTCATCCTACAATATTATTCAAGAATAATATTCATGTACTTGTGTGATTAAAATTATATAAATAAATGTGTTTTCTATATATTTCTTGCAAATTTTCTTAAATTTTGCCTTTCTAATTATATATATAGATCATTTACGGGAACAATCATGGATGAGGAATTCTGCTTAGTAGACAGCGGCACTACAAACACTATACTTAGGGAAACAAAATATTTCCAGACTCTTACAAAAACCAAAGGAAATATTTTGACAATCGCAGGACGCGATACTATAATCGTTGGTACTGGTCGTGCCATTATTACATTCCCTATGGGTACACAAGTAACAATCGAGAATGCATTATTGTATCCCGACTCAACTCGTACTCTCATAAGCTATCGCGATATCCGTCTCAATGGGTTTCATCTAGAAACTCAGGATGACAACCAGAAGGAATACCTTCTTATGACTCAAAATAACGGATATGATAAGCAGATTCTTGAAAAAATTCCATGTCTATCATCTGGATTGTACTACACATACATTAAACCCGTACCACATGTTGCTTATAAAATAATTTTCCAAAATATTGATCCATTCCAAACATGGCATGATCGCCTTGGACATCCATGAGTAGGTATGATGCGGAAAATTATTAGCAATTCTATTGGTCATACTCTAAACACATCAAAGTTCCCACAATCATCGGATTTTATGTGTACCGCGTGTGCACAAGGCAAGCTAATTTTAAGACCCTCTAAAATTAAAATACAAGCTGAACCACTTAAATTTCTTGAACGCATTCAAGGAGATATTTGTGGGCCTATTTCACCATTAACTGGACCATTCAGTATTTCATGGTTTTAATTGACGCATCTACACGATGGTCCAATGTGTGTCTTCTTTTCACACGAAACCATGCTTTCGCCAAAATAATGAGTCAAATAATAAAATTAAAAGCTCATTATCCCGAACATCGAATTCAAATAATTCGAATGGACAATGCTGCTGAATTCTCCTCTAAGGCTTTCAATGACTATTGCATGGCTTTAGGGATCGCAGTACAACACTCAGTTCCATATGTCCATACTCAAAATGGCCTAGCTGAATCCTTGATTAAACGACTTAAGTTTATTGCAAGACCACTTTTACAAAATTGCAATTTACCAACATCATGTTGGGGTCACGCGATTTTACACGCCGCTGACTTAATTCAATTGCGACCAACTGCATATCACGAAACATCCCCTCTACAATTAGTACGTGGAAATCCACCAAGTATTTCCCATCTGCGTAAGTTTGGATGTGCCACTTATGTACCAATCTCACCACCGCAACGTACCTCAATGGGACCACACAGAAAAATGGGAATTTATGTGGGGTACAAATCTCCGTCAATAATAAAGTACCTTGAACCTCTAACAGGGGATCTATTCACTGCCCGGTACGCAGATTGCATCTTTAATGAGGAGCATTTCCCGACATTAGGGGGAGAATTACAAAACCACAAAGAATGCCCAGAAATCAACTGGGATGATAAAAGTATCTCAGCCTCTGATCCACGTACACAAGAAACTGAACTACAAGTTCAGAAAATTATAAACTTGCAAAACATAGCAAATAACATGCCAGATTCTTTTGTAGACTATAAGGGTGTTACAAAATCCTATAATCCTGCCAGAAATGTGCCAGAAAGAGTAGAGGTACCAATCATAACTACTCACACTCCTACTCCTACAGTCCAAAGGAAGAGGGGGAGAAGTACGGCCCAAATACAGAATTCAGCTACCGGAAAGTCAAAGGAACCAAAGAAGAAAACTTCTGAACCTAAAGTGACTTCCATCAAGCAACAAAGGAAATCGAAGAAAAATACTTCTAAAACACTTTCTACAAGTAGAATTCAACCACGAGATAACAATAATAAATTGGGTAATATACACCCAGTGGAAGGGGAACCTCCACAAGAGCCCAGCTCAATAGTACATACGATCTATGACGCTGGAAGATCGGAAGACCTAGACTCAACCGCATTGGGAAACCGCGACGAGTCACGAAAGGTAGAAGAAATATCCACTAACTATAGTGAATCTGGAGAATCATTTAATCGTCAGACTACAATCGTCGACACATATTTCTCAAATAAGATTGCAAACAACTTTCTAAGTGATCACGATCCAAAGTCCATGGCAGAGTGTAAAACAAGCTCCGATTGGCCCAAATGGAAGGATGCAATTCTTGCAGAAATCACCTCGCTTTACAAATGAAGGTATTTACAGAAGTAATACCCACACCTCCAAAGGTATTCCCTGTAGGATCCAAATGGGTTTTCGTCCGTAAACGCGATGAAAATAATATAGTGGTGAGACACAAAGCAAGGCTTGTAGCCCAGGGTTTCACGCAGAGACCTGGTATTGATTTTAATGAAACATACTCTCCAGTTATGAATGCCATAACATTCCGATACTTAATCTCTATGGCTGTTCAAAATCGTCTACCTATGCAGTTGATGGACGTCGTGACCGCATATTTATATGGGTCATTAGATTCGGATATCTACATGAAAGTTCCTGAAGGAATCTCAACTCCGAATGAAGCAAAACGCAACATGTATTGTGTAAAACTAAATAAGTTATTATATGGCTTGAAACAGTCGGGACGAATGTGGTACAACCGACTAAGTGAGTTTCTTCTTCAGAAGGGTTACTCAAACAATGATAACTGCCCCTGTGTTTTCATTAAGAAATCACAAGCGGGATTTTGCATCATATCTGTGTATGTTGATGATTTAAACATCATCGGTAACGAACAAGATATTGATGAAGCACGCAATCATCTCAAGACGGAATTTGAAATGAAGGATTTGGGAAAAACCAAATTTTGCTTAGGACTACAACTTGAGCATCTTCATTCAGGAATACTTGTTCACCAAGCTACTTATATCCAAAAGGTCTTAGAGAAATTCAACATGAATAATTCTTATCCATCCAAAACTCCTATGGTGGTTCGATCTCTAGACGTAGAGAAAGATCCATTCAAACCAAAGGAAGATGGAGAAGAGATATTGGGTTCTGAATATCCATATCTCAGTGCCGTTGGAGCATTAATGTATTTAGCAAACTGCACCAGGCCTGATATCGCATTTGCAGTAAATCTATTAGCAAGACATAGCGCTTCTCCAACTAAACGTCATTGGACGGGAGTTAAGCAAGTGCTTCGATATCTCCAAGGTACGAAAGACTTAGGTCTACATTTTAGTTTCCAAGGAAACCAAGACCACAATATGATTGGATACACTGATGCTGGCTACATGTCTGATCCTCATAATGCCAGATCGCAAACGGGTTTTGTATTCCTTTATGGTGGAACAACCATCTCATGGAAGTCTTCTAAACAGACTTTAGTTGCAACTTCCACCAATCATTCTGAAATAATAGCCTTATATGAAGCATCAAGAGAATGTGTATGGCTTAGAAGAATGATAAACCACATACAACAATCATGTGGTAAGGGTTCTATCGAATCTCCAACTATTATCTATGAAGATAATGCTGGTTGTGTTACACAGATGCAAACAGGTTATATCAAAAGCAATATTACAAAACACATTGCACCAAAATTATTTTATCCTCATGAGCTTCAACAAAGTGGAGAGATAAAAATCTTGCAAACCAAATCATGTGATAACCTCGCAGATTTATTTACAAAATCCTTGCTGAATTCAACATTCCAGAAATATGTTCATGGAATTGGCATGCGACGATTAAAAGATTTGCAAGAATCAGGGGGAGTATCCACCTAATATATAACCTAATTTAAGCATCATATTGTAATTTTCTACTTATAATTTTCCTATCAAGTTTCTTATAATAGGTTTTTGATGAGACGATAGCAATGCAATAAAATTGCCATATCACCTAGTTTCCACACCAAATTTTCAAGATAGAATTACAAGATGATTCAAGATGAAGTTTACATCATAATCAAGGACAAATTGATCAAGGGGGAGTGTTGAAGATTAAAATTAATGATCTAATTAGCCTTAAGTTAGATGAGGCAGTTACTCCTTTGTGTGGAGGCGCCTCCTAGGAAAGAGACGCGATGAACCATCGCATCCATTCACTGTACAAAACTACCACCTCTTGGTGGCTATAAATTGTAATCCAAACTCTCAATCAATACACAAGGAATCACTGATTCCATTTTACTCTCAAATCTTTACAAAAACGGCAGTACGTTGGGAGCGCATATATTTTGAGGGTTTTTTAAAGATATTTAGGGCATATTTGTTTCAGATTTGAATTATAACAATTAAGCTTATAAAAAAGATTTCATTGGCTTACTGGATTGTTATAATTTACACTCTATATTATAATAAGTTTACATAATAAGTTACACCGTTTGCTTCAGCTTACGAAAAAAACTAGATTGTTATAATCCAAAACTGAAATAAATAGAGCTTTAAAGTCATTGTTTCTTATTTTTATCGGTCAGAGAGATTTCCTTTTCTTCTTTTTTCTTTTTTCCTTGATCACAACACTCGAATCCTAATTCTTTGAATCGCTCTATCAATGTCCTAGAAGAGATCAAAATTTTGAATGAGCACTATTTCAATTAGACCAAACCCATTCCCGACCCATTTTCATTTAGGCCTTACCCCATTTGTTTTCACTTTTTGGCCAACCAACCCATCTCTCCATGCTCGTCCATTTCCATATTTTGGCCTTTGGCATAACCTTTAAGGTTACCCTATTTATTTTAGGTTTGTTTTTCACTTTCGCTCGACTTGCCAATATTTTCTTTATTTCCCTTCCTCCCTTTTTTAGCCTAACCTGACCCAACCAAGCCTAACCACCAACCAAGATAACCTCCCCTATTACCCCACGGTCTCCCTTTCCCTTACTTGTCACGGGTGTGCTGCCATTTTTGATCAATGATTGATTGACTAAGCAATCCACATCATCTAACGATGCGTCTACTCAAGCTACCTCGTTGGCATACAAACCACCTCAAGCATGCTTCAATGTCAACATCTCCATGCTTAGTTGTGCCATGTTGTAGCATCAACGCTTAAGTTGTTTGAGCGCACACTACTTATCTTCACCATTGACGAGGGAACTGCCATCGTGCCAAGGACCCGCTTTGCACTATCCCAACCCTCAATTGAGCTCCTCTCTATATTCTCCCATACCATTGTGAAGATCTTTGATGTCTTTCTCTCACCGAAAACCTATTAGATCGTCACACATCATGATCGTCGCCACAATCTCTATCTCACTTTTGCTAGCCCAACGTAACCCGCTACAACTCACTATCAACTAATCCCCGAAATTATTATAGTCATCTATAAACTCTTTATATGTTGTTTAGATTGGGCATGTGGGATGCTGAGAACCAAGAGAGGATGCGCAACAAGCTCATAAAAAACAAGCTTTAAAGTTGAAATAAACGAGGTTTTAGTTTTTGCAAAACAAATTATTTGGACATTACTCTATTTTACTCTAGGAATTTGAATAAATAAATAACATAACAACTCAAAAATGTCAAATGTCACGTCCATTTTTAAAAATTTTTAAAACCATTTTCCCTTTTTCGAAAATGAGCCTCCCCTCTTTTGATGTTTACTAGAATGCTACAGAAATAATGCCCAAATCGATCAAAAAGATCCCGAAAAAGAAAAAAAAAGTAATTTTATTCTCCCATCCACTCGTCGCGGGAAGAAGAGGGAGGCTTTCCCGGTGCTCGGAAGGCAGAAGCATCGAGCAAACTTCCGGAAGGGAGCACCAACGTTCGCGCCAATTGGTACCATGGGCGCGAACGGCCACCCGCCGCCGGCGAGCGCTGCGGCGCAGAACGGGTCCCACTCCAGCTGCGGCGGCGGGGGAGGCGGAGGCGGAGGCGGAGGCGGAGGGGGAGCAAACCCTAGCCCCGGCGGCACGGCGTCGGCGCTCCGGCACGACCCGGGCCTGGCGCGGGAGTGGTCGTCGGAGGAGCAGGCCACCCTCGACGAGCTGCTCATCAAGTAAGTCGCAGGTTTTGCTGGGTCAGGATTGGTTTGGAGCTCGGCAATTCGGATTAGGTGGAGCGTCTTGGGTCCTGATTTGTGTGAGTCCTGGTTACAATTGCTTTGATAATGCTGAGTAATTAAGATTTGTTACTGTGTATGAGTAGATTATAAGGTACCGGGGGCACAATTTAGGGTTTCAACTATGCAAACTTATTTCTTCTCAGTTTCTATGTGAATTATTCTTCCTGTAATGCTACTAGGAGTACTCGTTTCATTGTTTGGACAAGTTGATACTGTTGAGAGACTTTTTCCCACTCTTTATGCATGTCTATTTAGATTTGCTTTTGGTAGGAGCAGGAGAGGAACTAAATAATGCTTGATTTATTCTATGACCTTTATGGGGTATTTATAATCCTAATACAATCTAATCTGCTATCTTTATCAATTTAATTTGCTAACTTTATCTTTAAAACAGAAATAACCCTAACTAATCTTATCTTAATCTAACTAATTCAATCTAATCTGCACATAACAAGCTCTCCCTCCCTCGGAAATCAGTTCGTCCTTGAGCTGAAAATCCGGATAAGAAGAATCTAACTTTCATGACATTATGGAATCCAGTTTTCCTGTGAATCCCTTGGAAATGCTCAATCTTGTGAGTCCAGATGGAGAATATTTCTTGGCAATAAACATGGACTTCACTTTGCACATGATGCTCTTGGGGATGAAGCGGGGAAGCACATGGAACAGGGCCAAGATCTGCAGCGCCTCCTCCTTCACACACTTGTCCATCCCCTCCTTCCTACGGCGCTTAGTGGCCTGTGGTGGTCAACGGCGCTGCTCCGTGCGGGGCAGTGGCAGCCCGCGTGGTGGCTGGCAGCGCCGTGCCATGCAGGGGTGCACGGTGGAGAGCCACCCTTGATTCCCCGGCTTGGGGAAAATCCTGGACGGTGGCGAGGTGGCCTGGAGCACGGAGACCTTGTCGGCAGCGACATGGAGGGGCAGTGAGGGTGGCTTGCACCATGGCGTGCTCAGCGGCTGCGAGGGCTCCATCGTCCTCGGAGATCTCCATGAGGGCCACCTGGTCCTGCTGGTCCACGACCTCCTTGATGAGGATGGGGTTGAGCGCCTCCCGGTCCTCCGTCTCCTCTTGTGTTTCTACCTCTGCATCCGGCGACGGTGGCGATGTCGCGGTGAGGAAACCTGTCACACCGTAGGGGCAACTCGGCAGCGTGGAGGCCACCGGAGTCAAGCCCATCCGCGCCTCGAGTGCTATCAGGCGCACATCGATGTTGGCGACGGTCTGTACCAACTCTGCGATGGCCTGCGCCAAATCTATGGATGGGGCGGCAGTCATCATTGTGTTCAGAACCTAGCTGCTCTGATACCGAATTGGTAGGAGCAGGAGAGGAACCAAATAATTCCTTCTACTTGAACCATTATGGGGTATTTATAATCCTAATACAATCTAATCTGCTATCTTTATCTTTATCTTTAAAACAGAAATAATCCTAACTACGCTTATCTTAATCTAACTAATTCAATCTAATCTGCACATAACAGCTTTATTCTGTTATGCTGTAGATTATGTGAACTCTCTTTAGTAGCATAATGTGCAATACTCCTATCACTATCATAAAAGGTACTCCTATCACAAGGCACTGACACATCTATTTGCCATCAAGATGATAGTAGCATAAATGTTTCATTTGAGCTTGTAAAAACATTATTTTGGTTACCTTGTGAGGGGCACCATGGGTCATTTAGTTGTGCAGACCTTTGTTTTTGCTCTGTATGATTCTATTGATGTTACTTGGTATTTGCTTTCAGGTATGCATCTGATGCACCTGTCATTAGATATGCAAAAATAGCTATGAAGTTGCCAGACAAAACAGTTCGAGATGTGGCCTTGCGGTGCAGATGGATGAATGTGAGTAACATAGAGCACACATCTTCAGCATTCCTATTGTCATAGTGGCTGGTTTCATTACCACTTTTCAGTGATGATTTTAATATTTGATGATACACTTTTGATCTGCAGAAAAAGGAAAGTGGAAAGAGAAAGAAAGAGGACCATAGCTCCACGAAGAAAAGCAAAGATAAAAAGGTTTAACAAAATCTGATTTTCATTACTGTCATAATTTTTCTGGAAAATCGATGCTGATTTTCTGTAATAGATTCATTTATACCAGAACATGGTTATACCACTCATACATAGTCTGGAAAGTCACTGAAGAATTTAAATCCTCCAAATTATCTAGCATGTTATGTAGTGACATTTTCTGAATTGAAGATGTCATAATCATCTCTTTAAAAAAATCACATATTTGATCACTACTTCACTAGTTTTGTTTGACAGTCATAGTCCTCAACCAAGTACTATGCACCACAAAGGCATATGTGAATTTAATCTGGTTCAACTATATTGTCAATAATATAAATGTATTCTCTTGGAGCAAGTTTATTTTGTTGCTTTGATGCCTGAGTAAGAGGCAGGGAATCATTATGAGCTAGAATGAAACTCAAAAATACGGTTTCCATTGTTTGAGATGTAAGATTGGTAACCATATGTTTAATCTTTAAGATGACATTTGCAAGATTCGTCATATTTTAAGTGAGTACCACTGTCCACTGGTTTGTAACTCCAGCTCAGACCTTGCTATATTGATCTGTACCCCAAAAACCCAAGAAATGTGGCATTTAGTTTGTGTGTGAGAGAGAATTTATAATTTCCTATTAATGCCTGGACTTGATATATTTTTAGTAGATCTGCACTTTATTTTGAGACATGAGAATTCACAGTTCTGCACTTAGAAATTGGAACCATCTACTGTTTTCTTTATTTTCTTCAGCTGCTATATGAATAACATGATTTTTTTTATTATATTTATATGAAATCATATAGATGCTGGTTTTCGACTTCTTTTTAATGAGACAACTCATCAAGAGAAAAAGTTTCTTGTCCATAAGATTTATCTTTCAGTTCTGTTGTATGTGCAAGTGTGTAGATAATGCAGTCTGTTTCGATAATCTTTACACTGACAGCCACTTGTTGCTGCAGGAAAAGGTTTCAGATTCTTCATCAAAACAACCTGTCCATATAGCTGGACGACCTAATGTTCCTCCATACCCCGTTCCAGCTCTGCCTGTTGATGATGACGAAATTTCATCCAAAGGTAAGTCACAATAATATTCACCAAATTGTTTCACAGTTAGTACCATATATTTTATTGAACTTTTACTTTGGTCCATATTTTAATTATTGCAATGTAGGAATGCACATGTTTCATAAAATTCTTTTTGTGTTTCTTTTGGGATTTGTCTGGAAATGTACTTGGTTGTTATTCCTTAAAGTGAAATGCACCCCATTTGAAGTCCATAAGTACTGTTACTATTGACATTGATGGCCTAGATATCGAGCTGCTGAGTTCTTCACTTTTTCTCTTTCTACAGCAATTGGAGGTCCAACAGGAGAACTCCTTGAAACTAATGCCCAGGTTTTGAGTCAAATTTCAACGAACCTTAGCACCATGCAGGTATTTTTTTAAAAAAAATCAATGAACCTAGATGGCTTCTGTAGTTCTGTTGATGATTTACACCACATGAATATTTGTCTCATCAATATGTTTCAAGATCCTGAATTGTTCTTTGATTTTCTTATTACATATGTCATTTCTATTTTTACTCACTCGTACTTTATTATTCTTGCAGATACAGGATAACATCTCTCTACTGTGCCAAACTCGAGATAATATACTCAGGGTCTTGAAAGAGTACGCTTTGAAATCTTTGTTCTGTTAAATCTGTGAAATTTTGAAATGGTTGCATGCCATCTGTCCAAGTCTTCTTTGCTATTGTTTGCTAATTAGTATCATTGTTTATACCTTTAAGTAGCCACAAGATACGGGTTTTTCCTGGTTTCAATGCATGTAATGAAATGAGAATATTGTATTATTTTGACGTGGGTAATGATTCAGTTTAGAAGGATGGCTCTCTTCACACTTCTGCTGTACTGGGAGTGAACAGAAAAAAACATTGTTTAATTCATTTTTCCACACCAAAAATTTCTTGCCAGTAGATGCATCATGGATATCTGATGTAGATTTGCTGCTAGTCATTGTAACAGGACGGTCAAATCTGCTAGGTCTTGATCTTGGAAATGGACACATGCACTTCCAAGGTTGCATCACAATTTCAAATACACTAGATGTCCCATTAATGTATTCTCGAACTATCTGTTCTTCAGTCTGAAAAGGCACAAACTCAGTACAAATACTTTAGTCTATCTAGTCTCTATTTTATTTATTTCACACATTTTCAGGTCCAAAATGTGCTCAACTGCTCTAGAATTTAGTTCTGTTTCTCACGCAACATTCTTGCAGGATAAATGATGCTTCGGATATCATGAAGCAGATGCCACCACTACCAGTGAAGATAAACGAGGAGCTCGTCAACTCAATGCTCCCCAGGCCAACTGTACCTATGCAGTAGTGATAGTGAGTGAACATATGTCCTCCGTAGCCTCAAGAGCCATTAGAATAGACAGCTAAAATAAAAATGCCAGCTCTGTTCTGTTCGTTCATTCTGTAGCTCCTCCTGTCGTCCCTCCCATCGGTTCCTTTACGTGTTCCGTCTAGCTGCTGATCTTCGAACTGTTCTCCAAATCAGGCGGTTAAGTTGTAACATGTAACATGTACCAAAGCTACCATGGTTTGCTTCTACGACAGTGTCGCCTTCGAACCCTGGCATGTTTTGTAATCTATAGCTGTTAGCCTGATAGTATGATGGAATGTGAACCTTTAGCTTGAATTATTCCGTGCCGTTCTCTCTCAAGTGAGACAGTGAGTGCATTGTTTGGTTGGTGCCTTACTATCATAGTTTTTTTTTCCTACACCGTAGACTGGATAATTTCATCAGATGCATGTTTTTTTAATGAAATACCTGGATTGGTTACATGCACGTTTACCCTAGGAGGGCAAAATACTGATACATGATCATGGTTGAAATTGTAATCTGAAAAAAAACTAAATATTCTGGTGGTGGGTGTTGGTGTAAAAGATTACGCTGTGTAAAAGACTAGCCTTAAGGGTTAGCTCACTAGCCCAAAGTGAAATTTGTTCAGATTCAAGTCTTCAAAAAGAATAATCTTACTAGCTCAAAGCGAAATTTGTTGAGGTTCAGGTCTTCAAAAAATAATAATCTTACGTCCATTTTGAAATGTATTGTTACGCTGAGTTCTTGGTTCATATTATAATAAAAATGATAGATATTTATAGATAAAAACATAACAGAAAACTAATATTCTATCTTCTAGCTACAACCGCCGTTGCAAATTCTATATAAAAGACTCTGTAGGAATAAAATAGTAACTTAAGTGTAAACACGCTTGGAAAGCACATGTCTTGTCGTATATTATGACATGCCCTTAGGATAAGAACCCTTCGAAGGGGAGGTGGCTCTCTTCGATCATTCGG
This sequence comes from Zizania palustris, assembly GCA_019279435.1. Taxonomy (NCBI): domain Eukaryota; kingdom Viridiplantae; phylum Streptophyta; class Magnoliopsida; order Poales; family Poaceae; genus Zizania; species Zizania palustris. Next base: position 19,399,851 of record JAAALK010000086.1, on the reverse strand, counting down.
TCATCATGAGGGATTCAAGGCCTGTTTGGAAGTCCATAATCGCGATCATTCCCTGAAAATGGGTTGGGATCATGGGCTCCTAAACCAGCCCTCAAGAATATTCGGAGGTTTCAAGCCCACTTCCTAACACGAGTAGGGGACCAAATTGGAGCCCCACCTAATGGCGAAGCTATTAGTGCTCCTCTACCTCGCTCCATCCTCTTCTCATCTTTTTTTGAGTTAATGGTTTTTGTGCCATTGTTATTTTTCGAAACATAAAAAATGCCATTAAAATTTTGATATTTGTTTATATGCCATTATTATTCCAGATTCACTATTTTATGTCATTTGGGCCCATATATAAACTCTAAATATTTTGTATTACCCATTGTACCCCGAATATATTCTTCTCGGATATCTTCTTCCCTAGTGAGTTTGATGTGATGAGGATGACCTCGCTAGAAGACGCGTGGCGACGACACGGGAGCTGCACCACCTTCTCCGCTCCTAGGACCTCCGCCCGGTGCTCACCTACCTACGTAGGTAGGAGCAGCGCGGCGGACAAGAGCCGACCAACCGCGAGGACATGACCCTATTGCCATGGCTGCTACTCGACTTGGCATGGAGGCAAGATGCACCGCGAGGGGTAGAATGGGATGCACTCCGTGGACCCGGGCAGGAGCAGTGCACACGAACAAGAACTGATTGATGGCGGTGATACGCCCTCACGATGAACAGTATAGAGATAAGGTGGGAATTTTTAAAATATGGTACTCTACATGTGGGCTAAAATGGTATAAAAGAATAAATATAAAATAATATGATATACAAATAAATACTGAAATTTTAATGGTATTTCGAACATTTTCATGAAATAGCAGTGGCGTAGAAGTCATTAACCTTTTTTTTTTCACCGGAGAGTCAATGGATCGGTCAAAGCTCGACGAGAGGATGTCTTCCTCCTCCTAAGCACCCATGTCTCGTTCTCGCCCCATCGGCCGCTAGCCCCCCACCTCCGCCTCGTTTCCCGGTTCGGACCGCCTTCCAGGTGCCCGCATTACCCTCCCCGGCGCTAGATCTCCTAGCCCCATGGACCCGGCCGCCTCCACCTCCGCCGCGGCGGAGTCGTCCTCGGCGCGCGACGTCGCCGCGATGCTGGACTCGCCGCCGCGCCGCGGGGCGAGGCACCGACGCGCGCAGTCGGAGATCCTACTCGGGGCGGTGCTCCCTGATGACATCGCCTTCGACGCGGACCTCGGCGTCGTCGGGGAGGTCGGCGGAGACGACTACGAGGAGGAGGAGGAGGAGGATGACGACGAAGAGGAGGTTGCTGGCGGAAGCCGGATGTTCGAGATGTTCCTCGAGGTCGGGGGCAAGCTCTCCGCTGAGCTGCCGGAGCCCGCGCCGCACCCGCCGCTGCCACCGCCCCCCGCGCGGCCGCGGCATCAGCACAGCATGTCGATGGATGGCTCCACGTCCCTGGCGTCCTCCGCTGCGGGTGTGGCAGGGAGGATGGGCGCGGACGCTAAGAAGGCCATCTCCGACGCCAAGCTCGCGGAGCTCGCCCTCGTTGACCCCAAGCGCGCCAAGAGGTGAGATAGACTACCCTGAGAACCCCTTGGTTCGGCTGTTTAGCCTGCTTGTCACCTTTGTAGTATTTTGGGATGATAATAGTTGGGGAATAGGATAGCGGCGTTTGACAGGGACAGATTAACTGACTTAGTGTGTCACTAGCTAATTCTGAGGACAGCAAACTCAGGACTAAATGTATTTCTGTGTGAAAGGGAAGAATGTTGTGGAATGTATTAAGCGGATGAATCATACTTTGAAATGAGACTGTACTGCTGTTTATGGTTTATGGTCTATGGGTAAAACGGACTACGGTAGTAAATCTGTCTCTGTCACTGATGAAAGAGTGACAATATAGGACGTGATATATGCACTTTGCTTATGGTGATGAATGTGTGCTCCGTGCTCGTCATATCTGGCAGTAAGAACAGAGTATCACTTTGCCCTAGATGGTTCTTCACTAGCACATCGTATAATATCTTCAACTGTGAATATGTGATGCCAACATGTTGTTTTAGTAGAAATTATATATTTTTTAGTATGCATTCCCTTTCTTAGAGGGAGGCCACATGAGAGTAGATAGCTTTAGCAGTAATCTAGAACCTTTTATCAGCAGTAAATTTGTCACAACTTACTTTGCACTCCATGCCAGTTTTATATCTTCATATAATTTATGTGTTTGATAGTTTGCCACACTTATTCAGATTGTGTTTGACTTAGGTTATTTTGTTTTACTGATTATTTTGTTTCACTTTTAAGTGATCTTATTGGTTGCTTGAGCTTTTTGGGGTTAGTACTTCAGTTAATTCTCTTGACTTTTACTTCACTGAAACATTTTAGGATCTTGGCGAATCGCCAGTCAGCTGCTAGGTCAAAAGAAAGAAAGATGCGCTACATTGCAGAGCTTGAGAGAAAAGTACAGACTCTCCAAACAGAAGCAACTACACTATCAACACAGTTGTCCATGCTACAGGTTCTTTCTTTTGTCTTTGCTTATCTAAAACTTCGTCTATGCACAATTAGATGTTCTATACTGGGGTTTCGCAGTGGTGCTGAACTAGACAAATACCACTTGTTTGACATGCAGCCAACACAAATATAAGGTTTTAGGTTGATATGCCTGTGATTTCATGTTTCTTTGGGGGCATTTGGTCAGAAAGTTTTACTGTTGTCATGTTTGTTGACAACATTACTACATTAGCAATTTTATCTGGTAGTCTGCCTATTTTATATGCATTAGGATAAGGCTGTAGGCTATTTTAAATGCCAATGTTTGATAGTGCATTTTGTTCAGGGAATTCTGATAAGCGGTAGTCATTTTTGGTAGCTCCACAAGATGTTAACATCTGATTTATTATTACAAGCTACAAGTATGCTTTTTGTACCCTATAGTCTACAGATTGATGATGTTAATACGTTGTAGATTATGTAGTTTTTTAAATGACTCACTTTTCAGTTTTCCATGAGTCTAACCTCAATTATCTGTATCTGTTTAATACAGAGAGATACAACTGGTTTAACAAGTGAAAATAGTGATTTGAAGCTGCGGGTGCAAACAATGGAGCAACAGGTCAGGCTGCAGGATGGTAAGTTTTTTGTATTACAAGATTCTAAGTTAATAAACATATATTTGGCAAAGAGGAAGCTAGGGAAGTGTCTTATTTTCACATTAATGTGATATTATATGTAACGTCCCGCCTTGGATAGACAATCTATACTAAAACGTACTGTTACTCTTTCCACATCAGGTAGAATATCAAACTTGATACCCTTTCAACATGACGGTAGTTCATCACAAAAGCTGACCATGGGGCATACCCCACAACAATCACGGAAACAAAAGTCTAGCAGAAGCATTACATCACAACATCCAATACTACTTGGGGACTAGGCTTGAAACCCTATGCTTCATGATACTCTTGGTCTTCAGCAAAATCCTCCATGGTTGAATCCTCTTCAAAAGCTCCTTCTTGTCCTTCATAGTCTAAAGGTAGTTTTGAGGCAAGAGTGAGTACGTTGGTACCTAGCAAATCTTTTGGTAGTTACTTAATATGAAGCTTGCCAAAGGAAGGCTCGGGCTTCTTTTTTCAAACAAGATCCCTTTCTAAAATACTATCTGTGAAACCGGGGTAGAGGTCCAACCTCTATCTTTAATGAAAGAAAAAGAAAATTTTCTTTTGGGACATCAGAATAGAACCTGTAGTTCTATTCTTTTGGATCGCTTTGCAACAAACCGCCTCAATCTTTTCTCAACATTTCTATCCCTAGAGAAAGTCTGCCACCAAGCAACTTTCCCTATCTCATTGTTTCAACTTTCAACAGAGTAAGTCTGTCACCAAGTACCTCCTTTGGTCTTATCTTATTTATTTCTCCACCTAGGGTTCATTCTTACACCACTCGCTATTTAGCTAAAGAACTCCCTAAGTCACATAGACTTGTTCCTAATTACTCAGGTTGGTCGTATGTCTCATAGGCATACTCTGGTAACGATTCTCATACCATCAATAGTTTTGCTTTCGTAAAGTAATCTTGAACACTACACTAGGGCAACTACTATACATTTCCCATGACCATGGTCATAATTGTTCAAACAGTTCAAGACAAACTTCTCAAACTTCTGTATAAGAGGTGCCCTGCAGTCCCGCTACCTGTCGGCATAGGAGGTTCGTGATAAGGCTTTTTTGAAGGAAATCTAGGGTAACTTGTGGCTACCTAGACAGGTCCTAGACTAGACAAAAGGAGGCATCAACCAACCTATACCATGGATATCCTGTTGGTGCACCTCTCCAAACCCCCATTTCTCAAATCAACATTTAACTTTTAATATATAAAGGGAAGAAAGGGAAAAGAGAGGGAGTCTTCGGCACAGCATGCAAGTGCAACAACGGTCTAGATCCAGCTGCGGCGGCGGAGGTTTGAATGATCGGATCTGACAGGTGGTGGCAGAGGTCCTGACCTGGCAGGCAGCGGTGGAGCCCTGGACTTGGCAGGCAGAGCCGGATGCCTGGACCCAGAAGGTGACAACAGAGGTATGGACCCGGCAGGCAGTGGTGGAGGTCTATGCCCCTAGCATGGTGAGGCAGTGACTCGACGAGGTCTTGCACTCAACAACGACCGATGTCCTCACTCCTCACTGAATTGTTTTCTGTTTCTCGGCTTGCTTCAAGGCTTTAGGTATTTAGGTCTTTAAATAAATCTCAGTGGCTATCACTCTCAAAGAATGGATTCTTTTCCCCCACTATTAGTATGATCCTTTGTGTATAGTAACAAGAGAAGAGAGATCAGATCATTGGCATTTGGCAACACCAAGGTAAGTACATGCTACATTGCTACTAAAATCTATAGCAATTATATGTTAGGATGAGTGTATGGCGTCGCCTCACTGTATGCCTAACTCACCTAGGCGACTGAAAGGGGATAGGTCAGCACGCCTCACCTTACCGCCTTAAGAACATTGTTGCTGATAGATTCCGAATATAAAAAAATTACGGACAACATGGCACACAATTTTCAAGGAAATATATGTGCAACAATTTTAGGTTTAGTTTGTTGAGTCGCTTGGCGGCTAACATCATTTTATGTGTATATGTGTGTGTTTCCTAATTATGCAATTTGTAAATAAATTAGATTTGACAATTTGGGGTTATTTTGGCACTAAAGAGCAAAGTGACAAAAGAACCTAACTTTTGCGATTAGTTTTTATTAAATATGTTTCCCACAATCCCAAAAATAGGGATGCTACATTATATAACTGCAAATCACTTGAGCTTATTAAATATTTCTAGTTATTCTCATATGGTTGCAGTGAAATATTATAGTGTGGTATATTCTTCGATTTTGTCCTGATCTTTTCTTCAACTTTTTATCTAGATATCCAAGTGGTATTATTGATTGCACTATGCTTTTTGTCAAGTTATATTAGGGGGGAACCCTTTTTTTGCTGATTTAAATTAACCCTTTGGCTATGTTAGAGTGGGGAAAAAATCAGTAAACAAGATAAACGTTCATTGAAGAAGTAAATGTTAATTGATGCAAATTAAGGTTTTGGAAGTACCATGAACTGTGGCCTGTATTAATTTTCCCAATCACATTTTGGATGGTAACTGTTCCTTGTTTACATGTAGCACTGAACGACAGGTTAAGAGATGAGATTCAGCAGCTGAAGATGGCAACAGGTCAGGTTAATGCCAACAGCGGCAAAGCAGGAAACTTTGGCCTGTCCTCATACGGGGGTGCCAATCCACAAGGTTTCCAGCGCAGTCACACCCAATTACAATCTCTTCTGGCAGCTCAACAGCTGCAGCAGCTACAGATCCACTCCCAGCACCAGCAGATGCATCTTCAGCAGCAGCATCTTAGCGCTGTCCAGCAGCAGCTTCTGCAGGAGGCGCTGCCATTGCCAGGAGATCTGAAGATGAAAGGAATTGCCGCTGCATCCCATGCCCAGAACGCGGGTGCCTCTGACAGCCGCGCTCTGAGGAGCGAACCATGAGCGCAGGCATAGGCTCATGTCAGTTGTCAGTGACAGTAATAATAACATGTATCTGAGTGAGTGACTCACGCCATAGGCTAGCGCAGTATCTAGTAATATTTCAGACTATCTAGAACACTTGGATGCCAGCACTGCAGCCTGCAGCCCCGTAGAATGTAGATCTTGTAGAACTGATGAGACAAACTGAGTAATTCACCAGGCTGAATGTTCCGCCCGTAATCTCCATGGACAATCATGTTCCAGGGTGAGGTGGGATGGATGAATTTATCCTTGGGATGAAAATCCATCAAACAAGATGTTTATTATAACTATCTTGTTTTTGGTTGGAGAATCATTTCCAGATCCTCCTAGATTCGTCGAGTTCCTCTCTTTGTGTTGCTGGCTTTGCCAAGCTCTTCCCCTCTTCAGACAGTTTTACAATGGAAAGTTGCTTCGCCAACATGCAGCTTTGCAACAATTATCTTCGCCTCTGCAAGCGACGGCTGTGTGTCCGGAATCACCGTTCAAGCTGAGATGGAGGCTTTGTTCCAACGTGACGAGCTGAGTGAGAGTCACTAATTCACAATTACATGCCGCATTCTGGTCAAGAACAGAACCAACTAACCAACACGTGAAGCCAGGCAGAGGCGGGCCAGTCTCCGAGCAGCTTTTGTAGCTGGCTGGACCAGCAAAAAAAATGCCCAATAATTTCATATTTAACCGATCAATGCATGCACATGAAACGGGAAGCGAATGGGTGAACAGAACACACCACCCACCAGAAGGGTACAAAGCACCACGTACGACAACGACAGCACGCACCAGTGTGCAGTGCAGACACGAGCCGGAGCGTCCAGCTAGGCGAAGAGAAGAAAGAGCAGCAGTCCAGCCCCGGCCTCATGCTCATGCATATCGTATACCATACCACCCCTCAAATGACAAAGAATTCAACAACCAATTAAACACAATCTCTCTCGAAATGCGCTGTCCAACCAACCGTGTGAGAGCTAGAAAACAATCGAATTGCTATGTTGGTGTATGCTCCTGTTCCTCTTCTATACGCCCGGCCAGTACTTGAGTTCTCTCTCTACGCGTCGCCGGTACGTGGACGGATTTGGTCAGTCAGTCAGTCGTCGTCCGAGTAGCACCTGTTCAGCTCGAAGGCGGCGACGGCGATGACCCAGACGGCGACGAAGACGCCGTAGGAGACGATGTAGGCGCTGACCTCCTGCGCGATGTGGAGGCCGAGGAAGATGTTGCCGATGGCCAGCAGGATCGCCGCGCGCCCGATGTTGTGGTGGTACCAGTTCCAGAACCGCCTCACCTTGGACGTCTTGTCCGGCCGCGCCAGGAACGCCATCACCTGCGCGCATCCGCGTCCGGCCGATCGATCAATGTCACCAACTTACAATGTGTGTGTGTGCAACTGTGTGCATGCGTCGAGGCCTCAAAATCCTCACAAAGGTATAAACAATTCGGTCATGGCGGATCCGCGGATGGATGGAAATTGAACGATAGTTAGCTCAAGATTCAAGAACATGCCGAGCTGCGAGCTGCACAATTCGTACCTGGAGCGAGGCCATGGCCAGGATGGCGATGCCGAGCGCCCGGTGCACGTCGACGTTCTTCAGCCCGTCCTCGTTGAGGCGGAAGCCGAGGACGACCGCCGCGATGCCGCCGAGGAAGGCGACCACCTGGATGGCCATGTGGGCGTATAACCAGTACGGATCCACCCGCCGGAAGTAGCGCGCTGCCATCATGCCGAGCGGCATCAGCACGCCCCACCCCATCATCGCCAGCAGCCCGTGCTTCCTCTCCGGCGGGAACCCGCCGTTGCCGGAGCCACCGGAGCTCGATGCCAACCCTGAAAAAAGAACCGGCAAAAATCCTCTGTTTCATCGATCTCCACCGCCGGAGCATGTCTGCGAGTTTGTTCGTCGAAATGTGCAATCTTTGTACCAGAAGTGTAGTTGAAGTAGTGGGAGTGCATGGTCCGGTGCATCGGGAGGGTGAAGTCGGCGGACGGCAGGTTGCCCTCGGGGCCGACGGCGTAGATCAGGTACGGCTGCGGTCGGTCCGTGCTGATCTGGAAGGCGAGGTAGAGCCGGCCGGAGTGCGACACGACGACGGACTTGTTCCTGAACAGCGTGAGGCGGCCCTTGTCCGGGAAGCACTCGTCGTCGCTCTTGCCGGCGAGGTAGTACTGCTTCACGGTGCCCTTCCCGCCCGACGACCACCCGACCAATGCGCTGCTACCGACCATCAGCCCCTTGCCGGAGAACCCGACCGCCACGTACGAGCCCTTGTCCGGCGCCGACAGGATGAAGCTCCATTGGTTCTCGCCGGTGTTCTTGTACTGGTGCGACACGAGCAATTTGGATCAGATCCCATCAGCTTACCGCTAATTACTCAGTGATGCAAAATGCAAATTAATTGCTGATCATCCAGGCAACACTGATTAACTAACTAAAAAAGCTTCCATTTTCCAGCAGGTTAGTCTGCACTCTGCAGCTGTGCATCGGCAGTGGCATCTAAAGTCCAACATCTCCACGAGACGAACACCAACACGCAGTAAAAACTCCAAGAAATTAAGTCTGCAAAATCCATCAGCAAACTGCATCATTCATACCCTCAGGACGAAGTCCTCCTGCTTCCAGACGGTCAGGCAGCGGAAGGCGGAGGAGTTGAAGGGGACGAGATGCGCGACGACGACGCCATCGCTGCTGCACGAGTCGGACTGCTGGTGGCTCACCGCGAAGCATAAGCCCACAAGGCAGAGCAGCTGGAGCAGACGGCCTACCGACGAAGAAGCAGTAGCCCCCATTGCTGTGCCAGCCACCACCGGCCTACTGATCTCCTGCCTGCACCTCCTCTTCTTCTTCTTCTTCTTCCTCCTCCTCCTGTGGCTTTCCTGGATTTGGGCTTTGAATGCCGGCTACTACTAGCTCGGACAAGATTGGTGGCGCTTGGAAGGTAAGAAATGGCCAAGAAATGTGAGCCGCGGGGGACAGTTTGGCAGGTCAGAGGATGCTGCTGTTGCCCTTCGATCGAATCCGGATCCCCCCCCAATCGAGTCATGTGCCAGCGTGTGTGTGTATATATCCTCAAGTGGACACCGCGCCCGTACCTTGTGTGCGTTGTTAGAGCTGGCGGTTTACCTAGGGATATGATCCATGGCGCACATGCATGCATGGCAGCAAGCAATCCATCTAGGGCAATTTGCAATGGCCCTCCTTCCACTTGTGATTACAATAACAAAAAAGATGGGCAGTTAGGAGTTGCAGCCCACAGCTACCCACTTTCTTGCCAAATGTTCTTGGAAACCTGCATCATCAGGAGTTCGATTACGAGTTTTAACCCTGGAACAAAAACGCTGGGGTTCGTTTCCCCCTGTTTCATTCGGAAATCGAATCGATTTATGCGAACTCTGTTCGTTTGAATTGCATGTTATGTCCGGATTCAAGAAATGTTATGATTTACTGTGCATTAACTATTTGGAATTTATGCACATGTTATGATTTACTGTGCTTTCAACAGGAACTAGCCTACATCGGTCGCGGCATCTTCGTTTGCGAGCGTTTGGTACATGTGCCGCAATCTTTCTCGGTTTTTAATCATATTTGTGGAATCATGATTAGTTTGTTCATGTTAACTAGTATGTTAGATCTGTTCATACTAGTTCTTACGTATGTTATGATTTATTTAATTTAAAATCTAATCTCGTAATTTCCTAATTATCCAACATTCTACCCTTCTAAATTTACCAGCGAGGAAATACGAAGTATTTTATTTCTGTGGCAAGAGGAATAAAATTGGACTTGAATGGATGACAATAGTGGGTAATTTCCATACAATTGCTCCACAAAAAAAGTTGAGCATCACCTTGGATCTTGATTTTCGATGGATATAAACATCGAGAGCTAAACTTATTTGCCTAGAAATCCATATAGTGGAGCTATAAACATGAAACACTTCCTAACTACTAAATACTAAGACCTCAAAAAAAAGCAAGGATTGAAAAAATATTTTTAAAACTTTGAAGCAAAACATGGGAGTTAGGCCATGTTTGGTAGAGCTCCGGATCCTAAAATCCATACTGAAACTGGAGTGGAACACTTAAAGCTGGCTAGACCCTACTCCACCACTCCAATTTATTTTTTTAAGTATTCTCGGTGGGATTAACTCTTCAGATTTTTTTTTGATTTGACTCTAACTCTATAGGATAAAGAAGCTAGAGTTTGAGCTATGCCGAACGTACCCTAGTCACCATGCGAATGAATAAAAAGGAGCCGCTCCATGCAAAGTTCACAATGGAATTGTGCAGTCCAAACACGCAGAAACTCCCAAAAACTTGTTACATGTTCCACAGTGGTAAACGATGCACGGCCCATGCTTACATGTGCCTTCCAATCCGAATACAATCAGGAAGGGGGGACCAGTCGGCCGTTGCTTGTGAGTGCAGTGCACACGCCATTATGGAACACCCCTGCCCTGCCCAACCCATCAACTGGCAGCGCATGAGTTGATGCACTTGTCCTCTATATGTAGAGATGCCACAGCACGCATGAGATGAGGTTGAGCTAGCTGCAGAGCAGCTAGACAAACAATGCGAAATTAGAAACCTACGTGAATTACGCGCATTAGTCCGTACGCCGGCCTGAGCTGCCACGGCGAAGAGGGAAACGCCGGCCGGCTGTGATCACAGGTCCGCCGCGCCGGCGGTGGTGGTGGTGGGGGATGGATATAGATGTTAAAATATTCAGATTATTTTGAATCCGTATATTTGATAAATTATAAATAGGGATATGTGTATTTGTATATAAATTAAATTTGGACGATAAACATAAACATCCGAATTTGTTTGGTAAATATGAATATGAAAATAGATATCCAAATTTTTGCTGAATTTGGATATAAAAATGGATACATCCATATCTATTTTAGGATTTCACACGGATCAAACTTTTAGTGACTCGGGATGAGATGACATCACTGTATTAATATGTCTTGTTTATTTATTATTTTTATAATTATGAAATACTTAACTTTGTAGGGGTTTTCTAGCAGTATAAGGAAGTGAGATATTTGCAACTTTGTTTGAGTTTCAAAATTTTTCTGCACTCAATATACAACATAAATTATTTTATGTAAAAAATTACATTTTTCTAGATCTGTTTTATCATTGTGTATGAACAACAATAGCTTACGAGGGTACCCATAGAAGGATTTGGTTAGGCTTGACGAGGAGCTGTGATATGACTCAATGGTAATCTCAAGAAAAGAGACTCGAACCAAACCCTTTTAGACAAGTTAAGGCCTCCCGAAGAATCATAGCCTTACTCCTGCGTGTGTGATTGAATTTTATTATTCGTCTTCTCTCTTGTTTTTTCCCTTGTTCTTTGTGCCCTCCTCCTTGTCCAGGGCTACCCTAATCCTTTTATAAGGGAAGGATTATGGGTTACAAATCAGGAATAAAGAGCTCTACTGATGACCAAGAAAATAGTCAGTTAGTGGACAATAACCATTGGAGATAACCGCTATACATCATGACGATCTTTGTGAAGATTAACGATGACCTGACTCTTAAAGACGATCGTTTGAGTGTCGATGGTCGGGACACCTTTATCCAAATGCGGAATTCAGCGACTTGAGTCCCCTGGCTGCAAGTCTTCTAGACAAAGCTGACCGTTGGTAGGCCGACTCGTAAGTCCTCGAGAGGAAGCCTAGGATCGTATTCCCAACACATTTGCTATTTTTAATTCATTATTTGTGTTTATAGGATTTAAAATGAAATAGGTAAAATTTTAACCATAAGTGCCTAAAATAATACCCTAAAATTTATAGAAAAATCATATTCACGTTTCTGAGTCCATGTATAGTTCTTATTCAATAAATTGAAAGAAATTTTGAAAAAAAAATCTGGATTGTGACACTCGATCGATAATGTAGAGCTTAATGATTTTTTAATTCTAAAACTAAATAAGGTTTGAAAATACGAGACTTATCATAGTGTTATGATATGATACATAGATGCTAAAATAAAATTAAAAAATATTTCAAGAAAATCATCATGGAGGATGTTAAGAAATCAGAGATTCTCTAATGAGGAATTAGGGTTTAGAGTAGGAAAGGGTTAAGTTTGAAAGCAAATCGATGGTTAAATATTTGTCTGAACTTAAAACTTTTTTTACAATTAAAATATAATATATAATATTCCATGTAAAAATTTGGTGTTTTTCTAAGGCAGTTCATTAAGTGTGTTTATAGGATTCAAATTGAAAGATGTGAAATTTGAACTCCATGTGCCTAAAATAATGAACCAAAATTTATTGGAAATCATATTTGTTGGACCGGAAACGACGACTAGAGGGGGGGGTGAATGGGAGCTTTTAAAATATCAAACTAAATCTAGCCTTCTATTTTAATTCTGTCTTCTGCGGAATAGGCTTCAAACACACCCTTCGAAGTACTGGTTCGGAGATATTTGATGGTTCCAAACACAGGCTTCGCAAGGAGTAAAAGTTCGAAGCCAAGAGGACTTCGCTCAACACGCAACCCCGAAAAATCAGCTTTGCTAAGTCAGTGCAGGCTCCACACACTGGGTGCTTTGAGCAGGCTTCGCACTTCACCCTTCGCAAGAGAAGACTACCCTCTGAGGACTTCGACCAAATACTTAGCGACGACAACTGGTGCTGGGCTTCGTACTTCGAAGGTCTAAAAGCACACTAAACAGACTTCGCCGAGGACTTCGACACAGGAAGAAAGACGGGCTTCGATCAGTGTTTCGCTAGTAATCAGCGAGGTCTAGCCTCCAGTTTACACAGAGCGAATACGCACTATAGAACACACTTCGCTTAAAACACACTTCGCCCAAACAGGCTTCGATGCACTACTTCTAGTCAATCGAAGTGACACACACGAGATCGAAGTATGCAGCGAGGTATGCAAACAAGCTCAAGCAGAAAATGAACACAGATTCAAGGCTTCGCTGCTTGAACAGAGAACACAAAAATTAAACTCAGGATGAATACAAAGTGTGTGGTGGCTAGTAGAGGAGCTCAACAATGAATGCTCAAAGTGTTAAATGTCACCTACCCAGCCTCCACTATTTATAGCCACTATTCACCCAAGTGAATTGACTACTTTACCCCTAGGGTTTACATTGGTTTTGTCTCTACAGAACAGAGGGGTACAAAAGGTAGTCAACTTTATTTGGAGGCTTCTCTGTCAGCTTTGCAGAGGGGACAGCGTCAGCTTTTTGCAGAGCAGACACTATCAGCCTTTACAGTCAGCCATTACAGTCTTGGACTCTTCTGAAGCCCCCCTTCACACGCGAGGAGTGCGGTAGCTTCGGTGAGAAGCCTTGAGTCTGATGGCCTTCGCTTCACCGAAGTCAGCCTCCGATACAGTGATGGTTTTGAGCCGAAGCTGTCAAAGCCCTTGGGCCTTCGCACCAACACCTTCGGGTGGACCACCACGGCTTCGCAGCTTCTCCCAGCTCGAACTCCGTCAGTCTGTGTACCGAAGCCATGCATGGCCGAAGTACCACAAGTCATCCACACTTCGGAGCCAGCCTTGCTCCGAAGCCTGCTTCCCTCCGAAGCCCCACCTTCAGAGTACCACCCTTCGAAGTCTCTCCTTCGTCCAAGGCCTCCGCATGAAGCATTTCATGAGCACTTCGTCACAGTGTCTCTCCCCGAGCACACTCCTCGACGAGCCTCACCCGGACCATGCCTTCAATGCACCTCGACTTCTGAGACCTTCGTTGGGTAACCTTCGAGTGTCTCCCACCGGAGCACACTTTGAACACCTTGCCTCTGCTGAGGACTTGATCCACCATACTCCGAAGTCACTCCTTTCGGAGTACCCTTCGAAGTGCCTCGCCTCCGAGGACTTTGTCTCGAGGTACCTTCACCCGGAGCCACGCTCCGCACTTACTGCCTTCTCCTGGTGCACCTCGACCCGAGGTCCGACCTAGACCCCTTCGCAGCCTTTGTGATGGAGCTCCCTGCTCCCCTGGCATCAAACCTCCCGTTTGACCTAGGTTCACTTGCTACGAACCGTCCGTCGCCTCCGAAGTCCCCTACGCACCACAGACAAGCAGACAAGTGTATCCAGTACCCCAGAGATCTCTCCGGGTAAGCAACCTTCGGCACACACTCCGGTGTACCGCCCAAAATATCGAGACCTTCGGTACAGCCAATCATCGTGTACTGTCGGACCCCTCCGACAGGCACACTCCGCTGCAACAGCTGCAGCAACCAAACCCACCGAACCCTTCGGTGAAACACCCTCCGAACACCTTCGAAGGGCCAACCTCCGAACCCCTTCGGAGGGACCCCTTCGAAACAGAGGATAAAAGCCTGTCAATCACTCATCACAGACTCCGAAACCAACCCTTGGTTTCTCAATCTCCCCTTGATGAGTGCATTGACAACCAAATTCAAGTTCAAGAAAATTTGAAAAATTTCAGTACACAAGTGACCATAAAAACTCAGAAACAAGCCAAATCATGTCACTTGACAAAAGAATTTTCCTCCCCCTTTTCAAAAGAGTAAAAAGCCCCTTCGGCAAATCTTCCCTTTGCAAGATAAAAACTCCCCCTGAGATAGATAATTTTCCCCCTTTGCGGCAGAGAACTCAACAATTTCTCCCCCTTTGTCAATGCAAGCATCAAGGAGTAATTAAAAGATGCATAGCTTCGAGATGGGCAGAGTTGCAAAGACATATAAAGCAAAAATATGCCAATATTAATACCAATGATCATGTGTTCAGCTCAATTTAACAGTCTCTAAAAACATGATGACAACATGTGATTTTGTCATTTTGAAATAAAAGCATCACCACTTAATCAAGAAAACTAGACAAATAAAAGCAGGGACTGCGCAAAGCTAGTCAATTTCTACTCTAGACAGACAAGTCCAGTTCAGGTGGAGCATTTAAAAGCAAACTTGAGGATCAATAAATTTTGTTATCTTTTCATAATGCCAGGGGTTATTTGTTTGTCCACCTTATGCTTTCCAATCAGGCCAAGCCTAGGCATGAAAGCCATCAGAAGCTTAAAGCAATGATTTTGACATACACTACACTATTCCAGTTCATACCAATGTGCAATGGTAAGCAGTCTAGAATAGAGTAGTGCGACAAACAAACCCACCTGGATCTTTTTGCTTTGAAGCATGTAAATCATGGATTTTTGAAATTTTGATTTAGTGAACAAATTGTGTTAGCACTTGATGAAATATCCATGAATACAATTTTTCAAGTTGCATTGTGTAGCATCCAGAGAAAAGGAGACTTGCTATCAAGCAGATAAAAGATAGCTAAAGCAGTCCTGCTTAAACATGCTAGATCCAAGACTAAGCAGTGAGCATGATTTGATTTTGGAAAGAAACATCATGCACATTGTGTTTTAGATATATTAAATAGAGATGAGCAGACATGATTCATGAATCAATAACAGGCATATAGGTGCAAAAGATGTAAATGCAATTTCACACAGAAAGAGCATATGCAAGATGATCAAAATCTGCTCCCCCTCACAAAATGCCGTAAGGGTGACAAATACCAAGTTCCCCACGCAAGTAGGCAAATCGAGAAGCATCGAGGGGTTTTGTGAAAATAACGGCTAGCTGATGTTGGGTATCAACATATTGAAGTTCAATATCACCCTTCTCATTATGATCTCTGAGAAAATGATATCGCACATCAATGTGTTTGGTTCTGGAGTGCTGAACCGGGTTGTTTGCAATACAAATAGCACTAGTGTTATCACAGAAAAGTGGAACACTCTTATAATTTAACCCGAAATCCCGCAAAGTGGAAACCATCCACAAAATCTGAGAGCAACAGCTAGCTGCAGCAACATATTCGGCCTCAGCCGTCGATTGTGCAACACTAGACTGTTTGCGGGAAGACCAGCAAACTAGAGAAGTACCCAGAAAATGACAAGTGCCAGAGGTACTTTTCCTATCAATCCTACACCCCGCAAAATCCGCATCGGAATAACCTCGAAGACACAAAGAGGAAGATGCTGAATACCAAATGCCGAACTCAAAGGTATGTTTGAGATACCTTAGAATGCGCTTTACCGCTTGGCGGTGCGAAGCTCGTGGTGAAGCCTGAAAACGAGCGCACAGACACACTGCGAAGTGTATGTCTGGCCTCGTAGCAGTCAAGTAGAGGAGGGAGCCGATCATGCTTCGAAACTCCTTCTGATCTACAGCTTCTCCATCTTCGTCAGGATCCAATGCTACAGATGTAGCCATTGGAGTGGCGAGAGGCTTCGCATCGGCCATGTCGAACTTCTTGAGCAGGTCCTTGGTGTACTTCGTCTGGTGGACGAAGGTACCTTTGAGAAACCAAGGGTTGGTTTCGGTGTTTGTGATGAGTGATTGACAGGCTTTTACCCTCTGGTTCGAAGGGGTACCTCCGAAGGGGTTCGGAGGTTGGACCTCCGAAGGGTGTTCGGAGGTGGTTTCACCAAAGGGCTCGGTGGTTTGGTTGCTGCAGCTGTTGCAGCGGAGTGTGCCTGTCGGAGGGGTCCGACAGTACACAATGACTGGGTTTGTACCGAAGGCTTCGGTACTGTGGGCGGTACACCGGAGTGTGTGCCGGAGGTTGCTAACCTGGAGAGTGTCGCGCCCCGATTTAATAAATCAGGACTTTATTGAAATTCCATAGAAAATCAATAAAACAAGACGTTCATCATGCGACCACGTATAATACGGGCAATCATTCACGGTTCGTAGACCACATTAATACAAAAGTGAATAAAAGTGAAGAGAAACTAATAAAATAAGGGTCCTAGATGAACGCCTCCTTCCAGTCTCGCCTTGACTGGGTCGCTACTCCAGACCTGCATCCTCCTCGTAGTAGACGGGCTCTGATGTTGTAAGTCAACGGGGTGAGTACAGATGTACTCAGCAAGCCACCGAATGCAAATGTAATGCAAGGTAATAACAAGGGAGACATTGGCTAGTTTTGCGGAAGCAGCATAATTGTAAAGCTTTAAATGTGAGCAGTTTATTAGTACGGAAAAGTAAACATGTGTGTGTGCATCATCATCTTCTAACTCGAGGGGTACAGTCAGCCCCACCTCGCTCAACAGTCCTTACGTGCCATGAATAACTCGAACATTCAATCAATTGTAAACTAACTGCGAGTAGTCACACAACCCGCCCTTGACCGTGGGCTCGGCTTTTCGAAAAGATTGAATTACTCTGATCAGAGATGTACCACTGTACCCACAAGGCACACACTCATCACCTACACCGAAGTGTAACGAGATGACCCATCACACGGGAACTCGTGCCAAAACCTTCCATATAGTCCTCCCCGACTCAATAGCACCCTCTTATGGGTTTCATATGGTGTCCCGACGCATCGGAGCCCCACCATACCCCCCCTTGAGCCTCGTCGGTACAAGTCGCCCGCATGCTAGCCCCTTGCCCCCTCCTCTATGGTGCATCGAGCCGGAGCATTCCATACTTCCAGTTAGGACTTACCCATTAGACTTGTGGTTGGTACGGAAGTGCTTTGCAACAGATCCCGCAGACCGGTCCTTATAGTGCCCCGGGTGCGACAAACCAGTGCCCGAGCTTGCACCCGGAACCCACCATACTTATAACCTAGCCAACTCCAACAGAGTCCAGAGACGAGAATGACGGGGAAAAATCATATACAGAATCCAGCTATCTACGACTCATTCTTTTTATCCTATAGCAGTCGTGCCGGTACATTGGGCACTAGCTAATATTTTTATAGTAGAGTGACAAGGAGTTTAAGGCTCAATAAGCATGGCTTGGGTTTGCACACAAGGACAGGGATCTAATAAATATAAGTGTAAGGTTTGATTATTGGACTAATGCAATATTAACCTATGGGTTATAGCGATAACTTATTAAAACATGGGCTCAATTATGATCAACTGTTTCCACAGAGATGGTCGATGACTTGCCTTGATCAGCAAAGGGGGATGGAGGAACCTCGGGGTAGAACTCCCGCTCCTCGACGAACTCGTAGTCTTCTTGATACGGAAAAATAAATAATACATTCAATAAACAGATAAAATCCACCAAATAAAGGAACATACATAGTTGGGGTGTTTTTATGTGAAATGTCAATTTTAATATTCTGAGTTTGGTATAGAACAGTAAAACTTAACTTTTTATGATTTTCTTAATTTATTTTGCTGATTTAATAATTTATCCATAAGGGGTTTTTATTCATTTATTTATTAAGAATATTTTGGGTAACAGTAACATATTGTTTTTATGGCATTAATGTGTAGAGAATAATTTACTGAATTTAACAAAATTTTAATGGTGAAATTTGGAGTTAAATTGAGCAAGATATGAATTTTTAAAGTTTAAACTATTTTCTAAATTTTATTAAAAACCAGAAATCAGTCTCTGGTCCACGGTGAACCAGGTTCACCGTGAACCCGTGACTGTGCGCGTGGACCCGAGCGACCTGGACCGTCGGATCTGGATCCAGCGGCCAGATACGAGGCGGGTGGGTTTAATGAGATTGAACGACTGAGATTAAAACGTGGCGAACGGGTACGCGTGGACGCACCAGATTGATCCTGGGGTTTAAGTAACGATCGACGGCTGCGATCGCCCCGTACCCCTTTGACCAGATCTACGGATGAGATTAAATCCCGAAGATCTACGGAAGGGATTTAATCTGTGCCCCTCGTTCGCGATCGTGCGGCCAGGATTTAATCCGGCACGACACGTTCGTAAGGGGGCCTCGCACCCTTCGTCTCCGGCGACGGCGGGCTCGGGTGCGGCCACGACGGCGACGGCGAGGGCCTAGGGGCCTAGCTTATGGCAAAAATGGATAGAGGAGAGGATGGCGATCACGATGATACCTCTGGCGGCGACGGAGGGCGACGGACGGCGGCCGGCGGCGAGGGTAGACGAAGCAGGGCGTACGGGTGCTCGACGGCGACGGCGGTCCGGCGGTCTTCACGGCCGTCGGAGTGGTGGTAGGCGGTACTGAAATTCAATCTCGTGCCCATCTCCTCTTGAAGGTTCTTCCAGAAACGAGAGGTAAACTGACTTCCTCTGTCGGACACTATCTTCTTGGGCACTCCATGAAGACATACGATCCGGGCCATGTATAGTTCTGCAAGCTTAGGGCCACTAAAGGTCGTCTTGACGGCTATGAAATGTGCTACTTTCGTAAGCCGATCGATGATCACCCAAATAGAATCATACCCAAGTTGGGTCTTTGGTAATCCGGTAATGAAATCCATACCGATCTCTTCCCACTTCCATTCAGGCACTTTAAGTGGCTGTAACAATCCTGCAGGCCTCTGATGTTCAGCCTTTACTCTTCTACAGGTGTCACACTCGGCGACGAACTGGGCAATCTCTCTTTTCATGCTAACCCACCAATAACGTTCTTTCAGATCCTGGTACATCTTGGTACTACCGGGATGAATGGAGTACAATGTCTCATGGGCTTCTCTCAGGATAAGGGTCTTTATCTCTGGCTTATCCGGTACACATATCCGGGTTCCAAACCATATGGTGCCGTTCTCGTCCTCTGAAAATCCTGGGGCTTTTCCTTGCCTCATGTTCTTCCTAATGGCAGCTATATCCGGGTCTTCCAATAGAGCTTCGCGGATTTGTTCGAACAAGACAGGTTGAGTCTCCAAGGTGGCTAGATATGCTCTTGTGGTTAATCCAAGATTTAACTTTTC
Source organism: Zizania palustris (assembly GCA_019279435.1). Lineage (NCBI taxonomy): Eukaryota > Viridiplantae > Streptophyta > Magnoliopsida > Poales > Poaceae > Zizania > Zizania palustris. Next base: position 19,380,118 of record JAAALK010000086.1, on the reverse strand, counting down.
CATCTCTCTACATAACAAGGGTGCATGATCCTGGATCATCACAGCGGTGCAATATCCCTTGCGACTTAATGCATCAGCTACCACATTTGCTTTTCCGGGGTGGTAGTGAATACATAAGTCATAGTCCTTTATGAGTTCCAACCATCGTCTTTGCCTCAGATTGAGGTCGGGCTGTGTGAAGATGTACTTCAAACTCTTGTGATCCGTAAAGATCTCACAGCGATTTCCAACCAAATAGTGCCTCCAAATCTTAAGGGCGTGCACTACGGCGGCTAATTCCAAATCATGGGTCGGGTAATTCAACTCATGAGGTCTCAACTGACGGGAGGCATAAGAGATAACTTTCCCGTCTTGCATAAGAACACATCCCAATCCTTGGCGAGATGCGTCACAGTAGACATGGAAGTCTTTACGGATATCGGGTAGGGTCAGTATGGGTGCTGACACACGGCGGGTCTTGAGGGTGCGGAAACTTTCCTCGCATTCAGGAGTCCATTCAAACTTCTCTCCTTTCTGCAACAACTTGGTCATTGGCTTGGCTATCTTAGAAAAATTCTCAATGAATCTCCGGTAATATCCGGCCAAACCCAGAAAACTTCGTATCTCAGATACGTTCGTGGGTGGCAGCTAATCCGTAACTGCTTCTACGGTGGCAGGGTCTACTGCGATTCCTTGCGCAGAGATGATGTGTCCAAGGAACTTTACTTCTGCCGTCCAAAACTTGCATTTGCTGTACTTGACATATAATTGGTGTTCCCTTAGCTTTCCTTAGGTTAACCGGAGGTGAGTCTCGTGCTCCTTCTGGTCCTTGGAATAAATGAGAATGTCGTCTATGAAGACTATGATGAACTTGTCCAAATACTCCATGAACACCTTATTCATCATATTCATGAAGAATGCAGGGGCGTTGGTCAATCCAAAGGACATAATCGTGCACTCATATAATCCATAACGGGTGGTGAAGGCAGTCTTGGGTATATCCTCTTCTCGGATCCTTAATTGATGATAACCAGAACGTAAATCGATCTTCGAGAATACTGTAGCTCCTTTTAGCTGGTCGAAGAGATCGTCGATCCGAGGCAATGGGTACTTATTCTTGATGGTTACTTCATTCAAAGCGCGGTAATCCACACACATACGCTTTGCCTTGTCTTCTTTCTTCTCGACGAAGATGACGGGAGCACCCCATGGCGATGTGCTAGGTCTAATGTAGCCTTTCTTCTCGAGATCCTCCAACTGCTGCTGCTGTTGCATCTGATTCAATAGGGCAGCAACCAACTGGTTCTGGGTGGCCATCATTTCAGCCAGTGTGGGGTGGTTGGCGACCGGGGCTTGCCTTTGCCCGGTGGCTCCCCATTGTGGCAAGTTGCCATTCTCTCCTCCGTTCTGAGGAGCGTCGGAACCCTGAGTGTTGGTCATCCTGGAGTTTTCAGAGTAGACATATTTATTTTAGCGAACTCTATATATTTATTCCAAAAGGGTACCGTTCTTGCGGTTACATTTATTTATTTCTTCATTCATGCCTTATGTGTTGGCACGAATGGTAATACAAGCAATCATAAAAAAACAATCAACCGTAAATCTACGTCTACGGTAACTAGGGGGACGACTCGATCTCGGGCTCGTGGGAGACGGTCGGGGTCGAGGAGCTGGACGGTCCGGCGGGTGGTGCGCTGCGAGAGATCCTCTTGGGCCTCACGGTAGGGATCCGAAGGGGTTTCTTCCTGCGAGGCGGAAGAGGCGCGATCTCCTCAAGGTCCTTCTTCGATTCTCTAAGCTGCTGACGAAGCTGGGTGTGGACCATGGCGCCCTGGCGTAGGAGCTCGTTCTGGCGCCTCAACTCCTCCACCTCGAGGGTCAACAAAGGGTTCTGCTCAAGCTGTCGACAGAGCTCGGCATTCTCACGGGTCAGGTTCTCCGAAGTGTGGCGGTAGAAGTCGATGGTGTCGTGCTGGCTGTCTGCATCGAGGATGGCCTCTGTGTGGAGGTTGTCCATGGCCTCCAAGAGTCTCATCGTGCGGGTGATGGCGGAGTTGCTCTGCGTGAGGGGGCTGATGTAGATGCTGCGGTGACTCCCGGGTGTGCGCATGGGCATGAAGCGGTAGACGGTGTCGCGGAGGTGGCAGTCGTATACCAGTCGAAGCTCGGCGAGGGACTGGAGAGCGGCTCGCTGGCTAGCCACCACGAATGAAGGTCCTCCAACTCCATGGGTGTAGAAGGGTGGCTGCGTGGAAGAGGGGCGGATTACAACCGTGACCTCGTAGTAGCTCTCGTTCGCGTCGGGAAAGATCCCGTGGAACGCGGGCTCATGGGGAAACCCCAAGAAGTCGACGAGCACGCGAAGCTCGCGGATGAATCCGGCCTCATCACGAAGAGTCCCGCTCATGGTATGAACCGGCATCTACAAAAGAGAGAAAGTTTTTGTGAAAATCTCGGAAGATGAGAGGATAAGCAGTGTTTGTGAGAAAATATAGTAAGTATAAGTCCTAGGGTCTGGTCTGTTTGGCTTCCTACAGTCAAGTCGGCTCTGATACCATCTTGTCGCGCCCCGATTTAATAAATCAGGACTTTATTGAAATTCCATAGAAAATCAATAAAACAAGACGTTCATCATGCGACCACGTATAATACGGGCAATCATTCACGGTTCGTAGACCGCATTAATACAAAAGTGAATAAAAGTGAAGAGAAACTAATAAAATAAGGGTCCTAGATGAACGCCTCCTTCCAGTCTCGCCTTGACTGGGTCGCTACTCCAGACCTGCATCCTCCTCGTAGTAGACGGGCTCTGATGTTGTAAGTCAACGGGGTGAGTACAGATGTACTCAGCAAGCCACCGAATGCAAATGTAATGCAAGGTAATAACAAGGGAGACAGTGGCTAGTTTTGCGGAAGCAGCATAATTGTAAAGCTTTAAATGTGAGCAGTTTATTAGTACGGAAAAGTAAACATGTGTGTGTGCATCATCATCTTCTAACTCGAGGGGTACAGTCAGCCCCACCTCGCTCAACAGTCCTTACGTGCCATGAATAACTCGAACATTCAATCAATTGTAAACTAACTGCGAGTAGTCACACAACCCGCCCTTGACCGTGGGCTCGGCTTTTCGAAAAGATTGAATTACTCTGATCAGAGATGTACCACTGTACCCAAAAGGCACGCACTCATCACCTACACCGAAGTGTAACGAGATGACCCATCACACGGGAACTCGTGCCAAAACCTTCCATATAGTCCTCCCCGACTCAATAGCACCCTCTTATGGGTTTCATATGGTGTCCCGACGCATCGGAGCCCCACCATACCCCCCCTTGAGCCTCGTCGGTACAAGTCGCCCGCAGGCTAGCCCCTTGCCCCCTCCTCTATGGTGCATCGAGCCGGAGCATTCCATACTTCCAGTTAGGACTTACCCATTAGACTTGTGGTTGGTACGGAAGTGCTTTGCAACAGATCCCGCAGACCGGTCCTTATAGTGCCCCGGGTGCGACAAACCAGTGCCCGAGCTTGCACCCGGAACCCACCATACTTATAACCTAGCCAACTCCAACAGAGTCCAGAGACGAGAATAACGGGGAAAAATCATATACAGAATCCAGCTATCTACGACTCATTCTTTTTATCCTATAGCAGTCGTGCCGGTACATTGGGCACTAGCTAATATTTTTATAGTAGAGTGACAAGGAGTTTAAGGCTCAATAAGCATGGCTTGGGTTTGCACACAAGGACATGGATCTAATAAATATAAGTGTAAGGTTTGATTATTGGACTAATGCAATATTAACCTATGGGTTATAGCGATAACTTATTAAAACATGGGCTCAATTATGATCAACTGTTTCCACAGAGATGGTCGATGACTTGCCTTGATCAGCAAAGGGGGATGGAGGAACCTCGGGGTAGAACTCCTGCTCCTCGACGAACTCGTAGTCTTCTTGATACGGAAAAATAAATAATACATTCAATAAACAGATAAAATCCACCAAATAAAGGAACATACATAGTTGGGGTGTTTTTATGTGAAATGTCAATTTTAATATTCTGAGTTTGGTATAGAACAGTAAAACTTAACTTTTTAGGATTTTCTTAATTTATTTTGCTGATTTAATAATTTATCCATAAGGGGTTTTTATTCATTTATTTATTAAGAATATTTTGGGTAACAGTAACATATTGTTTTTATGGCATTAATGTGTAGAGAATAATTTACTGAATTTAACAAAATTTGAATGGTGAAATTTGGAGTTAAATTGAGCAAGATATGAATTTTTAAAGTTTAAACTATTTTCTGAATTTTATTAAAAACCAGAAATCAGTCTCTGGTCCACGGTGAACCAGGTTCACCGTGAACCCGTGACTGTGCGCGTGGACCCGAGCGACCTGGACCGTCGGATCTGGATCCAGCGGCCAGATGCGAGGCAGGTGGGTTTAATGAGATTGAACGGCTGAGATTAAAACGTGGCGAACGGGTACGCGTGGACGCACCAGATTGATCCTGGGGTTTAAGTAACGATCGACGGCTGCGATCGCCCTGTACCCCTTTGACCAGATCTACGGATGGGATTTAATCTGTGCCCCTCGTTCGCGATCGTGCGGCCAGGATTTAATCCGGCACGGCACGTTCGTAAGGGGGCCTCGCACCCTTCGTCTCCGGCGACGGCGGGCTCGGGTGCGGCCACGGCGGCGACGGCGAGGGCCTAGGGGCCTAGCTTATGGCGAAAATGGATAGAGGAGAGGATGGCGATCACGATGATACCTCTGGCGGCGACGGAGGGCGACAGACGGCTGCCGGCGGCGAGGGTAGACTAAGCAGGGCGTACGGGTGCTCGACGGCGACGGCGGTCCGGCGGTCTTCACGGCCGTCGGAGTGGAGGCCGGGGACGAGGGGTCGTCGACGGTCACGACGGTGGCAGTGGCTAGGACAGGGGAGGCCGGAGGCGGCGGCGATCGCTCGCCGGAGGTGGAGCAGAGGGGACACTCGAAAACGAAGGGGGGAAGCGCTCTGGTTTGCTACGGCTCGGGCTACGGTGGTGAGGGATGAGTGCGGTGACCGGAGGGGGATTTTATAGGGGGTCACCGGCATCGGGATGGCAGGGAACCGAGGGATCCCGAGAGCTCCGGCGATCTCCTTCCAAGCTTCGGGTAGCTTTCCAAAGGTGCGAAAACGCGTGGGCAACGGATGGAAAGAGGCGGTGGCATGTGGGGGAGGCGATCCGGGGTGATCCAGGGTGATCCGGTGGCTGGCGGCGAGGAAACAGAAAGCGATCGCCGGGGAAGGGAAGGGGAGCGATCCCCTTCCATCGGAGACGAAGGTCCTGACAGGTGGGCTCCACCTGTCAGTGGGCGAACGGGAAAGGAAAGGGGCCGACAGGCGGGGCCGAGCGGTCAGTGGGCGAAGGCGAGCGCATGGAGGCTGACACGTGGGGCCAGGCGGGGCGCGGGTGGGTGGAGAGAGGGGAGGCGAGCGCCGACAGGTTGGTCCCACCTGTCAGTGGCTCAAGGCTTGGGCTGGGCTGGGCTTGGTCACTTTGAAAGTTGCGGCCCATTACGCATTTTAATTCTTTTCCGATTTAAAATAATTCCAGTAATTCATTTGTTTGATTAAGGGTTGAATCACTGTTGATAAAAATTTGTAAAAATTCCTAAAATTATATTTTGGTCTCTAGTTCATCTCATAAAATTTTCAAGTCCAGATTTTGAGTATTTCTCCCTGTTTGGCTTTGTTTGGGTTCTTTTATGAATTTTCCTTTAATAATAAATCCAGAAATGATTTAAATAATATTTTTCTTTTATTTTAATCTTTTTTTTAATTTCTGGGGTGTTACAGAGAGGTCTCCGGAGTACTGGATACACTTGTCTGCTTGTTTGTGGTGTGCAGGGACTTCGGAGGCGACAAATAGGTTCGTAGCAGGTGAACCTGGGTCAAGCGGGAGGCTTGATGCCAGGGGAGCGGGGAGCTCCGTCACGGTGGCTGCGAAGGGGTCTGGGTCGGTCCTCGGGTCGAGGCGTGCCAGGAGAAGGCAGTAAGTGCGGAGCGTGGCTCCGAGTGAAGATGCTCCGAGAAAAAGTCCTCGGAGGTGAGGCACTTCGAAGGTACTCCGAAAGGAGTGACTTCGGAGTTTGGTGGATCAAGTCCTCTGCGGAGGCAAGGCATTCGAAGTATGCTCCGGAGATAGACATTCGAAGATACCCGATGAAGGTCTCAAAAGTCAAGGTGCATCGAAGGCATGGTCCGGGTGAGGCTCGTCGAGGAGTGTGCTCGGGGAGAGACACTGCGACGAAGGGCTCATGGAATGCTTCATGCGGAGGCCTTGGACGAAGGAGGGACTTCGAAGGGTGGTACTCCGAAGGTGGGGCTTCAGAGTGAGGAAGGTTTCGGAGCGAGGCTAGCTCCGGAGTAAGGTTGACTTGTGGTGCTTCGGCCATGCATGGCTTCGGTACACGGACTGACGGAGTTCGAGCTGGGAGTAGCTGCGAAGCCGTGGTGGTCCACTCCGAAGGTGGTGGTGCGAAGGCCCAAAGGCTTTGACGGCTTCGGCTCAAAACCGTCACTGTATCGAAGGTTGACTTCGGTGAAGCGAAGGCCATCTAGCTCAAGGCTTCTCACCGAAGCTATCGCACCCCTCGCGTGCGAAGGGGGCTTCAGAAAGGTCAAAGGCTGCAAGTCTGACAGCGTCTGCTCTGCAAAAAGTTGGCGCTGTCCCCTCTGCAAAGCTGACAGAGAAGCCTCCAATAAAGTTGACTACCTTTTGTACCCCTCAGTTCTGTAGAGACAAAACGAATGTAAACCCTAGGGGTAAAGTAGTCAATTCCTTTGGGTGAACTATGGGCTATAAATATGGAGGCTCGGTAGGTAACATTTAACACTGTGAGCATTTACTGTTGAGCTCCTGTACCAGGCACCACTTCTCTGTATTCATCCAGAGTTCAAATTTTAGTGTTCCTTGTTCAAGCGGCGAAGCCCTGCTTCTCTGTTGTCTTTCTGCTTGAGCTTGTTTGCATACCTCGCTAGCTTTAGTGCACCGAAACCTGTCTAGGCGAAGTGTGTTTTGTGCGAAGGTTGCTTTTCAGTGTGCGTTCGCTCTGTGTAACAGGAGGCAAGACCTCACTGCTTACTAGCGAAGCCCTGTTCGAAGCCCGTGTTTTTATCGTGTCTAGATCCTAGCGAAGTCTGTTAGTGTGCGTTTAGACCTTCGTGTACGAAGCCCAGCACCAGTTGCTGCTGCCAAGTACTTGGTCGAAGTCCTCAGTGGGTTGTCCACTCTTGCGAAGGGTGAAGTGCGAAGCCTGCTCGAAGCACCCTGTGTGCGGAGCCTGCACTGACTTAGCAGAGTAGATTTTCGAGGGTTGTGAGCGGAGCGAAGTCTTCTTGACTTCGAACTTTTGCTTCTGCGAAGCCTGTGTTCGGAGTTGTCAAAACACCTCCGAACCAGAACTTCGAAGGTAGTGTTTGAAGCCTGTTCCGCAGAAGACAGAATTAAAACAGAAGGCAAGTTTTTAGCCCGAAATTTTAAAAGCTCCCATTCACCCCCCCCTCTGGTCGCCGTTTCCGGTCCAACAATTGGTATCAGAGCGGGTTAAGATCACCAGTTGACCTTAACCGGTTTTGTGATCTATTGGCGACATGGATAGAGGCAGTAAAATTCCTCTGTTCGATGGGACTGATTTTGCATACTGGAAGGTGCGCATGGAGGCTTACTTGTTAAGCCAAGGAAATGCAATTTGGGAGATTGTGGACTCACAATACTCCATCCCTGATACTCGCACCACTCAAACAGAAAAAGACCAGTATAATGCCAACTCCAAGGCAAGAAATATATTGTTCATTGGTTTGAGCCGGAGTGAGTTTGACAGGGTGCAGCACCTTAGGACTGCTAGGGAGATTTGGACAACACTCACTGTCTTTCATGAGGGCTCTACACAGATTAAGGCCAGGCGCCAAAGCACATACAATCAACAGTATCAGCTGTTTGTGCAGGCACCTGGTGAATCTATAGATGCCATGTTTTCACGCTTTGATGCTATAGTGAGTAACTTGCGGTCCAACGGGACGCTTGCTTACAACGATCATGATAGGGCTATCAAGCTTCTCTATGCTCTTGACCGTAGCATATGGGAAGTGAAGATATCCAGCATTGAGGAGTCTGCAGGTTATGACACATTGACCTGTGATGAGCTCTTCAGCAAGCTGAAGTCCACAGAGATTGCCAAGGCATCTCTTGCAGTGCACAGAAGCTCTTTGCCACAACCATTGGCATTGGTTTCTAGCACTAGCCGTGGCACCACTGCGGAACGAAGCACATCTGGCACTTGTGTTTTTACAGATGGTTTTGCTTTGTCCTCCCTGGTCTCCGTCACAAAGGAGCAGGTGGACACTCTAGATGTTGATGAGCTTGCTCTCATTGCCCGGAGGTTCACCCGTTTTTATCATGAGAGACGGGATCAGAGGAGAAGTGGTTTTAGTGGTTGCTTTGAGTGTGGCGACACTTCTCACATCAAGGCCAATTGTCCTAAGCTCAAAAAGAGAGATGAGGGTGAGCGCCCCAAATACCACAAGAAGGAGAGGAAACCCTTTGTGAAGGGTAAGCGCGGCAAGGTGGCTAAGAGAGTAGCCAAAGCCGCTTCCAGAGCATTTGTTGCTGCTCTCAGCAACATCGACACTTCCTCAACTGAGGAGTCGAGCTCTGAGGAGGAGGAGTCCCCGAAGAAGGAGGACAAGAAGGACAAGAAGGGACGAGATTTCACCGGCCTTTGCTTCATGGCCGACAGCGATCACAACGGCGATGAGCTTGACTCATCTGAGGTACCTCTATCATTTGACCAGCTTCTAATTAAATTAGATGAGCTGAATGAAGTAGTTCTTGGTCAGGATAGATTACTTGTGCAAGCCGCTAGAGAAAGAAAAGACCTTAGACTTAGGCTAGAATCTGTTTCTACTGATTATGCCATGCTTAAGTCTAAAGTTAGTGATGCTGAATGTGATTCTTGTACTGCTGTCATGGGTGAGCTTGCTCAGTTGCGTTCTGTTCATGCTCAAACTCTATCTGAGCTTGAGACTGCACAGAAGCAGCTTTTAGTGGTGAATTCTAGACCTCATGATATTATTGATTGCATGAACTGTTCTTTATTGCGCGAAAGCATTAATTTACGTGATAAGCATGTTCATGGTTTAGAGGCTAGACTGGAGAGGGCCGATAGTTCTAAGGATGTGCAGCCTGTTTGTGACACATGCATTACCCTTAAGGACCAGCTAGGCACTGTTAGAGAGCAAGCTGAAAACCTCATGTCTGAAAATGAATACCTTCTTTCCGTGGTTAACAAATGCACTGAGGGAAAGGGTAGGATGGATTTGCTCTTGGCCAAGACCAAGTTGTGTGCTGACAGAGCAGGGGTAGCTCTAGGTTTGGGTTTTGAGAGGATTCCTTCAGACAGTAAGACCAAAAATGTTTTTACCTCTCCCACTACCTTAGAGAAAGAGAGAGCTCTATTAGACACCCCTTCAGCCAAAAAGCCTACCCGACCACCAAAGAAAACCACACCTTCTACCAAGAAAATCCCTCCCAAGAAAACCACTCAGCAGAAGCCCAAGGAGCCTGTGAGAGTTGCTCCTGTGACCCATGAGAGTGCCCCTAGGAGAGTTTTCCATTGTTCCTACTGTCAGCGGGCAGGTCATTTGGTTGGGTTCTGTTTTCGTCGCATCAAGGATGAGCGACGCTCTCAGGCGATGAGTTACCAGGACATGCATTACCCATCTTTAGGTATGCATGAGTCTGAGTTGTACTATCGTCCTGCTTTTGAGGCTCCTCGTGCTTCTCGGAGAGGTTTTGCTCCTCGAGGTGTTCACCATGTTTCATATGGTGGTAGACCCCGGGCGAGTAGCTTTGTACCTCGTCAGAGTAGGAGACCTCGACATGTTGTTCGATCACAGCATGTAGGTAGACCTCGCACTTTGCATCTTTCAGATTATCATGTGCGTAGACCGTCTACTTTTACTGCGCCTACTACTCGTGTCACTCAGTGCTGGATGTCTCGTCATTTTTTCACTCACCCCAGCACTGAGCGATCGAGATATTCTTATCATGTGTAGGCGACAGATCGAGGCTTGGAGGGCACGTGGATCATGGACTCCGGTTGTTCGCGCCACATGACCGGAGATGCAGCATGGTTCTCCAGCCTCACCACAACCAAGCAAAGGGAACATATCACCTTCGGAAACAATCGAAGGAGTAGAGTGAAAGGTAAAGGTGTGGTAAGAATTAACTCGAATTTCACTCTCAAAGATGTTGCTTTGGTTGAGAACCTGGGATACAATTTGCTGTCTGTATCTCAGTTGCTTGATGAGGGCTTCGAAGTGCGATTCCATCGCGATACTTCGCAAGTGCTCAATTCTGATGGCGTTGTAGTCTGTAAGATCTTTAGAGTTGGGAGAGTTTTTGGAGCTGATTTTTCTGAGTCGTCTGGATCTTCTCATTGTCTTGTTGCACATTATACTTCTGAGCTTTGGAAGTGGCATAGGAGATTAGGGCATATGAGCTTTGAGTTGCTCGCTCGTCTGAGCGCCCTAGGCCTAATCCGAGGATTGCCCAAGCTCAAGTTTGAGAAGAATTTAGTTTGCGCTCCTTGTCGACATGGAAAAATGATTGCCGCTTCGCATTCGCCAGTCACCACAGTGATGACTGAACAGCCCGGAGAACTTCTCCACATGGACATTGTAGGTCCTTTACGGGTTAGTTCTTTAGGCGGCAAGTGGTATGTACTAGTTATTGTCGATGATTTCTCTCGCTACTCTTGGGTCTTCTTTCTTGCCAGCAAAGATGAAGTGTTTTCACACTTTTGGAGCTTGACTGTGAGACTTTTTACTGAACTCCCTGGTGCATTGAAATTCATTCGAAGCGATAATGGCACTGAGTTCAAAAATAGTCTCTTTGTTGACTTTTGCATGGAGCATGGCATAGAACATCAATTCTCTGCTCCGCGGGTTCCTCAACAGAACGGTGTTGTTGAGAGAAAGAACCGCACTTTGGTTGAGATGGCTAGGACGATGCTTGATGAGCATAGGACTCCTAGAAAATTCTGGGATGAGGCGATGAACACTGCGTGTTACATCTCAAACCGTATATTCTTGCACTCAATTTTAAATTTGACATCTTATGAGCTGCGTTTTGGGAGACAGCCCAAGGTTACTCATCTTCGAGTTTTTGGCTGTCGCTGCTTTATCCTAAAATGTGGTAACTTGGATAAATTTGAGTCGCGATCTTCTGATGGGATCTTTTTGGGTTACACAACACATGGTCATTCTTATCGTGTTTATAATTTAGAGACTAACACTGTCATCGAGTCATGTGATGTGACTTTTGATGAATCAACCCCCTTTGTTAGTTCTGGATTTGAACAGGCAAATGAACACGACATGGAACAGACCATCTTCGAAGAAGAAGATCCCGGAGAATTCGAGGATGGACCCCTGCTACCCTCGACATCGACCCCTGAAGCCGACCCCGCTTCGACCACTTCGGCTCGAGGTCCCGAAGCAACTACCTCGACATCGGTCATCTTGGACCACTCCAACGCACAAGTTGAGGGGGAGACTGCATCCCGCCGCGAGGCTCCACACCATGTTGAAAGGATGCATCCTCCTGAGCAGATCATTGGTGAGCTTGATCAAAGGGTAACACGTTCTCATGCTCATTTCATTGATTCCGCTTTTGTTGATTCTTTTGAGCCCTTAGATGTTAGTCATGCACTTTCTGATTCTAGTTGGATCAATGCCATGCATGAGGAACTTGAAAATTTTGAGAGAAACCAGGTCTGGTCTTTAGTTGATCCTCCACCAAATGTTCATTTCATTGGAACAAAATGGATTTTCAAAAATAAACAAGGGGAGGATGGGACTATAGTTAGAAACAAGGCTAGACTTGTAGCTCAGGGTTTTTCTCAACTAGAAGGGATTGGTTTTACTGAAACTTTTGCACCTGTTGCTCGCCTTGAGGCCATTAGGATTTTGCTTGCCTTTGCGACATCCCGGGGATTCAAACTCTATCAAATGGATGTCAAAAGTGCTTTTCTTAATGGCTTCATAGGTGAAGATGTTTATGTAAAACAACCCCCTTGTTTTGAAAACCCCAAGTACCCACATAAAGTCCTTAAACTTCATAAGGCTCTTTATGGACTCAAGCAGGCCCCTCGGGCGTGGTATGACAGACTTAAGTCTTTTCTGCTTGAGCGGGGGTATTTGATGGGCTCTGTTGATAAAACCCTGTTTACTCTCAAGCATGGCAAAGATTTCCTCCTAGTTCAGATTTATGTGGATGATATCATCTTTGGTGGCTCTTCTCATGCTTTGGTTGCCGAGTTTGCAGATACCATGAGTAGGGAATTTGAAATGTCCATGATGGGTGAACTCACCTTTTTTCCTTGGTTTGCAAATCAAACAAAGCAAACAAGGTACTTTTGTCCACCAGACAAAGTACACCAAGGACCTGCTCAAGAAATTCGACATGGCTGATGTGAAGCCCCTCGCCACTCTAATGGCTACATCTGTAGCATTGGATCCTGACGAAGATGGAGAAGCCGTAGATCAGAAGGAGTTCCGAAGCATGATCGGCTCCCTCCTCTACTTGACTGCTACGAGGCCGGACATACACTTCGCAGTGTGTCTGTGCGCTCATTTTCAGGCTTCACCGCGAGCTTCACACCGCCAAGCGGTAAAACGCATACTCAGGTATCTCAAACATACCCTCGAATTTGGCATATGGTATTCATCATCTTCATCTTTATGTCTTCGAGGCTATTCCGATGCGGATTTTGCTGGGTGTAGGATAGATAGGAAGAGTACCTCTGGTACTTGTCATTTTCTGGGTACTTCCTTAGTTTGCTGGTCTTCCCGCAAACAGTCTAGTGTTGCACAATCGACGGCTGAGGCCGAATATGTTGCTGCAGCTAGCTGTTGCTCTCAGATTTTGTGGATGATTTCCTCTTTGCGGGATTTCGGGTTAGATTATAAGAGTGTTCCACTTTTCTGTGATAACACTAGCGCTATTTGTATTGCAAACAACCCGGTTCAGCACTCCAGAACCAAACACATTGATGTGCGGTATCATTTTCTCATAGCACTTCAATATGTTGATACCCAACACCAGCTAGCCGATATTTTCACAAAACCCCTCGATGCTTCTCGATTTGCTTACTTGTGTGGGGAACTTGGTATTTGTCACCCTTACGACATTTTGTGAGGGGGAGCAGATTTAGATGGATGTGCATTTGCTAATAGTGGGTTGTAATTGCATTTACATCTTTTGCATTTATATGCCTGATTATAATTCATGAAATCATGACAACTCAGCTCTTTTTAATTCATCTGAAACATTCATGTGCATGATGTTTTCTTTCCAAAATCAAATCGTGCTCACTGCTTAGTCTTGAATCTAGCATGTTTAAGCAGGACTGCTTTAGCTATCTTTTATCTGCTTGATAGCAAGACACTGTTCTTTGGATGCTAAAAATTGCAACTTGAAAAATTGTTCTACATCCTCATGGATATTCATCAAGTGTTAAACAAATTGATTCACTTAATTAAAATCAAAAACTCCATGATTTGCATGCTTTAAGAGAAAAGATCCAGGTGGGTTTGTTTGTCGCACTACTCTATTCTAGACTGCTTTCCATTGCACATTGGTCTGAACTGGAATAGTGTAGTGTATGCCAAAATCATTGCCTTAAGCTTCTTATGGTTTTCATGCCTAGGCTTGTCCTGATTGGAAAGTATAAGGTGGACAAACAAATAACCCCTAGCATTAAGAAAAGAACAACACAATTCTTTGATCATCAAGTTTGCTTTCATTGCTCCATTTGAACTGGTCTTGTCTGTCTGGAGTAGAAATTGACTAGCTTTGCGCAGTCCTTGCTTTTACTGGTCTAGTTTCCTTGACTAAGTAGTGATGCTTTTATTTCAAAATGATAAAATCACATGCTGTCATCATGTTTTTAGAAGAAAGTTAATTTGAGCTGAGCCCATGATCTTTGGTATTACTGTTGGCATATTTTTGCGTTATATGTCTTTGCAATTCTGCTCATTTCCAAGCAATGCATCTTTTCATTCTCCTTGATGCTTGCATTGCCAAAGGGGGAGAGATTGCCACGTTCTCTGCTGCAAGGGGATATAATTTTCACAGGGGGAGTTTTTATCTTGAAAAAAGGGGAGATTTGCCGAAGGGGCTTTTACTCTTGAAAGGGGGGAAGAAAATTTATTTGTCAAGTGACATGTTTTGGCTCGTTTCTGAGTTTTTATGGTCACTTGTGTGCTGAAATTTTTTTACATTTTCTTGAACTTGAATTTGGTTGTCAATGCACTTATCAAGGGGGAGATTGAGAGACCAAGGGTTGGTTTCGGTGTTTGTGATGAGTGATTGACAGGCTTTTACCCTCTGGTTCGAAGGGGTACCTCCGAAGGGGTTCGAAGGTTGGACCTCCGAAGGGTGTTCGGAGGTGGTTTCACCGAAGGGCTCGGTGGTTTGGTTGCTGCAGCTGTTGCAGCGGAGTGTGCCTGTCGGAGGGGTCCGACAGTACACAATGACTGGGTTTGTACCGAAGGCTTCAGTACAGTGGGAGGTACACCGGAGTGTGTGCCGGAGGTTGCTAACCCGGAGAGGTCTCCGGAGTACTGGATACACTTGTCTGCTTGTCTGTGGTGCGCAGGGACTTCGGAGGCGACGGACAGGTTCGTAGCAGGTGAACCTGGGTCAAGCAGGAGGCTTGATTCCAGGGGAGCGGGGAGCTCCGTCACGGTGGCTGCGAAGGGGTCTAGGTCGGTCCTCGGGTCGAGGCGTGCCAGGAGAAGGCAGTAAGTGCGGAGCGTGGCTCCGGGTGAAGGTGCTTCGAGAAAAAGTCCTCGGAGGTGAGGCACTTCGAAGGTACTCCGGAAGGAGTGACTTCGGAGTTTGGTGGATCAAGTCCTCTGCGGAGGCAAGGCGTTCGAAGTGTGCTCCGGAGGGAGACATTCGAAGATACCCGATGAAGGTTTCAGAAGTCAAGGTGCATCGAAGGCATGATCCGGATGAGGCTCGTCGAGGAGTGTGCTCGGGGAGAGACACTGCGACGAAGGGCTCATGGAATGCTTCATGCGGAGGCCTTGGACGAAGGAGGGACTTCGAAGGGTGGTACTCCGAAGGTGGGGCTTCAAAGTGAGGAAGGTTTCGGAGCGAGGCTAGCTCCGGAGTAAGGTTGACTTGTGGTGCTTCGGCCATGCATGGCTTCGGTACACGGACTGACGGAGTTCGAGCTGGGAGTAGCTGCGAAGCCGTGGTGGTCCACTCCGAAGGTGGTGGTGCGAAGGCCCAAGGGCTTTGACGGCTTCGGCTCAAAACCGTCACTGTATCGAAGGTTGACTTCGGTGAAGCGAAGGCCATCTAGCTCAAGGCTTCTCACCGAAGCTATCGCACCCCTCGCGTGCGAAGGGGGCTTCAGAAAGGTCAAAGGCTGCAAGTCTGACATCGTCTGCTCTGCAAAAAGTTGGCGCTGTCCCCTCTGCAAAGCTGACAGAGAAGCCTCCAATAAAGTTGACTACCTTTTGTACCCCTCAGTTTTGTAGAGACAAAACGAATGTAAACCCTAGGGGTAAAGTAGTCAATTCCTTTGGGTGAACTATGGGCTATAAATATGGGGGCTCGGTAGGTAACATTTAACACTGTGAGCATTTACTGTTGAGCTCCTGTACCAGGCACCACTTCTCTGTATTCATCCAGAGTTCAAATTTTAGTGTTCCTTGTTCAAGCGGCGAAGCCCTGCTTCTCTGTTGTCTTTCTACTTGAGCTTGTTTGCATACCTCGCTAGCTTTAGTGCACCGAAGCCTGTCTAAGCGAAGTGTGTTTTGTGCGAAGGTTGCTTTTCAGTGTGCGTTCGCTCTGTGTAACAGGAGGCAAGAACTCGCTGCTTACTAGCGAAGCCCTGTTCGAAGCCCGTGTTTTTATCGTGTCTAGATCCTAGCGAAGTCTGTTAGTGTGCGTTTAGACCTTCGTGTACGAAGGCCAGCACCAGTTGCTGCTGCCAAGTACTTGGTCGAAGTCCTCAGTGGGTTGTCCACTCTTGCGAAGGGTGAAGTGCGAAGCCTGCTCGAAGCACCCTGTGTGCGGAGCCTGCACTGACTTAGCAGAGTAGATTTTCGAGGGTTGTGAGCGGAGCGAAGTCTTCTTGACTTCGAACTTTTGCTCCTGCGAAGCCTGTGTTCGGAGTTGTCAAAACACCTCCGAACCAGAACTTCGAAGGTAGTGTTCGAAGCCTGTTCCGCAGAAGACAGAATTAAAACAGAAGGCTAGTTTTTAGCCCGAAATTTTAAAAGCTCCCATTCACCCCCTCTGGTCGCTATTTCTAGTCCAACAACCTTGTTTGCTTTGCTTGATTTGCAAACCAAGGAAAAATGTGAGTTTGCCCATCATGGACATCTCGAACTCGCTGCTCATGGCATCTGCAAACTTGACAACCAAAGCATGAGAAGAGCCACCAAAGATGATATCATCCACATAAATCTGAACTAGGAGGAAATCTTTGCCATGCTTGAGAGAGAACAAAGTTTTATCAACAGAGCCCATCAAATATCCCTGCTCAAGCAGAAAAGACTTAAGTCTGTCATACCAAGCCCGAGGGGCCTGCTTGAGTCCATAAAGAGCCTTATGAAGTTTAAGGACTTTATGTGGGTATTTGGGGTTTTCAAAACCAGGGGGTTGTTTTACATAAACATCTTCGCCTATGAAGCCATTAAGAAAAACACTTTTGACATCCATTTGATAGAGTTTGAATCCCCGGGATGTCGCAAAGGCAAGCAAAATCCTAATGGCCTCAAGACGAGCAACAGGTGCAAAAGTTTCAGTAAAATCAATCCCTTCTAATTGAGAATAACCCTGAGCTACAAGTCTAGCCTTGTTTCTAACTATAATCCCATCCTCCCCTTGTTTATTTTTGAAAATCCATTTTGTTCCAATGAAATGAACATTTGGTGGAGGATCAACTAAAGTCCAGACTTGGTTTCTCTCAAAATTTTAAAGTTCTTCATGCATGGCATTGATCCAACTAGAATCAGAAAGTGCATGACTAACATCTAAGGGCTCGAAAGAAGCAACAAAAGCGGAATTAATGAAATGAGCATGAGAACGTGTTACCCTTTGATTAAGCTCACCAATGATCTGCTCGGGAGGATGCATCCTTTGAACATGGTGTGGAGCCTCGCGGCGGGATGCAGTCTCCCCCTCAACTTGTGCGTTGGAGTGGTCCAAGATGACCGATGTCAAGGTAGTTGCTTCGGGACCTTGTGCCGAAGTGGTCGAAGCGGGGTCGGCTTCGGGGGTTGATGTCGAGGATAGTAGGGGTTCATCCTCGAAATCTCCGGGATCTTCTTCTTCGAAGATGGTTTGTTCCATGTCGTGTTCATTTGCCTGTTCAAATGCAGAACTAACAGAGGGGGTTGATTCATCAAAAGTCACATCACATGACTCGATGACAATGTTAGTTTCCAAATTATAAACACGATAAGAATGACCATGTGTAGTGTAACCCAAAAAGATCTCGTCAGAAGAACACGACTCAAATTTATCCAAATTACCACGTTTTAGGATAAAGCATCGACAACCAAAAACTCGAAGATGAGTAACCTTGGGCTGTCTCCCAAAACGTAGTTCATAGGATGTCAAATTCAAAATTGAGCGCAAGAAGATTCGGTTTGAGATGTAACATGCAGTATTCATGTCCTCAGCCCAGAATTTTCTAGGAGTCCTATGCTCATCGAGCATCGTCCTAGCCATCTCAACCAAAGTGCAGTTCTTTCTCTCAACAACACCGTTCTGTTGAGGAACCCGCGGAGCAGAGAATTGATGTTCTATGCCATGCTCCATGCAAAAGTCAACAAATAGACTGTTCTTGAACTCAGTGCCATTATCACTTCGAATGAATTTCAATGCACCAGGGAGTTCAGTGAAAAGTCTCAAAGCCAGGCTCCGAAAGTGTGAAAACACTTCATCCTTGCTGGCAAGAAAGAAGACCCAAGAGTAGCGAGAGAAATCGTCGACAATGACTAACACATACCACTTGCCGCCTAAAGAACTAACCCGAGAAGGACCTACAGTGTCCATGTGGAGAAGTTCTCCGGGTTTTTCAGTCATCACTGTGGTGACTGGCGAATGCGAAGCGACAATCATTTTTCCATGTCGACAAGGAGCGCAAACTAAATTCTTCTCAAACTTGAGCTTGGGCAATCCTCGGATCAGACCTAGGGCACTCAGACGAGCGAGCAACTCAAAGCTCATATGCCCTAGTCTCCTATGCCACTTCCAAAGCTCAAAGGTAGAATGTGCAACAAGACAATGAGAAGAACCAGATGACTTGGAAAAATCAGCTCGAAAAACTCTCCCAACTCTAAAGATCTTACAATTCACAACGCCATCAGAATTGAGCACTTGCGAAGTATCGCGATGGAATCGCACATCGAAGCCCTCATCAAGCAACTGAGATACAGAAAGCAAATTGTATCCCAGGTTTTCAACCAAAGCAACATCTTTGAGAGTGAAATTCGAGTTAATTCTTACCACACCTTTACCTTTCACTCTACTCCTTCGATTGTTCCCGAAGGTGATATGTTCCCTTTGCTTGGTTGTGGTGAGGCTGGAGAACCATGCTGCAGCCCCGGTCATATGGTGCGAACAACCGGAGTCCATGATCCACGTGCCCTCCAAGCCTCGGTCTGTCGCCTACACATGATAAGAAAATCTCGATCGCTCAGTGCTGGGGTGAGTGAAAATATGACGAGGCATCCAACACTGAGTGATACGAGTAGTAGGCACAGTAAAAATAGACTGTCTACGCACAGGATAATCAGAATGATGCAAAGTGCGAGGTCTACCTCCATGCTGTAATCTAACAACATGACGAGGTCTCCTACTCTGACGAGGTACAAAGCTACTCACCCAGGGTCTACCACCATATGGAACATGGTGAACACCTCGAGGAGCAAAACCTCTTCGAGAAGCATGAGGAGCCTCAAAAACAGGACGATAGTAAGACTCAGACTCATGCATACCTAAAAATGGGTAATGCATGTCCTGGTAACTCATCGCTTGAGAGCGTCGCTCATCCTTGATGCGACGAAAACAGAACCCAACCAAATGACCCGACCACTGATAGTAGGAACAATGAAAAACTCTCCTAGGGGCACTCTCATGGGTCATAGGAGCAACTCTCACAGGCTCCTTGAGCTTCTGCTGAGTGGTTTTCTTGGGAGGGATTTTCTTGGCAGGAGGAGTGGTTTTCTTTTGAGTTCGGGTAGGCTTTTTGGCTGAAGGAGTGTCTAACAGAGCTCTCTCTTTCTCTAGGGTA
Source organism: Zizania palustris (assembly GCA_019279435.1). NCBI lineage: Eukaryota > Viridiplantae > Streptophyta > Magnoliopsida > Poales > Poaceae > Zizania > Zizania palustris. Next base: position 19,360,765 of record JAAALK010000086.1, on the reverse strand, counting down.
GTGGGTGAGGTAAAAACAGTTTTGTTCCCATTATCTGAAGGAATCCTCTCAAAACACAAACCTAGAGCTAACCCTGCTCTGTTAGCACACATCTTGTTCTTGGCCAAGAGCAAATCCATCCTACCCTTTCCCTCAGTGCATTTGTTAACCACAGAAAGAAGGTATTCATTTTCAGTCATTAGGTTCTCAGCTCGCTCTCTAACAGTGCCTAGCTGGTCCTTAAGGGTCATGCAAGTGTCACACACAGGTTGCACATCCTTAGAACTACCGGCCCTCTCCAATCTAGCCTCTAAGTCATGAACATGCTTATCACGTAAATCAATGCTCTCACGTAATAAAGAACAGTTCATGCATTCAATTATATCATGAGGACTAGAATCAACCATCAAAAGCTGCTTCTGTGCAGTCTCAAGCTCAAATAGAGTTTGAGAATTTACAGAACGCAACTGAGCAAGCTCACCCATGACAACAGTACAAGATTCACATTCAGCATCATTAACTTTAGACTTAAGCATGACATACTCAGTAGAAACAGATTCTAGCCTAAGTCTAAGGTCTTTTCTTTCTCTAGCGGCTTGCACAAGTAATCTATCCTGACCAAGAACTACTTCATTTAGCTCATCTAGTTTAATTGAAAGCTGGTCATAGGATAGTGGTATCTCAGATGAGTCAAGCTCATCGCCGCTATGATTGCTGTCGGCCATGAAGCAAAGGCCGGTGAAGTCTCGTCCCTTCTTGTCCTTCTTGTCCTCCTTCCTTGGGGACTCCTCCTCCTCAGAGCTCGACTCCTTAGTTGAGGAAGTGTCGATGTCGCTGAGAGCAGCAACAAATGCTCTGGAAGCGGCTTTGGCTACTTTCTTAGCCATCTTGTCGCGCTTTCCCTTCACAAAGGGTTTCCTCTCCTTCTTGTGGTATTTGGGGCGCTCACTCTCATCTCTCTTCTTGAGTTTCGGGCAATTGGCCTTGATATGAGAAGTGTCGCCACACTCAAAGCAACCACTAAAACCACTTCTCCTCTGATCCCGTCTCTCATGATGAAAACGGGTGAACCTTCTGGCAATGAGAGCAAGCTCATCATCATCCAGAGTGTCCACCTGCTCCTTAGTGACGGAGACTAGAGAGGACAAAGCAAAACCCTCTGCAAGAACGCAAGTACCAGATGTGCTTGGTTCTGCAGTGGTGCCACGGCTAGTGCTAGAAACCAATGCCAATGGCTGTGGCGAAGAGCTTCTGTGCACCGCAAGAGATGCCTTGGCAATCTCTGTGGACTTTAGCTTGCTGAAGAGGTCATCACAGGTCAATGTGTCATAGCATGCGGACTCCTCAATGCTGGATATCTTTACTTCCCATATGCTACGATCAAGAGCATGGAGAAGCTTGATAGCCCTATCATGATCATTGTAAGCAAGCGTCCCGTTGGACCGCAAGTTACTCACTATTGCATCAAAGCGTGAAAACATGGCATCTATAGATTCACCAGGTGCCTGCACAAACAGCTGATTCTGTTGATTGTATGTGTTTTGGTGCCTGGCCTTAATCTGTGTAGAGCCCTCATGAAAAATAGTGAGAGTGGTCCAAATTTCCCTAGCTGTCCTAATGTGCTGCACCCTATCAAACTCACATCTACTCAAACCAATGAACAATATATTTCTAGCCTTGGAGTTGGCATTATACTAATCCTTCTCTGTTTGAGAGGTGCGAGTTTCAGGGATGGAGTATTGTGAGTCCACAATCTCCCAAATTGCATTTCCTTGGCTTAGCAAGTAAGCCTCCATGCGCACCTTCCAGTATGCAAAGTCAGTCCCATCGAACAGAGGAATTTTACTAACTCTGTCCATGTCGCCAAGAGATCACAAAATCGGTTAAGGTCAACTGGTGATCTTAACCCACTCTGATACCAATTGTTGGACCGGAAACGGCGACCAGAGGGGGGTGAATGGGAGCTTTAAAATATCAGACTAAATCTAGCCTTCTGTTTTAATTCTGTCTTCTGCGGAATAGGCTTCGAACACACCCTTCGAAGTACTGGTTCGGAGATATTTGATGGCTTCTAACACAGGCTTCGCAAGGAGTAAAAGTTCGAAGCCAAGAGGACTTCGCTCAACACGCAACCCCGAAAAATCAGCTTTGCTAAGTCAGTGCAGGCTCCGCACACTGGGTGCTTTGAGCAGGCTTCGCACTTCACCCTTCGCAAGAGAAGACTACCCTCTGAGGAATTCGACCAAATACTTAGCGACGGCAACTGGTGCTGGGCTTCGTACTTCGAAGGTCTAAAAGCACACTAAACAGACTTCGCCGAGGACTTCGACACGGGAAGAAAGACGGGCTTCGATCAGTGCTTCGCTAGTAATCAGCGAGGTCTAGCCTCCAGTTTACACAAAGCGAATACGCACTATAGAACACACTTCGCTTAAAACACACTTCGCCCAAACAGGCTTCGATGCACTACTTCTAGTCAATCGAAGTGACACACACGAGATCGAAGTATGCAGCGAGGTATGCAAACAAGCTCAAGCAGAAAATGAACACAGATTTAAGGCTTCGCTGCTTGAACAGAGAACACAAAAATTGAACTCAGGATGAATACAAAGTGTGTGGTGGCTAGTAGAGGAGCTCAACAATGAATGCTCAAAGTGTTAAATGTCACCTACCCAGCCCCCACTATTTATAGCCACTATTCACCCAAGTGAATTGACTACTTTACCCCTAGGGTTTACATTGGTTTTGTCTCTACAGAACAGAGGGGTACAAAAGGTAGTAAACTTTATTTGGAGGCTTCTCTGTCAGCTTTGTAGAGGGGACAGCGTCAGCTTTTTCCAGAGCAGACACTGTCAGCCTTTATAGTCAGCCATTACAGTCTTGGACTCTTCTGAAGCCCCCCTTCGCTCGTGAGGGGTGCGGTAACTTCGGTGAGAAGCCTTGAGCCTGATGGCCTTCGCTTCACTGAAGTCAGCCTCCGATACAGTGACGGTTTTTAGCCGAAGCCGTCAAAGCCCTTGGTCCTTCGCACCAACACCTTCGGAGTGGACCACCACGGCTTCACAGCTTCTCCCAGCTCGAACTCCGTCAGTCCGTGTACCGAAACCATGTATGGCCGAAGTACCACAAGTCATCCACACTCCGGAGCCAGCCTTGCTCCGAAGCCTGCTTCCCTCCGAAGCCCCACCTTCGGAGTACCACCCTTCGAAGTCCCTCCTTCGTCCAAGGCCTCCGCATGAAGCATTCCATGAGCACTTCGTCACAATGTCTCTCCCCGAGCACACTCCTCGACGAGCCTCACCCGGACCATGCCTTTGATGCACCTCGACTTCTGAGACCTTAGTTGGGTAACCTTCGAGTGTCTCCCACCGGAGCACACTTCGAACACCTTGCCTCTGCTGAGGACTTGATCCACCATACTCCGAAGTCACTCCTTCCGGAGTACCCTTCGAAGTGCCCCGCCTCAGAGGACTTTGTCTCGGGGTACCTTCACCCGGAGCCACGCTCCGCACTTACTGCCTTCTCCTGGTGCACCTCGACACGATATCCGACCTAGACCCCTTCGCAGCCTTTGTGACGGAGCTCCCTGCTCCCCTGGCATCAAACCTCCCGTTTGACCTAGGTTCACTTGCTACGAACCGTCCGTCGCCTCCGAAGTCCCCTGCGCACCACAGACAAGCAGACAAGTGTATCCAGTACCCCGGAGATCTCTCCGGGTATGCAACCTTTGGCACACACTCCGGTGTACCGCCCAAAATACTGAGACCTTCGGTACAGCCAATCATCGTGTACTATCAGACCCCTCCGACAGGCACACTCCGCTGCAACAGCTGCAGCAACCAAACCCACCGAACCCTTCGGTGAAACACCCTCCGAACACCTTCGGAGGGCCAACCTCCGAACTCCTTCGGAGGGACCCCTTCGAAACAGAGGATAAAAGCCTGTCAATCACTCATCACAGACTCCGAAACCAACCCCTGGTTTCTCAATATTCATATTTTTGAGCCCATTTGGAAGCCTTACCCATTAAATTGAAAGAAATTTTGAAAACTCTAAGTTACGACACTCTATCGATAATGTGCAGCTTAATGATTTTTTAATTCTAAAAATTAAATAAAATCGAAAAACACAAGATTTATCATGTTGTTATGATATGATATGTGTATACTATGATAAAAAATTAAAAATATTTTGAGAAAGTTGTCACATAGCATGTTAAGAAACATGAGATTCTTCCACGAGGAATTAAAGTTTAGAGAATACATATATTAGTTTTGAAAGTAAATAGATGGTTAAATATTTTTTTGAACTTATGTATTTTTTTACGATCCAAATAAAATATAGTTGATATCTTTTGGCGTGTTTTTTGGTCACACACTGAAACACGCGCGACCTGGGAGATTTGCTTAACTCTAGTGTAGGTCCTACGTCTTAGAAAAGGTTTCAGGACGTACCAATCAGTTTGACCCTACAACTGATAAGGAATCGAAAAATACGGACATTAGTAGCATAGTCGATCAGCTGGCAAGACGATGACTGTGGCTTAAATATAAAGTCGCGAAGCATCGTGCGATCGGCCATATGGCCGATAGCCCGAATTAACCCAATCGAACAAGCGCGCCATCAGCCGATAGAGAAATCAGGATATACATGTAGGCCTATGATCCCTCTTCGACGGTGAACATGATACGAAGATGAATTGAAGATAACTTATCAGCTTGTACTTTGATAGAAATAAATAAAACATGTCAGATAACAGATATATATCATGGAAATCATCACAATAACTAGATCGGACCTAACCGAGATAGTAGTTGGTCACGATGATCTGAACAATATATCAACGAATCGGGCAAACTTTATTTAGATGAATAGTATATGACATGAAAAATATACAACATCAAGAGATGTCGGACTTAACCGATGAAGCCTCAAGCTATCAAACCTAGATCACCTCAATCTAAGAGATCAAACCTAACTGATGCAGCCTTAGACCTAGCCAAATACACTAAGAACAACTGGCGACCATGTTGTTTCACCGTTCTCCTCAAGAGATCGGATCGAACCGATGCAACCGTGAGGATACTAACCTAGTTGACACAGAAGCCGAGATTGGCGGGACTCATCTCTTCACTGGAGATCAAACTGATGTAGCCCAGCTCCGAGAGCCCGAGTCCCACCGGATAACCTTGGGGCACAAGGATGGTGATGCACCGATTATAGATTGAACGAGAGTTAAACTAAACCTAACCTAGTGGATACATATTTATAGTCCGTAGACTTGCCATCCAAGTAATCTATCAGTCGATTTTGGATGAATCCGTAACCTCCTGCCGCTCTTATCTCCATCGGCCTCCTTTCGATCATGCAGTTGTTGCGTACGGGCTTCTTTGACTTTCTTTGACCATATATTCCTTGACATTCTGTTGACCGCACGTCTTCCTTGGTGGACCTTGGGTTTTACCAATTCTTGGCGTCAACAATATCGTGCAAAAATTTAGTATTTTTCTCGGTCAGTTTACTATTTTTAATTTATTAAGTGTGTTTCTAAGATTTATATTTAAATAGGTCAAATTTGAACTACAAGTGCATGAAATAATGAACCAAAATTTATAGAATAATTATATTCATATTTTTAGTCCATTTTTAGGCCTTACTGACTAAATGGAAAGAAAATTAGAAAAATCTAGGTTGCGACACTCGATGGACAACATGAAGATTAATGGTTTATTTATTTATAAAAAAATCAAAGCATGAAAAATGGGAGACCTATCATGCTATTATAATATGATACATAGATACTGTTATAAAAATTTAAAAATATTTGGATAAAGTTGTTACATATGATATTAAAAAACCGAAGATTTTTAAGGACAATTTTGGATTTAAAAACGAAATGTGTTAGGTTTGAAATCAAATCGATGGTTAAATAATTGTTTTAATTTAAAACATATTCTATAATCAAAATACATTGTACCTTATCCCATGAAAAAATTACCATTTTTCTATGTCAGTTAGCAATTTTTAATTCATTAATTGTTTTTTAGGATTTAAATTGAAACATGTCAAATTTGAACCGCGAGTGCGTGAAATAATGAAATAAATTGTATAAAAAATCACATTCATATGTTTGAGTCAATTTTTAGGCCTTACCCACTAAATTTAAAAATGTTTCACAAAATTTGTCAATAAAAAGGAAGGACATATCTGGCAAATTTTTAAAAAATAAAATAAATGTTTGACGTGTGCTAAATTTGATACACTCAACAAATAATTTGTGTTTTCCCAGTGGAAACACTCTACAAACAAAATTTTGACATCTTTTGCACTTGGCGTCAAAAATTTCATATTCTGCGCCAAAAAAATAAAGTTAAACTTAGTAAACATCTGGATTTATATTCAAATTCGAGTTTTCTATTTTGTATTTGTATTTGAAAATATTAATATTCATATTTACTATATTGATATCCAATCCAAATTCGATTTCATCTGCATCTGATTTGAAACCATCTCTACTGCGGAGTGGTTGTTGTGTTGTGCCTATGCTTGCACGGGGTTGAGGGAGGTGTGTAAAATGGGAGAAAGGGCTGGCCAAAAAATCCTATGATTTGTCACTCTTATAACACCTCTTTATTATGTTGTTATCCTAATTTGTTTGATAAAAGAATGTATTATCCTGCCCTGCTTTATTAGAAAGCATCAGAGAACAAAGTTCAACTAGGGTTACCAGCGACCATACAAACCACTATAGCAAACCAACATCACCCAAAAACTAGCATCAAAACCAAAACTAACAGCAATCCTGAAGTAGCCAACATCATCAACAAAATGACCAATGGCACCAAACAGTGGGGGCAACAAAACAAACATAACCGTATCAGAGATCATTTTTCCTCAACATAAACAAGTGATGAAGATATACGTTGAAGCAAATCATTTTGATGGACGCGTATACTTCCTACCTTGCTGATTCTTGTCAGATTTTGAATGTTTGCAAGGAGCAATCTTTGACATCTTGAAGCATCCTGGTTTAGACGTTTAGGAACTATCACCGTCCACTGCGACAAGAACACGATCATTTTGTAAACAAGATTAGTAGCATCACTAGGGAGGACATTATTGAAGACAAAGTCATTTCTAGAAATCCAAGTAGCCTAGCTACCACTCTTTTTGTTTTTGCAAAAAGATCACAAGTCATAGTGGGTATTGATTGAATCATCAAATGATTCACCGACTCTAGCTGATTACAAAGCTTGCAGTTAGGGAGTCTTGCCAATTGTGTTTGCTCTTTGTTCTATAACCTGAATCTTGCCCTTGAACATAAGCCAAACAAATAAATTGACTTTTCCCCCACATACTACTTTGTAACTACAACTCATCTGAATCTAATTCTTAACTTTTCGAAGGCTCTTCAAGAGAAAGAAGGCACCATGACACATATGTTGGAAGACATTGCTATTCAGTTTGTACTTATTTCTCAAAATTTCATAGCAAAGTCCATCATGACTAGCCTATAACCGAAAAAACCATTTACATAGAAGTGAGATATTCATGGATCTCATGTCAAGAAACCCCATTTCCTCATAATATTTAGGAAAACACAATGACTTCAACTAATCATGTGATATCTCTTCTTCTGTCCTAAGCCATCCTAAAAAATCTCCCCTGAATGCTATCGATCTTCTAGTGAATTGACTCGGGCAACTTAAACACACCCATAGCATACATCAGGATACTACTCAAGCATGAATTAATCAATGTCATTCTACCCCCATACGACAAATGCCCACACTTCCAAGTTGCTAACATTTTCTTACAATAACAGCAAAATAAGCTTTCGATGGTTTGAAGCTATTAATTGGCAAGTCCTAATAAGTGATAGGATAAGACCCCAAATTACAGTTGAACACATCTACAACTCTCTCACCTTATTCAAAATAAATCCCTACCGTTATAATTTCACTTTTCTAGTAATTAATTCTCATCTCTGACATCTCTTCAAAGTAGTACAAGAGGAACTTCCTTGTAATAAAGTTTTCCTTGATTATTCCATCGGCAGAATCATGTCATTTGCATATTATAAATGAGTCAGCCCTTCATGAACCATATGAGGAACCAAGTCAAAAATGATCAAATTGTTTTTCCCTCTAAAGAATTTCTAACAAGGCATCCCCACCATATTGAAAAGCAGAGGCGGTAGAGATCCCCTTATCTCACACCTTATATGTTCTGAAGAATTTTCCTAGGCATTCATTGATATTAATGGCAATTCTTCCACCCTCCACAACCCTCTTAATCTAGCCAATCTATTTTTGGTCAAAACCCTTTTTGTGGAGAACTTCAAAAACAAAACCCCACTGCACTTTGTCGTATACCTTTTCAAATTCTAATTTTAGAATTATCGTTTTCTACCTTTTGACTTTGAGTTCGTGTAACACCTCGTGCAAAATAACAACCCCCTCTAAAATATTCCTCCCTGGAATAAAGACGCTTGACAAGGATCAATTATGTTCTGAGCAACTTTCCTAAGTATATGAATTAGGACTCTAGTTATAATCTTATAACTCACATTGAGTAGATATATTGGACTGAATTGCCTGATTGGAACAAACATCTTTGATGTTTGGCACAATAACTATCTTTCCATAATTGATCCTAGCAATGTGCGGGCTGGAGAACAACTAATGGGATTAAAATAAACCAATGATTTATCAGTCCTATAACACCTCTTAATTATGTTATTATTATATAACAATGATATAAGCAGTGGCGGATCCAGAAAAAATTTAGGGGGCTAAATGAACTATGTATCAGCCACAAATAATATGTAGATGTATATAAATTATTCACTATTTTAAATGAATATTAAATATAAAATCATAATTATAACAAAAATATTAAAATTATATAAGGATTTATAAAGAAATACACAGAAAATACAATGAATATACAAATAATACAATGAATATACAAAAAAAATACACTAACTATTCAATGGAGCAGCCAACGGTAGGAGGGCGCGTGTACCCCCAGCACCCCTTGGATCGGCCGCTGCATATAAGATATCATGTAAATTAATAACATGTAAATAAGAATAAAAAACCAAAATCATTTTTATCAGTGATAAATTATCATTATCAATTTTCTTCACTTAGATCAGTTTAGTGACTTAGGCGATGTTTGGTTGCCTGTATCATTTCATTCATGTATCATTCTGTCAGAATGGTTTTGTTCGAAGATTTTGCCCAAACCATGCGATACAAGATTGCCGAGGAATATTCCATAAATCTGTCGTTCATATAAGATGAAATAATTCAACTTAAACAACCAAACATACGAAAAGTGTTAAATCTAAGACGGAAAAATCGAGCAACCAAACACCGCCTAACTCGTGAACAACTCATGGGATTAAAGAAATAAAGATGCCAAGTGCACATGGCGATCGATCGGCGTCGAGCCGTGCGTCCGGCGGCGCCGTAGTCTTGTGTGCTTGTACAGGCTGCAGCTGCACGATGCCGTCCTCCGTGAGAGAGCTGGAAGCCGGCCCACCCTTATCAGGATCTTCCTCTCATCAGTTCAGTCCGAGCTGGGTACTAGTCTAAGTAAGTTTTTAAATCGAATCTTAGAATTTGAAACTACTTTATGGAAAATGTTTTTCGCCGGGCTAGTCTGGTGAAGTTTCGTTAGCACCAAACATATACGAGAGAGCATGGACGGAGGCAGCCACTGGCCTGCACCTAAACGACCTAACTTAAGTCGCTTTCACTCGTCGAAGGATCATCACTACAGGAAAACGATAAACTTTCGTCGGCCAATTTAACTTCCGTCGGTTTTTGGGAAAGCCGACGGAAGTTAAATAACTTCCGTCGGCCCCTGACAGTGGCCGACGGAAGTTAGCGGGGGTTTTTCTGCGGTCGATCGGATCCCCCTAACTTCCGTCGGCTTTAATGCTGGCCGACGGAAGTTAGTTTGGCCTTTTCCCAACCGCGCGCGCGTACAGGGAGACCTAACTCCCTGTACGCGCCCACGCCGCCGCCGCCTCCCGCGCTCAGCCCGCCGCCGTCTCCCGCCCTCGCCGCCTCCCGCCGCCGCCCGCCCTCGCCGCCTCGGGCCGCCGCCCGCCCGGCCGCCGCCCACCTCGGGAGCCGCCCGCCCGCCCGGCCGCCTCCCGCCTCGGACGCCGCCGCCCGTCCTCGCCGCCGGAAGTTGGCTTCTTCCATCGGGAAAGAGCTAACTTCCGTCGGCCAAAGAAAGCCGACGGAAGTTGCCTGTTTTGTTTTGTTGTGGTGCATGTGAGCGATTAATCATGCGAGCACTTGAATTGGCTGTGCGTGCTGAAAATCACTGGCACTCTCAGTAGCGTCGTTGTCGCTCCAACAACTAGCACACGATCATATCAGTCTCCGGTATAGTAGTAGTCTCGTCTCTGCGATTAAAAAGGGGAGATGATTAAGCCAAAATGCCAAATCAGTAGTGACAAATTACGACGAAGCCAGAAATTATATATGGTTCATGGGTGGTTTTTCTCCAAACTAAAGGTTTCCATGGATTATATTGTCCTCCCTGAAGACTAGTTTGGGAGCCCACAATCCCGGCCCATTCCCTGGAGATGGGCCGGGATTTTAGTTCAAAATCCCGGCCCTTCCCTAAGGAATAAGTTGGAATTGTGAGTTCCCAAACAAGCCCTGAGCGGGCCGGTCACCATCACGCATGCGCGAGAGCTCGCATCAGTTGTTCACCACATTCAACGAGCAGGTGATGATATTGTCGCGGAAAAGGCAGAAAGATGAAGGCTCTGTTTTAGTTAAGCTTTTTCCATAAGTTTTTTGTCAGAAAACTGGAAGCTGAACGAAACAGATAGTAAGGATGACTTTTTTTTCAAAAACAACAGTTTTTGAAAGATAAGAGACTTTAACTTTCACAATTTCTCGGTTCAACTTTGAAACGAAATTTACCCACTGTAACATTACAATATACCAATTCATGTAAAATTTGAAAACATAAAATTTTAGTAAAACATATTATTTCAGTGTAATTCAAAAATATATAATTTTAATATAAAAATTATAAAATTTCATGATTAGAATAATTTACGTACAAAATTGCATATTAATAATGTAATCGAACATCATGAGTTACTAAAACATAAATCCATAGTTATTTCAACCAAACAGTTTTTCAGCTTTTTTATAGCTCACGGCTCACAACTAAAAACAACTTTTTAAAAAAATCTACGGCTAAACCAAACACACCCAAAGTGATAACGACGAATTTAGAATAATCTGCAGCTGCAAACCTGCCTGTGGACGGGATGGAATTCTGAATCAGCATACGCTGCCACGGCGGTGTCTCCACAAACCCGTGAAACACCAACGATGGTAGGTAGTAGCCTCTGCTAACATAATCTTAACTAATATAAAGCGCGAATTTCGTTCACGGATTTCGTCTCCATCCGCAACTATGTACGTGCGCCTCCCACATTCCACAAAAAACCAGTCAAAACTTGTGTCCTGTAAAAACCGCCCGAACCGGCTGGCTCACCCACGCCCACCGGCCCGCATGGCAGGCACGCAACATCTGTTGCAAGTTGCGACCGCCGCATGCAAGGAGCGCGCGCCAGGCGCGCAGCATCTGTTGCAAGTTGCGATCGCCGCATGTAAGGAGCGCGCGCTAGGCGCGCAACATCTGTTGCAAGTTGCGACTGCCGGGTGTGAGAATGAAGAAAAAGAAAAAAGAAGAAAAAGGAAAAAAGGAAAATAAAAAAAGAAGAAAAAAATGTACTTTTGCATTTCAGTTTTGTAATTTCTTTATTTTAAGCGGATGTACGAATTTTATATAAAAACCCTTATATTTCTAAAAAATCATAAAAAACATAAATTTTATCCAAATACTTGTTGAAAATAAAGTTCTCCGTTACAAAGGCATATGACTAATCAATATATAATACGTCTGCAAGTTACGTACTCCAGGGACACATCGAGAGCCGAGATCAGGGACAGGATCGGAGTATAGAAGGGCCGGCCGGCCGGCGCCAACGCTGCCGTCGATCGCTCGATCTCGCCCTCGCCCTCGCTGAGGAGGTCGCGGTCGAGTTGCTGGGGATGCATGCGGCCGGCGTTACGACGGACGTCGTCGCGACGCCATGTGACGGCGCGCGGCGCTACGCGGCAGCGGAATCGCTGGAAGTTTTGCCGGGATATTCCTATTCTCCAACTCGGCCTGCCTCGATCGATCGTCTCTCGTGCCGTGTGCAAGCACCAATCAACACATGCAATTGGCTGTCACGTAGATCTGATCTGATCGCGTAGGACTTCGCGTCTGAATTGATGCTACACGAAGAACGGAGATAATGCAACAATGGCCCCGATTGTTTCCACTTTGAATTATAACGATCAAACTTTTGCTCATAAGCTGAAATAAACATGATAACTTTTTATTCCGTCGATTTATTATAATTTGAAGCGCAAAATATAATAATCTAGTAAGCTGGTGGAACTCAATTTTCTATAAACTGGATTTTTATAAACCAAAGCTAAAACAAACCGGCCCAATAAAGAGGCAATCTAATCGTGATCCGATCCTCACATAAAAATATTTCGAAACCCAATCAACAGGATTTAGTTGCAGAAAACAAAGTAACGAATGTATGGTGTAGCGATCTAGGGTTGATCGGCATAAATCGACGAATGATTTATCGATCTAGGTCGATGATATGATTTAGTACCAACTTTATCTAGATCAACCGGTACTACAGTGGTATCGTTGTCACCACTATCACCTGCGTCACCTAAGTTCGATCTTGACAAGGATCGAATCCAAGTTACTCACTACAACAATCCAGGAAACTTCCGTCGGCCAAAGCCGACGGAAGTTAGCTCTTTCCCGACGAAAGAAGATAACTTTCGTCGGCAAAAGGCTAACTTCCGTCGGCTTTGGCCGACGGAAGCGGGTAGACGGAAGTTAGCTAACTTCCGTCGGCCGCCGACGGAAGTTAGCTAACTTCCGTCGGCTAAGCATGGCCGACGGAAGTTAATCAACTTAACTTCCGTCGGCTGATTTTTGGCCGACGAAAATTAAGTTTTTCTCTTTTTTTCTTTTTTAGCTTAACTTCCGTCGGCCGATTTTTGGCCGACGAAAATTAAGTTTTTTTTCTTTTTTTTTCTTTTTCTATACGTTCCAGCAAATTACAACAATAGCAGCTATATATTCATGTACCACCACAAGCAGAATACAGTACCACAACAATAGCAACAAGTATATATATGTCAAATTCAAATATAACAAATGACAAATGTTACAAGAAATAAGTCAAAACTTCTAACTGTTCAAGATAACCCAACAAACTTCTAACTGTTACAAGAAATAAGCATCATGTGATTCCATTCCTTCTCAGCTATTTGGCTCCCATTTTGTTGCCTTCTCCATGGCAGTGACTGGTAGCACAGCTCCAGCAGCATGAAGCTGTACCTGCAGAATTAAATCCTTCAATGATCTTACAGGCTGGTGCTGGTAAAACCGTAAAAGTATTTAGAGGTTGTAGCCTCACCTTGTGGAGTTCTCCACTCTTTCGCTCCAAAACAGAAATGGGGCTTGAAATCTCATTCTTATGGTTCTGGTGATGACCCAAAGTATTCTGTTTAATAAGCTGGACTTGTAGATGTCTCGGGATATGCTGTCACAAAAAACACATGCATAATTATGCCATAAGAAAAATGAATTCATCAGATTATACAGTAAATCCATACAACCAACCCCTCCCCTAGATCTGTATAAAAACCATGTTACTGTTTGCCACTGTGACTATTAGAAAGAGACACAAAGGGCTTCAACCATTCATACATAAAAATAAAGTGAATTGTCAAGATGCATCCTCCAAAACATAGATAATCCAGACCATGCATTTCCAACGCACCATTCGATCCATAAAAGCTAAATAAGCTACCGCTTTTAGTTTTTACCAACAAAAAGGGATAAACCATAATACGGATCAGCATTCAGCACAAGAGCAGGAAGCAAAGCAGCTAAGAAAAGGCACGAAGCACTGAGCTTCGTGAGCACAGCAACATTTAGTTGAGAAAAAGATTGAAACAGAAAAAGGGGAGGGTTTAAGCCTCCTTGCACGCACCTCGAGACCAACGTGAACCCTCCTCTCGCCGCCGCCAGCGATCGTGTCCGGCGGTCGCAGCCGCCACACCCCGGCAGCGAGCCTCCTCACGGACACATCCCGCAGCGCCTTTGCCGCCGAGCCCCCTGCTCTCTCGCCACCCTTCTCCGCCCTCACTCCCCACGTCCCACTTGAGCAGTGGCGTCGCGGGCTCGCTCCGTCGCCCTCCTCCACCTCAGCTCCTCCTAGTCCAGACCCCGACCCCGACGCCTTGAGCGCCCGCCGGGAGGTGGGGAGGCAGCCACCGGGAGGCGCGGAGGTCTCCACCGAGAGGCGGCCGGAGGTGGGCGGAGGACGCGGAGGCGACTACCGGGAGGCGTGGAGGCAGCCACCGGGAGGCGGAGGGCGCGGAGGAGTCCACCAGGCGGAGGGTGCGGAGGCGGCCACCGGGAGGCACGGAGGCGGCCACCGGGAGGCACGGAGGCGGCCACCGGGAGGCGGGGAGGCGGGCGGAAGGCGTGGAGGCGGTCACCGGGAGGCGGGGAGGCGGGCGGAGGAAGAGATGTGGGGAGGCGGCGAAAGGGAGGCGGCCGGGCGGAGGGAGAGAGGCGGGGAGGCGAAAAACCTAGGCGCGGGCCGAGCGGGGAAAAAATAGAGCGTTGCTGTTTTTGGGGAAAAAATTAACTTCCGTCGGTTGAGGGTTAAACCGACGGAAGTTAAGTTAACTTCCGTCGGCCACAGTTAAAGCCGACGGAAGTTAAGTTAATTTCCGTCGGCTTTTTTAGGCTGACGGAAGTTAATTAATTTCCATCGGCTTTTGGAAAAGCCGACGGAAATTAAAAAGGCCGACGGAAATTTCTGTTTTTCTTGTAGTGACTAAGGACTCGAGTGGATGTGTTCACCACTACGCTACACCAACTATTACATAGATTAACTTGACATAAATAATAAACCTAATCATCTGGCGATTTAGCTCAGCTAGCGCTAGATCAGTATATGGTCTACCAATCTAGATCAGCGGCTAGAGCATCGAGGGAGGGTGGTCGTTGTCCGATACACTAAATACCGAAAGACCGTTCTTGAAAATTCTAAAATATATTTGAAATTTTGAATAAAAAATGTAGTATTTAAAAAATCACTGAGTGTTGGTTTGATAGCCCAGAATTTCAACCCATTCTCTAAAGATAAGCTGAGATTTTAGTTCAAAATCCCGGCTCATTTTCAGGGTTGGGAGTGTGGTTCCCAAACCTATCCTGATTGTGACCCATGCTCGGGAAAACCGAAAAAGGCTCGGCCCATCAGACTATCTGCTTTAGGCGGCCTACGGAGAGCTACAGATTACACAGTGTAGAGTAGTGGTGTGGCTTGTGGCTTGGGCTGAGAACTTTGAGATGCATCCTAGGCTCCTACAGTTTTTTACTGATCTGAATTCATAGACGAAATGTCGATCACTCGCAGCCGCACATCGCCGATTCAGATTCATCCGTCGCTGTAAAAGAAAAACTAATTCAATCAAATTACATCAATATGTACTATTGTACTATTGAATCTCAAAACATTATAATGCATTGAAAACATTAAAATTTTGATGTGAAAAATATTAATAGATTTAAATAAAAATAATTTTATATAGCCCTATTCTCAACAATAATACATTTGTACAGCCTATAAGATAGAGAGACAAATACAGTACTCCCTCCAATTTTCTATCTAAAACAAGTTATTTTATATTTTATTTTACATTTTGAACATTTATATCTTTTACATCTTTTTCATTTCTTACGCTATCTTTACTCCTCTATTATATTTAATAGAGATAAACAAAAAATATATACTAATTAATAACTCATTAGTATCAAAAAATTATATCTAAAACGATTTATTTTTATATAATAAGGAATTACATTCCTGCCATTACGGTGCGTAAAACAGTAGGGGTACGTATGTCATTCCATCTATCCTAAGCTGAGGTAAACAGCAGCCGCGACGCCGGCGGTGTAGATGGCGACCAACCTCCATACCGCCCCGGCCCCGGCGCGGGCAGCGAGGCCAACACCGACGAGCCCGGCGGCTCCTGCCGGGGCGCGGACGAGAGCCGCCTGGGCCGCGCCGGCGAGCACGGCATCCCGGAACAGCTCGGCCGCGAACTCCTCGAATTGGCCCCGTGAGAGCTCGGCGGCGCCCTCGAGTCCCGCGGCGCGCAGCGCCGAGTCGACGAGGGCGCGCGGCGGCGGCGAGGGCGCCCAGCGGCGGACGAGCGGGAGGGAGCCGCGGAGCGACGCGTGGAGGTCCGCGGACGCGTCGGCGAGCTGGTAGGGGCGGACGCCGGAGAAGGCGTGCCGGGCGTCGGCGAGGCAGCGGTCGAAGGCGGCGTCGCAGGCCGCGGCGAACGCCGGCGCGCGCCGGAGTGCCGCGTCCACTCGCTTGGAAGGGCTGAGTCCCATCTCGCTCTCTCGTTCACGACGGGGTCGGTGTGTTGGGCTTTTCAATGTTCCGATCTTGCTCTTCAACTTTTGCATGAGTTGATGGTCTCTTCGATAAGTACATATTTTGGCCTCATCTTACAAAAGGCCCGTGTTGCAATGCAGAATTTAGGCTCTTCTAATATGAATTAGGTCAAGATCATTTTATATATTTCTACAATCTAAATATACAACTATTTCTACAACCTAAATATAGAATAAACCATATAGATTATAAATGTTGATGGTGAAAAAGAGTAGCGGTAGAATTTGAAAATAAATTACATCAGTTTTTTTAGATTCTCACTAGCTAGATATTTAAACTAATTAACTATTCAGGCCAATTAATTAGATACTCGGATAAACCAGTCAGATACTTAGGGGGTGTTCAGATACGAAGACTAAATTTTAGTCTCTGTCACATCGAATTTTTAGATACCATTATTGGAGCATTAAATGTAGACTATTTATAAAATTTATCCATAATCGGTGGATTATTTAGTATTCACGAGACGAATCTAATGAGTCTAATTACGCCATAATTTGACAATGTGATGCTACAGTAAATATTTTCTAATTATGGATTAATTAGGTTTAATAAATTCATCTCGCGAATTATCCTCCGATTCTACAATTATTTTTACAATTAATTCACGTTTAATGTTTCAAATTGATGTCGAAACATCCGATGTGACACAGTCTAAATTTTAGTCTACGAAATCAAACACTAAACACTAGAGTAGATAGCTATTAAAAATCTCAAGCTAATTTAGCAATCCTTCTCTGTTATGCAATGAACTCGTACTTTGATTTACAGGGAACTGACTTTGTAGCATTGCTAAACATATTGCATTTTGCGTGGTATCAGCACATATTTTTTTGGGTTAATTTTTTTCGTGTCATTACAATTTTTGCGGTTTGCCAATATGCCATCGATGTGTCACTGACGGATGAGGACCGCCACAGTCACTGACAATGACATATAGATAATTTCTAAAAATTATAATGGCATGTGAGTAATTTTTCCTATTTTTTTCCTATGAACTGGTTCGGTGTCCTACTCGCAGCAGGCAGGTAGAGCAGAGTTCACTGTTTACAGTACACCCAAGTTTTTCTTTACCTTCACCATGCATCTCATGTCCCGATCAACGGGTCGCCGAACGGCAAGTAGCTGATATAGAAATGCGTAGAGTCAATGGTTTTGCGACATGATTAACATAGATGTGAGTAATAATTATCTTGAAAGTTGAATTAAATATTACGATAAAATAGTTAAATAGTCAACAAGTACAACACATAAACATAATTTATGGATACTTTAATATATACGAGAGTATAGATGACCATATGGCTGTCCGGCCCAGCCCAATGAGTATTTATTTGCACCCGGTTAGAGTCAAACATGAGACCTACAACTCAATTATGATTTTTTGGTTTGAAGTTAATAATATCCAAATAAGAGTGACATGTGGCTAAATTACTACTATCGGGTCATGTAGCCAACAGGCTTGCCCCTTGGCCCAAGCTTGACCCGGTGCTTTGTGTCGGACCGGCCCGACCTAGTGACAGACAGGTCGTGCCGGGCCAAAATCTCCGTCCTTCGTGTTGGCCCATATGACTATCTGTATATGAGAGCATGAACACCGCTACTAAGGTAAAGGTTGTACATGCACATAGACAGTTAGACGAGCAAAAACTGTCCATTGGGAAATGGGAGAGTTGTTTATTGGCGCTAGCTAGTTTATTACTTTTACAGTACCTTCAGACATTTTGTACTGTGAATGCCTTGAGACGTCCGGGCGAAACTTCCGTCAGAGCCTAGATTTCCGAGAGCTGTCATTAACGAAAGCCTAATTGAATTGTGTGAAATTTAATTAAAATCTAATATTTTTTATTTGGATAATTAAAACCCAAGAACTAAATTTAAGACTTGTTTGGATGGTCAAACCATGTGATCAATTCCATTATTAGAAGAAAGACATCATCATCTCCATCTGAGTCCAAGATAAACAAGTAGGGATTTCAATCAATTTTTTTAGGAGGAATTAGACTGAACTGTGAAATGTAGGTTGAATTCTAGATAGAATTTCATAATCCCAATTCCGAAATGTTTCAAACAGTCAATCTCATATAATTGAATTCCAATTCTTCAATTCTAAATGTAATAACAGCCCTAAGTAATATCTAAAGAAAAGAAAGAAACCTATAAATATTATGGATTAGCATTGCCTTTACTACTTCAACTTCGCTTATTATCGATTAGAAAAGAATGAACATAAATAATTACATCATGGAACACAACAAAATTACTCATGTAGTAATGTTTACATGCAAGTGTCATATACAAGACTTTATGTGAAGTTCTAAGAGCTTACTTAGCACCACCCTTTTTATATATAACTATTACTAAAAGTGTAAAATAATATTATTTAATTTATGAGACTAGTATCTTTGCATAGAATTTGTGTCTTTACTTTGCTTGCTTAACACCACATTCATATTGTATGGAATTAGTAGTAAGGTAGAAAGAGTTCTTTAAATACACCTATAAACTCAACATAGTAGATTCAAAATGCCTACCAACCAAACCAAACTTAGTTTTTCAACTAATACATAGGATACACATAGCCTGCCACTGCACATAGATATAGAAACATTAGTTTCTAGAAAGGGGTGTTATATATTTCTGGGAAGCACGTACGTTTGGTTTTGAAGAATCATGATGTTATCGAGGTAAAATAAACGTGAGTTCGGATGGTAAAATTATTAAATCTCTGGTGCAAACCGCTGTGAAAATAAAAACTAGGGGCGAGCAGCGGGCTTGCTCACAATGGCGAGGGAGATGTCATCCAGGAGAGGCCCGCACAACGTGCCGTCTGGTTTCATGTGGTAGTTGAAGCTCTGGAACACGACGCGCGTCAGGTTCGCGGCCGCCGCGAACTCGAGCTGGGCGCGCTTGTGGCCGCCCGTGCCGTGCGATTCGTACGGCACCCTGAGCGTCTCGCGCGCCGCGTACGCGTCCACGGCCAGCGAATCCCTGCACCCGGTGCCGGCGTCGCCGACGGAGAACGATAGCCTGTACCGCTGCCCGGGCACGGTGGCCACCTCCTGCACCAGCGCGGTCTCCCTGCCGGCCACCAGCTCCACGGCGCGAGCGCCCTGCGGCACCGCGTGGTGCGCCGAGTCCACGTACTTGACGACCTTCGTGTCCGACATGATCATCCACCCCGGCAGCGGCGAGTGCTCGTCCTCCAAGATCGGCGGCACCAGCACGCCCCAGGTCGCCTCCGGGAAGATGTACGGCCCCTCCTCCAAGTCCCCATTTTTCAACATGTTTCCTGCTTCGATCATAGGAAAGTTTACTCAGTTCTTTACAAAAGTTGAATTTTTCGCCAAGGTGGTAGCTAGCAAGCAATAGATCAATCTTACCCTTGTTGCTGCGCGGAGGGTAGAGGCTCTTGATGGCAACGAAGTCGATGAGGGGGCCGCACGCCGAGTCCTCCTCCTGCCCGGGGTTGTGGATGGAGAGCCACACGACGCTGTGCTTGGCCTTGAAAGCCCAGGAGTAGGAGTCCCAGCCGGTGCTGGTGTACACGGTCTGGATCGGGAGCACGCCGAACTCTGGAGTGACGGACACGTTCAGCTTCTCGGCCTGGGCGCAGGTGCGCGCCGCGCTGAAGGTGATGGAGTAGTACGCGTGCAGCGTCACGGTAAGCCTCTGCCTGATGGTGGCGTCGTTGCCCAGCCGCACGGCGCGCGCGCCCTCCGGCACCGCCAGGATCATGTCCCGCTCCTTGTGCCCGGACTCGATGTACTCCACGACCCCCGAGATCTCCCAGTTCGGAATGGAGTAGCGCCCCGTCACCACCGTGCCATTCAGCTGGGATTTGTCCGGCCCGGCCTCGAAGTTGCCATTTGGTAGCAGGCCTGTAAGCAGAGACGGTCAAGTGCGACAAAATGTACATGTCGATCTGATTGTACATGCAGTTTGTGAGTTGCGACATCTCACTCACCATCGGTGACGACAGAATCCGCCCGAGCAGGCAGCAGCAGGCCGACGAGCAAGAGCAGCGCCATGACGCGAGGCGGGCTCCCTCTAGATCTCCCCGTCATCTCGAGCCCCCTTCTCAATATGACGAGGTCTCTCTGCACACTGCAGCTGCTTCCTACTCTTTCAAGCTTGAAGCTTCATGCATGTGGCGTTTCCACTTATTATAGGCTGGCCGACCGCACGAGACGGAGAGCAAACAGGCGGCGGATCTCGCTCGGTTTTGAGACGAGACGAATTAAAATTGCAGTTTCGTTCGCATCGGCATGAAAGATTCGGTTCCATCACGGCCAGTGTGTTCATGTGGCGGTCCTCGTGTTTGACGGCCACTTTCACCATAAATCATTTTTTTTTCAAATTTATATTTAAATTTGAAAGAAATTGATCGATTTATACTAATCATTTTTTGCTGGAATTTTTTAAATAAAACATAAACAACCTAAAAGCAAAATTGGAATGTTGAGCAAAATTAGGAATACTGATTAAAGGAAGGAACGCTAGTATTGTTAATTACCGCCACATGCAAGAGAAAAAAAAAAACAAAAACGGAATTTTAAAATCTACACGATGAGAAAAATCGGGGCTAATAATAAGAAAATCCCTTAAAAAGTGGCACTAGATTTCTATCAGATAAAAAAATAATTATAAAAAATAAATGGTGACCTATTACCTCCTAGGTCACTATCTTATCATTAGATCAAAATAAATGAATGATACATAATATTTCTGATGCGTCGTAAAATTTGCCGTTAAAGATACAATATTTGTAGGTATTGAAAGAATTAAAATTAATTCTAGATTCTATAAAACATTGAATTGTGTGGAATTAAATTGAAATCCAATATTTTTGTTTGAACATTCCGTGGAATTATAATCGAAGAACTAATTTTAAGATGGAATCAATTCTATCATTACTGCTCCGGCCATGCGCAACGATATTACGTCACGGAACACAACAAAAATACTCATGTAGTCATGTTTACATGCGCCAAGCGTCATATAGATATTGGACAAGATTTTATATGAAGTTATAAGAGCATCCTTAATGTGTAGTGTACTTATATTAGTACTATATGGACATGTGGAAGGATCTTTTCTTAGTAAAATTTTTGTAATGTATAACATCTCTAAGATGAAATCCTTCACAAAATAAAAAATGCATTTGCTTACTTAGAGCAACTCCAACAAGCCTCTATTTGAGCCCTCAAACTAATTTTTAAAAGCCTGTGAGAAAAAATCGAGGTCTAATAGGGCCCCTACTCGGGTCTCAAAAACAAGAGGGCTCTCAAAATAGACCATCAAGCCCTCATCCCTAGGGCCCCTATCCCGGCTCTCATCTGCGCCACGTGGCGCACGTGCTTCCCGCTTGTTTAAATTTGAATATTTGTATTTGCATTTAAATATTTGAATATTTAAATATGATAGATGATTATGTTCTTATTGTTTATATGGTTATGTTTCTATATTTAAATTTGAATATTTGTATTTTTATTTAAAATTTTAAATATTTAAATATAATAGATGATTATGTTCCTATTGTTTAATACGACAGATGATTTTGTTCATGTATTTAAATTTGAATATTTGTATTTGGATTTAAAAATTTGAATATTCAAAGATGATAGATGATGGTCCTATTGTTTAATATGATAGATGATTATGTTGCTATATTTAAATTTGAATATTTGTATTTGAATTTAAAAATTTGAATATTCAAATATGATAGATGATTATTTTCCTATTGTCTAATACGATAGATGATTATGTTCCTATATTCAAATTTTAATATTTGTATTTACATTTAAATTTGAATATTTGTATTTACATTTAAAATTTTGAATATTCAAATATGATAGATGATTATGTTCCTATTGTTTAATACGATAGATGATTATGTTCCTATATTTAAATTTGAATATTTTTATTTACATTTAAAATTTTGAATATTCAAATATGATAGATGATTATGTTCTCATTGTTTAATACGATAGATGATTATGTTCCTATATTTAAATTTGAATATTTCTATTTACATTTAAAATTTTGAATATTTAAATTTGAATATTCAAATATGATAGATGATTATATTTCTATTGTTTAATATGATATATGATTATGTTGCTATATTTAAATTTGAATATTTGTATTTTAATTAAAAATTTTGAATATTTAAATATGATACATGATTTTGTTTCTATTGTTTAATACGATAGATGATTATGTTTCTATATTTAAATTTGAATATTTAAATATAGTCATTCATTATTAAATAATAAATAATTTATTATGTACTATGATTTTATCAAATACATGTGTATAGTTTGTGAAGAAATGATGGAAATTGAAAATAGGGGCTCTATTTTGAGAACCACTGTTGGAGTGGAACGTAGAAAACATACCTCTTAAAAATAGGGGAGCCCTCAAATCAAAAGTAGGGGTCCTAATTTGAGGGCTACTGTTGGAGTTGCTCCTAGGCCATCTCTAATACTTAGTGCTAATGTAGGTGCTTAGCATAAGAAAAAAATTAAGCATCCTTGTTAAGAGCCATATGTTCCAATGCAAAGATATCAAGTATTGCTATATTTATTAGTTAATTTGTTGCTACACTTACTTCACTAGCCATGCATGGTTGAAATTATCGTGATTACCACTGTTGGGGGGAAATACTTCATCCTCAGCATCATTTAAGATCTTTGTATCAACACTATGTGAATATAAAAGGAAGCTTGAAGTCCTGGAGTACGGAGGTCCCCTCGGATCTCTAGATTATGATCTCTAGATACAGCGGAGGCCTCGAGACCTTCCGCATTCCCTCGCCCTCTGACTCCTAAAGTGACCACTAACCCTCGAGCTTTCGGAGTTCCACCTACAGCTCCGACAGTGCTCCTTACCAACTTCGTCGGCTCTCAAGACCCGGAGGCCCCCGCAGGAGGAAGTGAAAGCCATCTTGACAATATGGCCACCGACATGGCACGGCTTCAAGCGAAGGTATACCGTTGGAGGCAAGAAGTTGTTGTTATGTTTCGCCCACAAGCTGACCCTGAAGTTTCGGAGACGCCTCAAGATGCAGACACCGTCCAACATCCCAAAGCCGCCGAGGCTCGGAGGGGCGCTGAAATTGCCTCCTTCGATGAAGAATCCCGACTGCATCCCGATCTTCAAAAGGTGTGCTTCGATCCTAAGTTTCGAGCTTTGAAGCTACACAAGTACTCCGGAGAAGCCGACCCTAGAGAGGTCACCCGCCCTTATGCACTTGCAATAGAAGCCAACGGAGGAGTCCGAGACACAATGGCAAAGTGTTTCCCCCTTACACTCGAAGGGGTGGCTCTTCGGTGGTTTTGGTCCCTAAAGCCTAGAACGATCAAGTCATGGGAGCAGCTAAAGAAAAGGTTTGTAAGCAATTTCCAAGGGACCATTGTGGCCCAATGTCTACGGGAAGCCTTTTTCAGGTGAAGCAGTAACCTGGAGAGAGACCCTTTGGCAACACTTCAAGCGGTTTGCCCACACCAACTCTAAGATTAAGGGGCGGTCTACTTCATCCGTCAGCACATGAAGGCTTCACCAACCTGGGCCTCCTCGACAAACTTCACCGCAAGACCGTTTCTTCGGTGGCCTAGTTGATGGCATACTTCGAGAAGTATGCCAGTGTAACATCCCAAGATTTAAAAATAAATAAAATAAAGGAAATGTATTTTCAGGGAATTAAAGGGATTATTTAATTAAAGAAAACTCTAAAAGAGCCCTATTAAAGCCAAACAAGGGGTAAACCTTCAAATTTTAACTTGGAAAATTTATGGTGGAATCTAGAGGCCAAGAAATATTTTTAGGAATTTTTACAAATTTTTATCAACAGTGATTCAACCCTTAATCAAATAAATGAGTTACTGAAATTATTTTAATTGAAAAATACATTTAAAATCCAATTGGGCCGCAAACCCCCAATCTGCCTTAGCCCGGCCCAATCCAGTGCCTATGTCACCGACAGGTGGGGCCCACCTGTCGGCGCCAACCTCCCGCCCTCTCCGCGCCCGCGCCCCGCCTCGGCCCCACACGTCAGCCTCTCCCCCCTCGTTCGGCCGCTGACACCCCGGGCCCGCCTGTCAGCCCCCTTCTCCTCGCGCTCACACACCAACAGGTGGGGGCCACCTATCGGGTCCATCTTCCTCGTTGGAAGGGGATCCCCCCTTTCCTTTCCGGCGACCCCCTTCCATTCTTACGCCGACGGCCGCCCTTATCCGCCAATCCAAGCCCGGGATCGTGATCCCCTGTCTCCTGCGATCATCTTCCATCCAAGCCCGACGCGGATTCGTTGATATGGAAGCCTAGCCGTGCGCATGGAAGCTCGCCGGCGCAAATTTGGAATCCTCTCAGATTCCCACCAGCATCCTTCCATTCTCGATGTCG
The DNA here is from genome assembly GCA_019279435.1 of Zizania palustris. Taxonomy (NCBI): domain Eukaryota; kingdom Viridiplantae; phylum Streptophyta; class Magnoliopsida; order Poales; family Poaceae; genus Zizania; species Zizania palustris. The sequence continues at coordinate 19,335,768 of JAAALK010000086.1, read as the reverse complement.
GCAAGCCCCTATTTAAACCACGCCAAGCCACCGCCCTAAGCCACGCCGCTATAGCCCAGGTCAGAACAAACCAGAGCGCTGCCACCCACTTTTCGGCCTTCGACTCTGTTTCGCCTCCGGCCGCCGCTCGCCACCGACACAAGCCGCTGCCATCCTCGAGACCGTCGTCTCCTGCCCGTCCTCGACATCCCCTCCATTTGCCGTGAGCGCCACCAGATCACCGTCGCTGTCACCTGACCGAACACCCTCCGCCGTCTACCCTCACTGCCTGTCACCGTCGGACGCCCATCGTCGCCGCCGCAGGTACGGGAAGAACCCCCTTCCTCTCCTTTTTCCATTTCAGATGAAATCTAGGGCATAGCCCCCTCGCCGTCGTCGTCGCTGTCGCGCCCGAACCCACCGTCGCCGGAGATGAAGGGTAGTTTACCCTCTCCGACGCGTGCCGTGCTGGACGGCATCTGGGCCATACGATCGCATCTGAGCGGCGCAGATTAGATCCCGAAGGGATTTAATCTGGGCCCTCAGATCTCATCGAACCGATACCATATAATCTGAGCCGTTGATCGTTATTTAAACTTCCGGATGAATCTCGTGCGTCCACGTAGTACCCTTTCACGCGTTTTAATCTCAGCCGCACGATTTCATTTAAACACCCCCCCTCGCCTCACTGTTACCCGTTGGATCTGGATCCAACGGTCCAAATTAGCCTGGTCCACGCGCACAGTCACGGGTTCACGGTGAACCTGGTTCACTGTGGACCAGAGACTGTTTTCAGTTTAAATAAAATTCCAGAAAATATTTCAAACTTCAAAAATTCATAACTTACTCATTTTAACTCCAAATTTCACCATTTCAATTTTGTTAAATTCCTCTTTTTATCCTCTACTGATTAATGCCATAAAAACAATATGCCACTTTAGCCCAAAATATTCTTATTAAATAAATAAATAAAAACCCCTTAGGGATAAATTGATAATTCATGAAATAAATCAGGAAAATTCCTAAATACATTCACCATAACTTTAGAATATTAAGGGAGTTTATTCCTTATCTAAGAACCTACACTTGTATGTATATATTTTGTGGCATTTTTATTGTTGATTGAATGTTGTGTTTAATTTTTCCGTATCAAGAAGACTACGAGACCGTCGAGGAGCCGAAGTATTACCCCGAGGTTCCCCCATCACCATTCGCTGAGCAAGGCAAGTCACAACCCCCATTTTGATCATAATTGAGCCCATGTTTTAATAAATTATCGCTATAACTCATAGGATAATATTGCATTAGTCTAATATCAAGCCCTACATTATATTTATTAGATCCCCGTCCTTGTGTGTAAACCCAAGCCATGCTTATTGAGCCTAAACTCCTTGTCACTCTACAATATTATATTAGCTAGTGTCCAATGTACCGACACAACTGCTATAGGATAAAAAGAATGAGTTGTAGATAGCTAGATTCTACTATATGTATTTCCCCGTTATTCTCGTCTCTGGACTCTATTGGAGTTGGCTATGTTATAAGTATGGTGGGTTCAGGCAAAGCACTTCCGTACTAACCACAAGTCTAATGGGTAAGTCCTAATTGGAAGTATGGAACAAACCGACTCGATGCACCATAGTGGAGGGGGCAAGGGGCAACCTACGGGTGACTTGTACTGACGTGGCTCAAGGGGGGTATGGTGTTGGCTCGACGCGTCGGGGCACCATATGAAACCCATAAGAGGGTGCTGTCGGGTCGAGGCGGTCGATATGGAAGGTTTTGGCACGAGTTCCCGTGGTATGGGTCATCTTGTTACACTTTGGTGTATAGGATGAGTGCGTGCCTTGTGGGTACGGTGGTACACCTCTGATCAGAGTTTTTAATCTTTTCGAAAAGCCGAGCCCACGGTCAAGAGCGGGTTGTGTGACTTCTCGCAGTTAGTTTACAATTGTTTGAATGGTTGAGTTATTCATGGCATGTAAGGACTGTTGAGTGAGGGTGGGCTGACTGTACCCCTCGAGTTAGAAGATGATGCATTCACATGTTTACATTTCTGTATTAATAACTTGATCACATTTAACTACTTTACAAATATGTCTTTTCCGCAAAATTAGCCACTACCTTCCTTCCTATTACCCTGCATTATATTTGCATTCGGTGGTTTGCTGAGTACGATTGTACTCACCCCTGTTGACTTACACCACTAGAGCTCGTCTACTACGAGGAGGATGAAAGTCTGGAGTAGCGACCCAGTCAAGGCAAGACTGGAAGAAGGCGTTCATCTAGGACCCTTATTTTATTAGTTTCTCTTTTACTTTATCAATTTTGTACTAATATGGTCTACGAACCATGAATGCTTGTCGTATTGTACGTGGTCGTGTGATGGACGTCTTGATTTATTGATTTTCTATGGAATTTCAATAAAGGTCCGGATTTATTAAATCTGGGCGTTACAGCCATGTCAGAGGAAGGACAAATTCGGAGGACCACTTAGTCTCCATCAACCTTCGTCTAGGAGGTGAAAATCGAGCCTACAGCTTCGAGCCCACCTCATGCGACCCCCTTCGAGCATCGACCGTACAACGCGCGGAAGGGGCGAAAGCATCATCGTTCGGAGGTTCTTAACATCGCTTCCCCTCCTTCAAAGCCTCCTCCGAAGTTCCACCAGGGTCAAGGTAATAAGGCAAGCAGTTCGAGACCGCCCGGGAGGTTTGCTAGATAAGGACAGTCTTTCTTGTGTTCCATACACGGGGAGAACGGGGCCGTAACACGGATTCATGTAAGTCCATACTCACACTTCGCAACGAGTATCTCGAGAGGACCTCTAGTCGAGGCACTACAGACCGAGCGACTCTCGCGGCACGCCTAGAGCCCGTGAATGCCGTCGGATGTGCGGACGGATTTGAAGCCCCTAGGCAGCCTCCGGTGGCCAACTTATTGCCACCACCAAAGCACGAAGACATCCAAGACCACCAGAAGCGAGTGGTCCTGCCCATCTCCGGAGGGGGGACTCTGGGCAGCATGTCCAAAAGGCAGCGAATGGAATATGTTCGCGAAGTAGGGCACATCGGGACCTCGGCATCTGTAGCAGCCATGCCCGAGTGGTCCCATGTACCCATATCTTTCTCTCTAGATGATGCCACTGGGGTTAAGTTCCCTCATGCCGATCCCCTTGTTATAAACCGAGGTCCGAAGAGTGTTGATCGATAGCAGAATGTGGCGCCCCGATTTATCAAAATCGAGACATTATTGAATTTCCATAGAAAAACAATAATACAAGAGGTTCATCATGCGACAACGTACATACGATAAAATCCATGGTACGCAGACCATATTTATTACAACATTGTTTTAATAAAAACGATAATAAGATAATTAAACAGCGGCATGACGAACGTCTTCTTCAGGATCTTTCTTCTCGACTGGGTCGCTACTCCAGACCGTCTTCAAGATAAGCATCCTCTGTAGGGTCCAACGGGTATGAGTACAAAAAGTACTCAACAAGCCACCGCAAATGCAAATAATAATGCAGGATAATAAACAAGGAAGGATAAAGGCTAACAATGCGGAATAAAGCAGTTGCAGTTATGGCATTTAGTGTAATCATATTTTAATCATGCGGAAAGTAAATATGAACATCATCAACATCAACTAACTCGAGGAGTACGTTTTACCTCCTCGCACAACAGTCCTTACATGTCAATCCATCATGCACATACATATTCAAATTAAACTAACTGGGGGATGTCACGCAACCCGCCCTTGACCGTGGGCTCAGCTTTTCGAAAAGATTTAAGACTCTGATCAGAGATGTACTACTGTACCCACAAGGCACGCACTCATCTCAACTAGATGACCCATTTCACGGGAACTCGTGCCAAAACCTCAATATGAGATGTTCCAAGCGATAACCACCCGCTCTAGGTTTCGCCGGCGCGCCGGGCCGCATCCTGGCTAACGTCGCACCCCCTTTTGCGCCACATTGGTACAAGTCACCCGCAGGTGCAACTTGACCCATCTCCAAATGGTGGCCTCGGTTTGGAACAACCCATACCTTAGTTAGGACTTACCCACTAGACTTGTGGTTAGTACGTAAGTGTATTGCAACGGATCCCTCAGACCGGTCCTTATAGTGCCCCGGGTGCGACTGACCAATGCCCTAGCTTGCACCCGGAACCCACCATTGAGGAGCCATGCTGAATAGCGTGGGCCTCATGGCTCCAGAAGTGATGAGTCATTGTCAACGATAGTCAAAGAGGACTGAAGAAGAGAAGAGATCTGCTGTTTCATGGGCCGCGTGTGACTCAGGTACACGGGCAGCGAGCGACTGTCGGGCAGAGGAGGCTGCGAAGTCGGGCTGGCCCAATCCGGGTGCATGGGCCAGAAGCAGTAGAAGACCCACTGGGCTGTTGACCAGGACTGACTCAGGTACACGGGCGGTGAGCAATTGCCGGGCTGAGAGAGTTGCGGAGTCGGGCCGGCCCAATCCGGGTACCTGGTGCAAAGCTGGTGGAGGCTTTGTCAGTTTCGGCGTAAAACTGACAACCGTTGATTCTGTATCCGACTGTCCATAAGAGTAGCTTCCGGATATGTCATCTGTTACTCTAGGCCCACAGTCAGTCAGTTGTGTCTGTAAAAATTCCTAAGGGCAGTAGAGTCTTTTTCTTTATTTTTGAGTCTGTAAAAACCCTAAGGGGCTGGTAGAATATTCCTAGTGTTGGGCTGCCTATAAATAGCACCCCAATCCCTAGGGTTTGGACTACCCTTTTGCTGAAATTGAATACTACTCTATTGGGTCACTTTTGTCTCTCGTTTCTCTCTCCTGTGTGCGCCGCCAGGCCCTTGCTCTTCTCTGTTCGTGGCTCATTTTAGCTCTACTCTCTTGGATGCTTTTATCCCTTGGTCCCTGGTGAATTTATTGGTTGCATCTGGTTTGGTTTGGGGAGTTATTGCGCTGGCTACGGGCTGCTGTGTTTATTTCTTGAGAAGAAGCTTCTTCTGTTGCTTCTGTTCTTCGTGAGAGGGAGTACTAAGTTCTTGCTGTTGCAAGTAGTACTGCTACTGTAGCTACAGTACTTGCTGCCAGCTTTTTACCTTCTACTGTACTGCCTTTTTGATCGAAGCAGAATGGAGTAAATGCCTTTTTGACTGTTTCTGCGAAGTCATCCTTCTCTGGTCGAAGCCCCTCAGCTTCGTGAGGCAGGCTTCGATCTAACATTTTCACGGTGGTCATTCAAACTACGAACTTCGGTTTTCTTGTGTCTGAGTTGCTAGCTTCGAAGTTCTTCCTGTATGGACAGCATCGCATACTTCGAACTAGCATACTCCGAATCTATCTGTTCGAAGTGCACACTTTGTTAGGCTTCGAAGTTGGGTTCGAAGTTTGTCTTTTCTGATTGACTTCGATTGGATTTCTTTGTGGCGTGTCAGCCTTCGTTTCTCCTTCCGAAGCTTTCCCTGTTCGAAGATAGAGTGTAGGCTTCGGACTTGATTTTCTGTCACGTGACAGACTTCACTTCTTTATTCGAAGGTGGTCTTGTTGTGTGTTGTGTTCAAAGTTTTGTGTTCGAAGGTTTTGCTTCGAAGCTTTCGGTTTAAAGTGTGTTCGAAGTTTTTGTCTTCGAAGTGCATATTTCGAAGCAGGCTCCGGCACTGTTTTTACTTAGCTTCGAAGCTCGTGACTCGAAGCTGTGTTCGAAGCCTTGTCTTCGAAGTTCATACTTCGAACCAAGCTCCGACACTGTTTTACTTCGCTCCGAAGTACACTTTGCTTCTTTCCACTTCGAACTAGGCTAGACAGCGATACCTTCGGCATTTCGGACAGACTCCGTCACCAACCTCCGAAGCAGACCTCGACGTGCGAAGGGGGCTTCGCCAAGTTCCGAACAGGAGACAAATTTGGACAGTAACTTCTCTTTTCACTTTATACATACTTAGATCATTTCATTG